>CAJNDS010002202.1:7500-105000 GCA_905221605.1 Symbiodinium natans | reverse complement strand
TTAATCCCCCAAACAACCGGGCTTGGGGTGCCTCGGGGGCCTAAACCCTAAACCCTAAACCCTCTCTACCATATATATTTAAACCTTAATGGAATTTCAGAACAAGGCCGCTTTATTTCAGAATAAGGCCGCTTTATTTTCGGAATAAGGCCGCTTTATTTTCAGAATAAGGCCGCTTTATTTTCGGAATAGCGCCAAAATCAGGCTAAAGGCTAATTGAAGTTCAGAATAAGGCCGCTTTATTTTCGGAATAAGGCCGCTTTATTTTCGGAATAAGGCCGCTTTATTTTCGGAATAAGGCCGCTTTATTTTCAGAATAAGGCCGCTATTCTTCAGAATAAGGCAGTTTTTTGCCTTCTTTAGGGTTTAGGGCCTACTCTGGGCTGGCTTTAGGGTTTAGGGCCTACTCTGGGCTGGCTTTAGGGTTTAGGGCTTTAGCGTTTAGGGCCTACTCTGGGCTGGCTTTAGCGTTTCGGGCCTCCTCTGGGCTGGCTTTAGCGTTTAGGGCCTACTCTGGGCTGGCTTTAGCGTTTAGGGCCTACTCTGGGCCGGCTTTAGCGTTTAGGGCCTACTCTGCGTTTAGGGCCTACTCTGGGCTGCCTTTAGCGTTTAGGGCCTACTCTGGGCTGGCTCTATAGGGTTTAGGCCCTACTCTGTGCTGGCTTTAGGGTTTAGGGCCTACTCTGAGTAAACTTTTTCTCAATGTAATGGGATTCTCTGGGTGGGTGTTATATCACACCCGTAAATATTGCTTGACCATAAAACTGCTCGACCCGGAGTGCTGAACCCTAAACCCTAAACCCTAAACCCTAAACCCTAAACCCTAAACCCTAAACCCGGGGGGAGGGGGGGGTGTTTGTCAGGTGTTGGGAAGCATGGATGGAGATGCTCTCGTTGAGGCAGGGTGTAGGGTTTACAGGGTGTCTAAGGGTTGATATAGGGTTTGTATAGGGTCCAAATAGGGCGTTTAGGGTGTATAGCATTTTTAGAGGGTTGATAGGGTTGATAGGTTTGATAGGTTTGGTAGGGTTGATAGGGTTTGATTGGGTTGGTAGGGTTGGCAGGGTTGATGGGTTTTTACGGTTGAAAGGGGTAAGTTGGAGGTGCATGGGTTCTTCTTAACCCAAGTTTAGCTGTCCTCTGAGCCCAAGTATGACCGTGTTTAGGGTTTAGGGTTGTGGGTTGTAGGGTTTAGGTTTCGGGTTTAGGGTTTAGGATGGGGGGGGGGTTATAACGACTGCTGAACCCCCAAGAAGGACTGGGTCAACCCACATATTTCAATGATCATGGCCCATGAAGCCTTTTTGTTTGTTTCCCTAAACCCTAAACCCTAGACCCTAGACCCTAGACCCTAGACCCTAAGGTTTTACTTGTTTTTCGAAGGGGCACTTTGCCTGTGAACTGCTTCTGGGAGGAAGGCTCTGCTGATAAAGGGTTCAGGGTTAATAAGATGTTGGATGGCCCAGTTGGGGTTCAGGGTTTAAGGTTTAGGGTTTAGGGTTTAGGGTTTAGGGGTCAGGGGTTAGGGGTTCGGGTGTGTAGGGTGTAGGGTTTAGGGCTTAGGGCTTAGGGTTTAGGAATTCTGTGGTCTTGCGTTGAAAAAACCCTTCGTGGTAGCCCAGCGGCTTTTTTGGTTCAGGGTTCCATGTAAAGCAACCAACCCCCCCCCCCAGCCTTATTTCAAAATGGTTACTGGGCTACCAGGCCCTTATGAAGCCGGATAAAGCAAAGAAGGGGCACCCCTCTTTTTGTTTTGTAGCGAGGTTGCTGTGCATGGCCGAATTAAACCCGAAATCCCTAATCCCTAAACCCCTAAGCCCTAAACCCCAAAACCCTGAACCCTGTGGGTTCAGGGTTCCCTGCCTTCACGGCCCTTGCCAGATCACAAGGCAGCGCCCTCTTCGATTAGTACAGGGCCTAGTTTCATACCTCGAATCCTAACCCTTTGTATAACCCGAAACCCTCAAGCCCTAAACCCGAAATTCGGGCAATTTCCTTCATCAAGAGATATTCGAAGTGCAGTCATGTTTTGGAGAGGCATGTTCTCGTAATTCCCACCCCGAAATGGGGGCATGCAAAACTGCGCTAGGGCCTACCCTAAACCCTAAACCCCAAACCCTAAACCCTTAAACCGAAAAAAGGTTTTGCAGGGTGAAGTGCCGAGCCAAATGCCCCAGGCTGCCAAGGCGCAGGCAGCAGATCCTCCCGTGCCCTGGAGGAGGGCTTACTTGGGGTGTTTAGGAAGTTTAGGGTGTAGGGTTAAGGGTTGAGGGTTTAGGGTTTAGGGCCCAGGGTTCACAGGGTGAGGAGGTTTAGGGGTTTCGGGTTGAGGGTCTAGAGTTTCGGATACATCGGTACTCACCCAAACCCCCGAAGAGCCCCTTAAGGCCCCCCCCCCCCCCTATGAGTACAGCGAGGTACCCATGAACCTCTGGCGTGTGAGGGCTTTGCTATCCTAGACCCAAACCCTACACCCTAAACCCTAAACCCTAGAAACTTTACCCTAAACCCTAACCCTAACCCGAAACCCTAAAACCGAAAACCCTAAACCCTAAGGGTTGAGGGATCTCCTCCAGGCTCCCAGGGATTCCTGGACCTTCCAAATCTTCTAGGTCCTCTGAAGCCTTAGGGTTTAGGGTTTAGGGTTTAGTTTAGGGTTTTAGGTTTAGGGTTTAGGTTTAGGGTTTAGGTTTAGGGTCCCTTGACATGCCTTACCTTCCTTAATGGGTTCTGAAGTATGGGCTTCTATAGGGTACATAAGGGGGGGTCCCGAATGAAGGGCCCATACTGAGGACTATGTAACTACCCTAAGAGGACTTCTATGAATCCCCCAGCACATAGTTTCTGTTAGCCCTAAAGCCCCTGCAATTCGGGTTTGGAGCTTGGGTGTAGGGTTTAGGGTTTTAGGGTTTAGACTCTAACCCCTAGTCAAGAACACCTCTGGTATGGTCAGTGATCTCGGTGCTTTCGTCCTGGCAGGGCGGGCCGCGCGAGCACTGCCAGAAGGAGGCTTGGGCCATGTGTGAATCCCAAACTTGGGGGGGGGGTGGGGGGGGGGTGGGGGGGGGGGGTGGGGGGGTTGGGGGGGGGGGGTGCGGGTGGGGGGGGGGGGGGGTGGGGGGTTGGGGGGGTGGGGGGGGGGGGTGGGTGGTGGGGGGGGTGGGGTGGGGGGGGGTGGGTGGGGGGGGGGTGGGAGGGGGGGGGGGGGGGTGGGGGGGGGGGCGGGGGGGGGGGGGGGTGGGGGGGGGGGGGGGGGGTGGGGGGGGGGGGGGGGGGGGGGGGGGGGGGCAGGGGGCGGCCAAAAACTCCTGGCCCCCATTCAAGTTGGGGGCAGATTTGGTGCGATTCGGGTTTAGGGTTTAGGGTTTAGGGTTTAGGGACTTTAGGGACTTTGGGACTTTGGGGACTTTAGGGGCTTCAGGGACTACAGGGGCTTACACACTTAGGGTTTTAGGGGGCTTTAGAGACTTTAGTTCAGGGTCCATGGACCTATGTAGTATATACTTGGGCCTTAGAGGGGTCCCTATATAGTAGCTTTAGGGCCCAAGCATGTACTATATAGGTACATGGACCCTTAGGGGTTGGGGTTTTAGGGACCCGAGACCCCTTAACTTGACGGAGTTTCGAGTGGGTTGAGGAGCTTTGGGGGGGAGGGCTTTCTGGGCTTCAGAGGGTTTAGGGTTTAGGGTTTAGGGTTTAGGGTTTAGGGTTTAGGGTTTAGGGTTTAGGGTTTAGGGTTCAGTCTTTCGGGAGCTGAGGGCATTTTCGGGCGTTGTGAAGTAACTTGAAGGGTATCTCTAAGGGCCTATGTACCTAATACAGAACATACTTGGGCCCTAAAGCTAATTTTTGGGGACCCCTCTAAGGCCCAAGTATATACTACATAGGTACATGGACCCTTAAGGTATGCCGATCGAGCCATCGCAAAGCCGAGCGCCCTGAACCCTGCAAAGGTCTTAGGGTTTAGGGCTTCCTGTTTAGGGCTCAGGGTTCCTGAGACCCTAAACCCTAAACCCTAAACCCTAAACCCTGAACCCTGAACCCTGAACCCTGAACCCTAAACCCTAAACCCTAAACCTTCCTAAACCCTAAACCTTACTAAACCCTAAAGCTCTCGAATCGTTCGGGATGCTGGAAAGTTCCGGTGACTGAGAGGTCAATGCGATTATTGAAGCATGCCGTGGCCGCTGGCCAAGAAAGTTCTGGCTCTGCTTGAGCTACTGGGGAGGTTTGGGGTTTAGGGTTTGGGGTTTAGGGTTTGGGGTTTCGGGCTACCCGGAGGCTTGGGGTTTAGTATTTAGTATTTAGGGTTTAGGGTTTAGGGCTTGTGTTTAAAAGAGCGGCGTCGGGGTGCCAGTGTCCGGATCCGCTCGTGCAACCCTAAACCCTAAACCCTAAACCCTAAACCCTAAACCCTAAACCCTAAACCCCAAACCCTAAACCCTAAACCCTAAACCCTTCTGCCCCTCTAGCCGCAGATCCTCAGCCTGTTCACGCTGTTCCTAGACGGGGGGTTGATGGTTCAGAAGGGTTTTAGGGTTTCACCAGGGTTTAGGGTTTAGGGTTTAGGGTTTAGGATCCAGGGTTTAAGGGTTTAAGGGTTTAGGAGTTTATTTTAGTGGGTAGGGCTGCGTTGAGGCGTTTAGACGCTGTTTTTTGTTTGAAGCGTATAGGGCCCCCCCCCCCCCCCCCCCACATACGCCCATTATACCGGAGCCTGTATGAAAGGTTCCATTCTAAATCCCTGTCAAATAGCTTGGCATTGCCCAGTGGCACTTGTTTGACTTGCTTGGGATCCTACGCCCGAAACACCCTCGCCCTCAACCTCCAAAGCCCTAAGCCTAAACCGTAAGGATAACAAGGTTTCTAGAGGTTCTACCGGGCCAGGGGCTTCCCCCCCCCCCCCCCCCCCCCCCCCCCCCCTAAACCCTAAACCCTAAACCCTAAACCCTGAACCCTGAACCCTGAACCCTAAACCCTAAACCCTAAACCCTGAACCCCAGCACTCCAGAGAGAGGAGAGGGTGACCTTCGCTGCCAAGGCAGTGGCGAGAAGTACACGGACCCTTCCTTCAATCCGCTGGAGGACGCCATGGAGCCCAAACCCTGAAAACTTCGAAACTTCGGAGGGTTTAGGGTTTAGGGTTTAGGGTTTAGGGTGTAGGGTTTAGGGTTTAGGGTTTAGGGTTTAGGGTTTAGGGTTTAGGGTTCAGGAGGGGGGGGGGGGAAAGAAGATCTCGAAGGCAACTCAGGACCCTGACAGCAAGCCCTAAAGTTGAAAGCGCGCCTGCGACCTCAAACGTCTGAACAGGGCTCGCGTTCTCCAAATTCGACAGTGCTGCCGTCACACTCCACGGGGGCGCCACATGCTCCAGCTTGGAGCACTCTACCATGGCCGGTCTTAGTCCATCCGACACGCCCCGCCGATGGCGTTGTTTGATTTTGTTATGCCCAGACCAGCAACAGAGCCTGGCATAATCTCCCCAGGTTCACCCACTACGCCACAGGCCCACGAAGAGAGCTAGTCCCCCGACCTGTGGCGATGTGAGCTTCAAATGAGAAACTCAAGTTCTGCTGCTTCAGTCCGAGCCCCTGATATACAGGCTTACCCACAGCAGAGGGGCCATAAATCAGAGAGCTGACATTCCAGGTTTTCAGGGTTTGCGGATTTGGGGCACCATGCTACGCCGCCTCTACAGACCATGAGACTTCAGTTTCTCCAAACCGAAGGAAGGCCCCCGAAGCCCAAAACCATGGACCCTTGATGCTGAGCCCGACAAACACTAGGACCGTAGGCCCTTATTCCCTTTTCTTAGAGTACAGGTTCCCTTCTAAGCCCCTTTGAACCACAAAAAACAAAGGCGCTCTTTTTGCACCTAGGTTATTCTTGCGTCTGGAACACTAGCTGCGGCATATGCCCTTGTTGCCGTAAAACCCTAAACCCTAAACCCTAAACCTTACACCCTAAACCCTAAACCCTAAACCTTTTGTAAATCCTAAACCCGAAGCCCCAAACAGAGCTTCCTGCAAGCGCCAGTGTTAAGAGTGGTGTTGGATCTACGCCTCACACTAAACTAGTTTCGCTAAAGCCCTTGCACCATGGTTTAGGGTTTAGGGTTTAGGGTTTAGGGTTTAGGGTTTAGGGTTTAGGGTTTAGGGTTTAGGGTTCAGGTTTTTGGTTTAGGGTTTAAGGGGTATAAACGGGTCCTCGTTTAAGGGCCCATACTAAGGGACCATGTAGCTACCCTCAGAGTCAACCCCCGGAACCCTGAAACCCTAAACCCTAAACCCTAAACAGTTTCTGAACCCTAAACCCTGAGGACGAGGGCAAGGCTATGTTGTGGGTGGACCGTGAGGAACCAGGCACACTTGGGCCCTAGACCCTGGTTTAGGGTTTAGGGTTTAGGGTTGAGGGTGACAAACCCTAATAAGCGAGTGTTACAGGTGCATGGGGACTTGAGGGCTTCTAGGGTTTAGGGAGTTTAGGGTGCAGGCGTCGACTTACAGCGCCTGTGTACTGCTCCCCTCTGCGTGCGTGTGACTACTCTGAATGAAGA
The DNA here is from genome assembly GCA_905221605.1 of Symbiodinium natans. NCBI lineage: Eukaryota > Dinophyceae > Suessiales > Symbiodiniaceae > Symbiodinium > Symbiodinium natans. Next base: position 98,444 of record CAJNDS010002202.1, on the reverse strand, counting down.
GTGTGAGTAAGAGTAAGAGAGTACGAGTAATGAGAACAACAACAGCAGCAGCAGCAGGAGGAGGAGCAGGCACAGGAACAGGAACAGAAGCAAGAGCAGGAGCAGGAACAGGAACAGGAACAGGAACAGTAGCAAAAATGATTATATCCCTAGCAATCATAAGGAAGAAGTACAAGAATATCGACACGGCACTCTCAACCATTCGCAGTGCATTCCGATGGCAATAACATGAAGCACAACAATACCAACACAACCGTAGCAATAGCAACACCAATACCAACAATATCAGTGACGCCATGTCCACTATTGCATTTGGAAGGTATAGTCGTGTGACTCTAGTTATGCCATAACTCAATACAACAATATGGCTTTGGGCTTTGGGCTTTGGGCTTGGGGGTGTTGGGCATCTTGCATGTAGGTAACCCTAAACCCTCAACCCTGAACCCTAAACCCTAAACCCTAAACCCTAAACCCTGAACCATAAAGTTTGCCTTGGCCTTTCGCGAGGCTATAATTCCACCGTCGGTAAACCCGGCGGCTGGCTACGTGCACAGGCCCGCATCTTTGGGCAGGGCTTGGGGTTACCCTAAACCCTAAACCCTAAACCCTAAACCCTAAACCCTAAACCCTAAACCCTAAACCCTAAACCCTAAACCCTAAACCCACGGGTGTGCTTGCAGCCTCAGAGCGCTGGCCAAAACCTCGTTCGCCATCGCCCTGCGGTTATCGGCACTTGCGGTCACCCGAACAGCACGGGTTTATCATGGGTTTAGGGTGTAGGGTTTAGGGTTTAGGGTTTAGGGTTTAGGGTTTAGGGTTTAGGGTTTAGGGTGTTATATGGATTTCAAAAAATAAACCCTAAGGGTCCATGTACCTAAACAGGGTATACTTGGGCCTTACAGTACCTCCTATCTAAGGACTTTGGGGCCCAAAAATGTTTAACTTGCTAAGCCCAGCGAAGGCTTACGTCTAGCGGGTTGTGCGTGCCAAGCACGTTTTGACGTGTAGCTCCGGGGTGGTGCGGGACGCCCTTTTTTTCCGAATGAAGGCGGTACGGGTTTGCTTGTTTTTGGGAATCAGGGCGGTGCGGGTTCGTTTCTTTTTGGGGCTAGGCAGATTGTTTCCGAGCTATCCGCTCAAAAACATTCCACATGAGGCGCAGCTATTCGTCGTCATTGGCACATCGAAATCAACCAATGTCGCTGGCCGACATATCGGGCCCTGCAGGCCTTGCCATCAGCAGCTGCTGCTGCTGCCGAAACAACTTCAGCGTTCCGAAAGAAGTTTAACCGACGCCCGACGGCTCCCCACACCTCCCCGACAGCTCCCAACACCTCCCCGACAGCTCCCTGACAGCTCAAAACAAGCTGTCGGGGAGCTGTCGGCGCTGTCGGGATCTGTCGGGGGGCTGTGGGGGGCTGTCGGGAAAAGCTGTCGGCAAAGCTGTCGGGGGAGCTGTCTTAGCTGTGGGGGCGAGCTGTGGGGAGGTGTCGAGGGAGCGGTCGCCAGCTGACGGGGCACGTGTGGGGAGGCTCGAAATGATTTCTGGGGCCTTCACATCATGAGACACCCTGCGCATGGGTCTGAGTTTAAGTGTCTGCAGGTTTCTTAACAATTCTCCCGGTTAGCCCAGCCCCCAAGACCTAAAACCCTCGAATTATTTTTTTTTGTGGATTGTATTTGAAACAGTGTCTAAGACTGGATGCTGAGTGCGCCGCCTTTTGCGGGCGATTCTCTAGACATAGCCTTCGTTGATGCTCTGGTATTGCCTCCGCGCTATCTGACCTGATTTAACACAGCTATTTGCACCAGATGCGTGGCCGAAACGGCCCCGATCGCCAAAAGTAGACTTAAGCCTTCGATGGGCTTCTCAATATGTAACAGGGTACACGGACCCTTACCTTAGGGTTTGGGTTTAGGTCAGGGCGCCCCCCTGGACGAAAAACCCTGCCCGAAGGAACCAATGCGTTTCGAGTGTAGGGCTTAGGGTTTAGGGTTGAGGTTTTAATCCCTAAACCCTAAGCCCTAAACCCTCAACCGCCCCGAACATCTGGAGGAAACTGGAAAATATCAGCTCTACAAGGAGGGCGGGAACTTCAACGACGTCGAACAAGGCGATTGTTCTTGCTTGGCTTTCTTCTGGCTGGCTCTTAGAACTTCAACTTTTTGGGGTTTTGTAGAAACTACAAGAAGGGGCCTAAAAGTTAAACTATTAGGAGGGGTTCAGAAGTCAGCCAAGTTTGCTTTGGGGTCTATAGGGTTGAGTCCTAGACCCTAAGCCCGAAACCCTGTTTGTTTAAGGACTCAAGGAGGCATAATAATGGCCTGCAAGTCCGAAATCTTTCTGGGTCTCCTTTTTGTTGAATGAGGTTTTAGGCTTTAGGGTTGAGGGTTTCGTGTTTAGGGTTTATGGTTTAGGGTAATATGAAAGTGTATGTTCTTAAAAACCTGGGTTCGAAGTGAGTTGAGGGCCAGTGCTGTGGGCTGTCAGAGGGGCTTAGGCAAGCAAACCCTAAACCCTAAACCCTAAACCCTAAACCCTATACGGGGGGGGCAACCAAAGAGGGAAAGGGATCAGCATGGAACCTGTGAGCCGGAATACGCAGGGGCGAGAGACATTTTGGGTTTAGGGTTTATAGGGTTTAGGAGGGTTCCGGGTTCAGGGTTCTATAGGGTTCTACAGGGTTCTAGAGGGTTTATAGGGTTCTAGAGGGTTTATAGGATTTATAGGGTTTATAGGGTTTATAGGGTTTATAGGGTTGATAGGGTTTATAGGGTTTATAGGGTTCAAGGTTTTGGGCGTGGGTGTTGAGGAGTTCGGCGTAGCTGCCAGGCCATACAGGCGACTGCTTCCTGCTCGGCGCAATGGCCGGCATGGCAGCCAACCGCAAAGGCTTCCTTCACCAGGCTCGGAATCAGGCGTAGGATTCGGGTCTAGGGCTTAGGGTTGAGGATTTCGGGTCTAGGGTTTAGGGCTTGAGGGATGTCAGGCTTGGGGTCTCTGGGCTTAGCCAATTCTGAGGCTTTAGCGTCTCTAGCATATCTATTTATCTATCTATCGATCTATCTGTCACATATACATTTTTACATATCTATATATCTATACGTGCTACCCAACCCCCCCCCCAGAAAAAAAACAAAACAAAAAAATCACTTTCAAGATACGGACGCAAGACGTACATCGCGACATCTGCTCCAGCATCTACTTCAACATCAACATCGAAGAGGTCCGATGGAATCCAATCGTTTCGGTTTGATTCAATCGCTCCCCCTCCCTTGCCGACGCTTCAGGATCCTCAAGATTCCATTTCAGAGTCCCTGGGAAATTTTGGATCTTGGATCCAGGCCGATTGGAGTCACTCGTTTTCGATGGGATTCAATCGCTCCCTCCCCCCCCCAAAGGTCGCCCCTGCATATACACATGGTGGCTTGATACGTATCTGTTTCTGCAGCGCCTGATACTTAAGGTTAGGGCCTTGAGGGTGTAGGGTTTGTAGAGTTTTGGGCTTAGGGTTTATCGGCCGTATCGGGTTTGCAGGGTTTATAGGGTTACAGGGGTTATGGGGTGTTTACGGTGTTCCACAAGGTTTACTAGGGGGTTTACAGAGTTCATAGGCTTGATCTGTGGTTTAGCCCTACTTTACCTGTTGACCCATGTGCCGTGGAGCCTCAGTCAACCGAAAAGCCAAAGCGGTTCCTTAGACCCTAAACCCCAAACCCTAAACCCTGCCAACTCCAAAAACCTAAACCCTGAACCCTAAACCCTAAACCCTGAACCCTGAACCCTAAACCCTAAACCCTGCCAACTCCAAACCCGAAACCCTAAAGCCCTAAATTTAAGAGCCTCCGGCTCAAGCCGCCGACCCCGCTGGAGCATAGTTGAAAGGTTTAAACGCGTTGGTTAGGTCAAAGGATGTGAAAATTGGTGGGGGGGGGGGTAGGGGGGTAGGGGGGGGGGGGGGGGTAAGGGGGGGGGGGGGGGGGGGGGTTGGGGTGGTTTTTCCCAAAGGGCCCCTATGTCCTGTGCGAAACCGCCTATGGTCCGTGAGTTTATGCCGTGTGGGTGGCCTGGCCCTCCATGGAAAAGCTGCCCGGGGACCCCCCCTACCCCCCCCCCCACGCTTTGGGGGATTTCACCCCAACGCCAGGGTCGGCGGACCCGAAACCCTGAACCCTAAACCCTAAACCCCAAACCCTAAACCCTAAACCCTAAACCCCAAACCCTACACCCTAAACCCTAAGCCCCAAACCCTAAACCCTAAACCCTAAACCCTAAACCCTAAACCCTAAACCCTAAACCCTAAACCCTAAACCCTAAACCCTAAACCCTAAACCCTAAACTCAACTTGCAGGTCTTTGTAGCCTACGACCTGGAAGTCGGCGTCTTCGGGGTGTTGATGTGCAAAGAGCCTTGACGTCGCAAGCCCGAGTCCCTGAGGCCTAAGTTCCAACCCAGGGGTTTAGGGTTAAGGGTTTAGGGTTTAGGGTTTAGGGCTTGGGGGGTTTGCGCCCTCCCCAAGCCCGAAATGGTACAGAGCTTAAGGCCTCCTATAAGCCCTAATGCCTGGACACCAAACACTGATAAATCCTAAGCCCTAAGCCCACCCCAGCCCTACGCCGGTTTCGGGCTAGGGTTTAGGGTTTAGGGGGTCAGGATTCCCACTTCACCTACGAAATCGTGGACGACTTCCTGGCCGTGACCGACCACAAAGGTATACTGACCCTCGGCTCTCGAGTAGTTTCAGGGCTAAACCCTACTTTGCGCGGAAGCCCCTTTTCCCCGATTCCTAGGTAGAACCCTCCCTCTTGTTGGGTTTAAGAGCATCACAGTTATGGGGATCTTTTTCCGAGGGTTTTGAAAGCCATCCCAGCGCCACAAAACCCTGAAAGCTGAACCCTAAACTCGAAAAAAAAGACCTAAACCCTGAAGGTCTAGGGTTTAGGGTTTCCAGAATGCCCCTTATAGGGGCCCTTATACCCCAATAGTGGGATCCTTATGTTTATGTGGTTTCTGCGGCCCCCTGTACAAGCATGGATCCAGCCCATGCATGCGGGTTTGGGGTTGTAAGGGTTCAGGGCTCTTGTAAAAGGACGGAGCCTGAGTCTCGTTACCATACTTGAGCCGCGGTTTCTCAAGCGTTTTATCCAAGTCAGGTACAAAAATATGCCCCTAAACCCTAAACCCTAAACCCTAAACCCCAAACCCTAAACCCTAAACCCTAACCCCAATCGCATGTTTTGGGGATCGGTCCTTCAGAAAAGCCTGCGACCGAGATGGATCCGACCATGGGTTTAGGGTTTGTGGCATCGGGATGGAATAGGGAACCTTCAGTAATGTTGAAACTACCAATTGCCTCCAGAGAACAAAACTATTCTTCCTGGTAAGGCTTAGGGCAATATGTGGATGATTCGTATTGTTTGTTCTTTGGGGGCTATTAACCCGAAACCCTCAACCGTGAACCCCAATAGGGAACATTCAGCAACTTTGTCAAGGATCTTGTCCTTACTCAGCCAATAGTCGAACTTTACACTTTTCGGGGTTTCCTTACTTAGTAGGAATAATGAAGTTTAACCTTTTCTTCCCTTGGTTTTTTTGGAGAAGTAAGTGCAAGCTCGTCGGAAGGTACGGACGGTCAAGGGAGCGGTCGGAGCTCTGGGTGTCGATCGTGGAGAAAGCGTTCCCGGGTCACGTTTTTGGCCTAGGGTTTCAGGGTTGGGTCTAGTGTTTAGGGTTTAGGGTTTAGGGTTTAGGGTTTAGGGTTTAGGGTTTAGGGTTTAAGGTTTAGGGTTTAGGGTTTAGGGTTTAGGTTTAGGGTTTAGGGTTTAGGGTTTAGGGTTTAGGGTTTAGGGTTTAGGGTTTAGGGTTTAGGGTTTAGGGTTTAGGGTTTAGGGTTTAGGGTTTAGGGTTTAGGGTTTAGGGGCAGGAGGGTTGATGTCAACCCTCAACTCGAAATAGAAACGTTGGGTTTTGAATTTTCTCCGGGGGCTGGGTTTTAGGGGGTTGTGGACCTCTGCGAGCTGGGTTCAGGGTTTAGGGTTTAGGGCTTAGGGCTTAGGGCCTAGGGTTCAGGGTTTAGGGTTTACAATGCATTCGCACCTCGCCTGAGGCATTTGGATATACGGTAATATAGGGGCCTCAAGAATTGGAATAGATTTTTTTGTTTGGGGGTCTTATAGTATAGTCAGAAAGGGACCATATGTAAGGGAACACGATTTGTAGTTATTGCGACCCCTGTATTACATGGTGTAAAAGGATTTCGGATTCAACTGTTACTTAGGCTATAGGGTTTTTGAGTAGGGGCCTGCGCCCTGGACTGTAGGAGTCCCAACGGGCCTCAGGAGTTAGTATTTGTTGTTTTTGGTTTTGGTCTTTTGACCCTAAACCCTAAACCCTAAACCCCAAAACCCTAAACCCTAAACCCTAAACCCTAAACCCTAAACCCACCATGGCACATCCGCACAAATGGGGGGCACAAAGCAAGCCATGCCCCGCCTAACCCTACGCTCCATTAGACGCTCTAGACCCTCTAAACCCTGATCCCTGATCCCTATTGGGTTTAGGGTTTAGGGTTTAGGGTTTAGGGTTTAGGGTTTAGGGTTTAGGGTTTAGGGTTTAGGGTTTAGGGTTTAGGGTTGAGGAGGGTTGATGTCAACCCTCAACTCGAAATAGAAACGTTGGGTTTTGTATTTTCTCCGGGCGTGGGTTTTAGGGGGTTGTGGACCTCTGCGTTGTGGGTTTAGGGTTTAGGTTTAGGGTTTAGGGTCTAGGGTTTAGGTCCTAAATCCTCCACTCGAGGTTCTTCAAGCACTACACGTGCGTCGACGCTGGGCCTGCCCTGAAATCGGACTTGGGGGAGAACTGGGCTAGGCAAGCCCTGGTATTTATATAGGTTTAGGGTTTAGGGTTTAGGGTTTAGGGACTTGGGCCTGTGTCCTGGACATATTTTGGTGTCGTGCCGCCTTCAAGCTAGATCTCCTAGTGGGCCATTTCTTCCTCGTAAAACCAAAACCCTACACCCCTAAACCCTAAACCAATCCCGGGTTCCTAGTATGGCAGATCCCAAACACGAAACCGTAAAGTCGACCGGGGCGGGGACGAAAGTCTTATGCCAGCGAGCGCGAGCTGTTTTTCTTTTTTTGCATGCCCTGTGCCCCCACCTGTATAATCCCTAAACCCTAGACCCTAAACCCTAAACCCCTAAACCCCCTAAACCCCCTGAACCGCCTAAACCCCCTAAACCCCCTAAATCCCCTATACCCCCTAAACCCCCAAACCCCCCCTAAACCCCTAAACCCCCAAACCCGAAAAAACCCTGCAACCCTAGCCCTAAACCCTAAACCCTAAACCCTAAACCCTAAACCCTAAACCCTAAACCCTAAACCCCCTAAGCCCCTACATAAACCCCATAGGAAGCCCTTCAGTCGCTCCCCACCCTAAGGGTCCATGTACCTATGTAGTATATACTTGGGCCTTACAGGGGTCCCTATTTTAGGGTTTAGGGTTTAGGGTTTAGGGTTTAGGGTTCTAGGGCCCAAGTATGTACTATATAGGTACATGGACCCTCTGGGATACCCTTCAAGCTATTTCACAGCCTGAAGTGCCCTCAGCTCCCGAAAGACTGAACCCTAAACCCTAAACCCTAAACCCGAAACCCGAAACCCTAAACCCTAAACCCTCTAAGGAAATGTGCGACTGGGGCTTTAGCATGGAAGCGACGTTCAGCTTCCTCGGCGGCCTGACCGGGCGCTATGCACCTTGGTTTTGTAGGGCTTAGGGCTTTTGGGAAGTTTAGGGTTTAGGGTTTAGGGTTTAGGGTTTAGGGTTTAGAAGTTTTGGAAGCTTAGGGTTTAGAAGTTTTGGAAGTTTTTGGAAGTTTAGGGTTTAGGTTTTGGGGTTGAGGGTTGAGGGTTTAGGGGATTCAGGTCTAGCGGGTTGACGTAGAGTACATGTTTTAAAAACTTTTTGGTGGTCCCCGGACTCCTATGTCACTCTACTACCCCATCGAAATGTCAGTTCTCATGTCACAGTGGGCCCCCAAACCCACCCCAGTTGCGGGAAGCCCTGCCTCCAAGTGTATTGGGGACCCCTAAACCCTAAACCCTAAACCCTAAACCCTAAATAAACCCTAAACCCTAAACCCTAAACCCTAAACCCTAAACCCTAAACCCTAAACCCTAAACCCTAAACCTCTCTTTCTTATATATATTTAAACCCTACATGGCGAAGGGTCCTTCGTGGCTAAGGGTCATTTCTTCGTGGCTAAGGGTCATTTCCTTTCGGGCTAGGGTCATTCGTGGCTAAGGGTCATTTCTTCGTGGCTACCTCCCCTCCCCCCTCCCCCCCCCCCCCCCCCCCCCCCCCCCCCCCCCCCCCTCCCCATGACATGGTTCGTGGGTAGGATGGTCCATGACAGAGTGAGGTTGGAGGACAGGGCTTGCTGATGAAAAATGCAACTTTTTATTTCTTAATGTTTTGGGGTTCTCTGGGTGGGTGGGTTTTTTTCGAGAGCCCAAACAGCGGCTCTACTGGAGATTGCTCGACCCGGAGCTGCTGAACCCTAAACCCTAAACCTTAAACCCTAAACCCTAAACCCTAAACCCTAAAACCTAAACCCTATAGACCCTCAACCCGAAAACCCCACCTCCCGGTTGATGGCCTCTGTCGGTGATGCCCAGGTGATTGGCGATGAGGAGTTCGACCACCCAGACAAGTTCTTCGAGAAGATGAAGAACGCGCTCGCGAGTGCTTGGACCAGCAGAGGGGGCGTTGAGTTCGAGGTTTAGGGTCTAGGGTTTGTAGGGTTTAGGGTTTATCGGGTTTAGGGTTTAGGGTTTATATAGGGTTTGGGGTTTAGGGTTGATAGGATTTATAAGGTTTAGGGTTTATAGGGTTTAGGGTTTTGGGGTTCAGGGTTTGGGGCCTTTAGGAAATTGTTGCAGCTTAAGGTTGTGTGTGTGTGTGCGTGTGTGTGTGTACGTGCGTGTGTTCGTGTTCGTGTTCTCTTGTAAAAACAGGTCGCTGAGCCTTGGTGCTCTATCCTAGACAACTCGAACCCTGGACCCTAAGCCCTTCCGACTTGGGGCATAAGATAGGGGCCTTAATAGTTGGAATAGGGTTTTGGGGGTTATGTTAATACATATATACATATATATGTACATTATATATAGGGGCGATAAGGGAATACTATTTTAGTCATCATTCCGACCCCTATAGTAGCTTTTCGGTGTTGAGCCAATTACGGCGTGCACCTTGAACCCTAAACCCTAAGCCCTAAACCTTAAGCCCTAAACCTTAAGCCCTAAACCCTAAACCCTAAACCCTAAACCCTAAACCCTAAACCCTAAACCCTAAACCCTAAACCCTAAACCTCACCATTGACCTCCTGTTCTGTTAGGGTTTAGGGTTTAGGGCTTAGGGCTTAGGGCTTAGGGCTTAGGGCTTAGGCCCTAAACTGCAGCCCCCTAAAGACACCCAACCCCCGGTGTGGCCTCAGGCGGTGAGCTCATGACCACGTCCTTCCGCCAGCCAAGCAAAGGCCGGAGACGTTTTTTCCCCCTGTATATGTCCTTTCAGGGATTATGAAGGAAATCGGTGCCCTAAATATTCCCTTCAAGGCATATCTAGGATGATACAAGGTACCTAATTCCCTCATTACCTACTACGAACCTGTAGGCTTCTGTAATGCGTAGCGGCACTAAGGGTTTAGGGTTTAGGGTTTAGGGTTTAGGCTTTAGGGTTTAGGGTTTAGGGTTTAAGGGTGCAGCCTTTGTATAAGGGGTATATGTTAGGATCTACCTGACATGGGGCCCAGAGCTGTAAGGCAAGTATGCGGACATGGGTGGCGGCGGAGAAGATGGGCAATGCGGAGATGCCTGGTCGGATCACTTGCCCTAAACAACAGAGAGGACAAAGATCCCTGCATTACCTGAAAACGGAAGGTTTTTTGTTTTATTTGTGAGGCGGGGGGGGAGGGCGGGGGCGGGGGGGGGGGGGGGGGGGACGGAGGGGGGAGGGGGGGGGGAGGGGGGGGGGGAGGGGAGGGGGAAAAGGCTGAAAAATCTGAAAAAGGTCGTTTGAAAAGGCTGGAAAAAGGGCTGAAAAGGGGCTGAAAGGGCTGAAAAGCACATCCAAGGGGCCCTGGGCAGCATAGTGCTGCTGGCAGCTTCCGCTCACCTGGCAGACAGCGGACTTTTGCGGAGATAAGAAAAGAGTCCGCAAAAGATCGCAAAAGTCGCGCCTTCGGCAGCTCACCGAAGAGGCCTCCATGTCCGGGCTCCGCCGGGCTCCGCCCAGCTCCACCCGACTATCGGAACGACGCCCCAAAGAAGGCCCTGCTAACCAGACTTTTGTGAGGGTCGGCTAGTCAGCTACCCCGACTCCGGGAAGGATGCAAGAGGATCCCTTTCAGTGTTTAGGGTTTAACGGTTTAGGGTTTAAGGTTTAGGGTTTGGGCTTAGGGTTTAAGGTTTGGGGCTTGGGGTTTAGGGTTTAGGGTTTAGCGCTTAGGTTTTAGGGTTCAGGGGTATAGACCTTGGGCCCCAACAAGTGTTGAAACTGTTGGGTCGAAAGTGTTGACTGAGCTTTCGCTTTTGGAAGGTGTTATTGGGTAAGCTTGTTTGGGGAGGTTGATTTTGAAATTGCTCTTTCCAAAGCCCTAAACTCTAAACTCTAAACCCTAAACCCTAAACCCTAAACCCTAAACCCTAAACCCTAAACCCTAAACCCTAAACCCTAAACCCTAAACCCTAAACCCTAATCCCTAAACCCAACCCTAAACCCTAAACCCTAAACCCTAAACCCCTAAACCTAACCTAAACCCTACCTAAACCCCAAAACCTAAAAAACCCTAAAACCTAAAACCCTAAAACCCCTAAAACCCTAAAACCCTAAAACCTAAAACCTAAAACCCTAAAACCCTAAAACCCTAAAACCCTAAAACCCTAAAACCCTAAAACCCGAAAACCCTAAAACCCTAAAACCCTAAAACCCTAAAACCCTAAAACCCTAAAACCCTAAGCCCTAAACCCTAAACCCTAAACCCTAAACCCTGCTCGGTCTCCTGGCCCATGGTGTGTGGGGGAGTGCCGATGCACCCAGACAAGCCAGCTGCCGAGTTCCGCGGGAGTGCCTTTAGAGAGATGGGGGTTTAGGGTTTAGGGTTTAGGGTTTAGGGTTTAGGGTTTAGGGTTTAGGGTTTAGGGTTTAGGGTTTAGGGTTTAGGGTTTAGGGTTGGGGCTTTAGGGTTCAGTCATAGTCCCTTAGTATGCTCCCCTACCTCCTTTAAACGGGTTCTGAAGTGTGGGCCCTTGGGTTCTATAAGGCAGAATTAGAAGGAGTTAGGCTCGGACGCGGTGGGCAGTACGATGCCCTCAAGGATAAATATCCGTACTCCAAAAATGGTCTGCATATTTTGTACCCAAAAGCACATGTTGTCGGGGAATTGAAGCCTGTCTAAACTTCGTTGTTGAATCAGCAAGCCCCAAACCCATAGTCCCTGGACCACAAAACCCTAAACCCTAAACCCTACACCCTACACCCTACACCCTACACCCTACACCCTACACCCTACACCCTACACCCTACACCCTACACCCTACACCCTAAACCCTAACCCTAAACCTCCAAAGTAAGCTCAGGAGAAGAGCCTTCCATTTGGTCTCCATGGCGGCCACTGCTACACAGTGCTCCGTCTCGTGGAGGCGTCTCTTTCTGTGGGGTTTAGGGTTTAGGGTTTAGGGTTTAGGGTTTAGGGTTTAGGGTTGTGTCTACTTTCACAGTTGACTCAAGTGGTTTCTTGAGACCCCAAACCGTAAACCCTCAACCCTCAACCCTAAACCCTAAACCCTAAACTCAAGTGGATTCCTGAGACCCTAAACCCTAAGCCCTTTAATCACAGCCGCTGCTGCGCAGGACCCGACATGGTCGAGTTGTGCTTTTTCTTGCAAGCCGTTGATTCCACGGTAGGTCCTGAAAGGTTTGCGGTTTAGGGTTTAGGGTTTGGGGTTTAGGGTTTAGGGTTTAGGGTTTAGGGTTTAGGGTTTAGGGTTTAGGGTTTAGGGTAATCGGTGGCTCCCGAGGCGCTTGTTGGTACACCTCCCCGGGCCCACTTGGAGGTCCCTGGCACTTACCAACCACTTATAACTGGGCTTATAACTCTACTAAACCCTAAACCCTAAACCCTAAACCCTAAACCCTAAACCCTAAACCCTAAACCCTAAACCCAGACGTATAATTGGGATAACCCCTATAAGGCCCTTTAGGGGTATTATAAGTAGGGGTAGAAGTACAGTTATAATTGGTTAGTAAGTACCATGAACCTCCAAGCAGAGATGTTAAAGGCTGAAGTGAAATCCCTCAACACCACACCCTACACCCTAAACCCTAAGCCCTAAACCCTTGTGAAACATACCCAGATCTTCTAGTGTAGGTTGTAGTCACACCAAGGTCGCACCTCTCCTTCTCTAGTACCCTTTGTGCAAAGCCCAAAGTCCACCCCCTAAATAGGGAGACTTGAATTGTGTAACTGCGCTACATCTAGGCCTTGAGCTCTAGATGCCTTCTCAGCCGAAAAAGTGCTTCGTAGGAACTGATTGTTAGAGATCCCACTCCAAAACCCTAAACCCTAAACTGGCCCTAAACCCTACACCCTAAACGTCGGTGCAGGTGGATGGACACCAGCTTTGTTGCTTGCGGAATCCATGGGGAAAGGGAGCTTCTGGGCATCGAGTGAATTGAGTTTAGTCCTAAACGCTAAACCCAAAACTGGCCCTACACCCTAAGCCCTAAACCCTAAACTCTGAGGGCTTGAGAGTTTTGGGTTTAGGAATTTAGGGTTCAGGTTTGTTGTTTTTCAATCCCGGCGCTCACCAGCCCAACTTCCTCAACTTTGAACCTGTGCCTCATGAACAGTTTTTTGGCTTGTGGGTTCATGGCATTCGTATGACTGGTTTGCGTTTGGTATAAGAACCCCGAAAACTTACCTCTTTTGGCAGGCTCGCATTCTAAAACCCCTTGTGGGATTCTTAGGTAGGCTGCAGCGAGAGTAGGTTTGGGGTTCTTCAGGTACCCTACGGCCCTAAACCGTAAACCCTAAACCCTAAACCCTAAACCCTAAACCCTAAACCCTAAACCCTAAACCCTAAACCCTAAACCCTAAACCCTAAACCCTAAACCCAAACCCCTAAACCCAAAACCCTAAACCCTAAACCCTAAACCCTAAACCCTAAACCCTAAACCCTAAACCCTAAACCCTAAACCCTAAACCCTAAACCCTAAACCCTAAACCCTAAACCCTAAACCCTAAACCCTAAACCCTAAACGAAGCGAGGGGCCGCTTCCGTCGAGCGACAGACCCCCGAAGAGCGCGATCGCGGAGAGGTGAGGGGTGGCCTCACCGGCTTGTCCTGGATCCGACAGGCCAACGGATGTTGGCCTTGTTTACGCCGACATGCCTAAACCCTAAACCCTAAACCCTAAACCCTAAACCCTAAACCCTAAACCCTAGACCCTAAACCCTAAACCCTAAAGTATTCAGTTAAGGGCTGGATGGAGCCTCCCAAGGCCCTCCCAGCGGCCTTGCAGTGGCCTCCCAGAAATCTTTTCACTGGCCAATTTTGGTCACGAGGGGAGGGGGGTCGTATTTCCCGACTTTCAAGGCAAAATGACCCCCCCGTGAATGGACCTCTGACTCTCTTTGAAAAGGAAAGCTGCCTTCAACGACACCTTGGGTTACGGGGAGGTTTTTGGTAGGGGATACCCCAGGATTCGGTCCAAAGTGGCTGATTCCGCAAGAAAGTTTTTTTTCGGGGGGGGGGGGGGGGGGGGGGGGGGGGGGGGGGGGGGGGGGGGGGGGGGGGGGGGGGGGGGAGGGGGCGGCCCAGGATTCGGTCAAGACTTGATGTAAGGAATGAGAGGGCAGGAATGACACCCTAATTTTCCAGATCTTGGGGCTTGCGGAGTGCTTTTCCCTGTGGCCTTCAAGTCTTTCATAAAAAAGCAAGTATATATATATATATATATATATATACATACATACAAACCTTAACGAATTCGTCTGCAAGGCCCAAATTAGAGCCTTGCCGACGAATTCTGAAAGTTTAAACCTTAATGGATTCGTCGGCAAGGCCCAAAATGTGCCTTGCCAACGAATTTGGGGCCTTAAATTCGTCGGCAAGGCCCAATTTGGGCTCAACCTGAATGAAACTCGTCGACAAGGCTCAATTTGGGCCTTACATTCGTCGGCAAGACCCAATTTGGCTTAAACCCTACTGGAATTCATCGGCAAGGCCCAAAACACGCCTTGCCGACGAATTTGGGCCTTAAATTCGTCGGCAAGGCCCAATTTGGGCTGAACCTTGGTACGCTGGGCTGGCTTTAGGGTTTAGGGCCTAGTCTGTGCCGGGGGTTCAAGGCCTTCTCTGGGCTGGCTTTAGGGTTTAGGGCTGACTCTGGGCTGGCTTAGTAGGGTTGAGGGCCTACTCTGGGCTGGTTTAGGGTTGAGGGTTCAGGGTCTACTCTGTGCTGGTTTTTGGGGTTCTAGGCCTACTCTGGGCCAGGGCCTACTCTAAGCTGGCTTTAGGGTTTAAGGCCTACTCTAGGCTGGTTTGAGGGTTTAGGTTTACTTTGGGCTGGTTTTAGGGTTTAGGGCCTACCCTGGGCTGGTTTTAGGTTTAGGGCCTACGGCTTTGGGGCTTAAGGCCTACTCTGGGCTGGCTAGAGCCTACTCTGTGCTGGTTTTTCCGTTAGGGCTGGTTATAGGGTTTAGAGCCTACTGTGCGCTGCTTACTCTGGGCTGGCTTTCTTTAGGGTTTGGGGCCTCTCTGGGCTGCTTTTAGGGTTTAGAGGGTTGGCCAGAATGTTGTTTGTCGTGTCGCCTGAAAATAGAAATGGAAGTGAAATAGGTTCTTAATGTTATGTTTTTCCAACGTTCGAGTAACTGCTTGACTAGTGAATGCTTGGACTTGAGATGCTGAACCCTCAACCCTCAACCCTCAACCCTAAACCCTAAACCCTAAACCCTAAACTCTAAACCCTAGACCCTAAACCCTAGACCCTAGACCCTAAACCCTAAACCCTAAACCCTAACCTTGAGCTGGCGGCCGGCGAGTGCCCGAGGAGTGGCTTGGCCCCTGGGGGGACAAGTCCGAGGAGTGGAACGACGAACGACGTCAGGCCGATGCCCACTCAAGACCTCTATCGCCCGAAGACTTGAAGGGCCCCAAAGCACTGGAAAGTCTAACTCCTAAACCCTACACCCTTAAACCCTAAACCTTGAACCCTAAACCCCAAGTGCACAAGGCCCTGTGGAGGGAAGCGCGTGTATGTAAGGGCTTCTTGGATTTGCATCAGCGGACACTGCGGCGCAGGCTTGAGTGATTGATGTTGCAGGGTCACGATTCAGGATCTCTGAACAGTTTAGGTACTAGGGTTTGGGGTTTAGGGTTTATTGTGGTTGTCGGACTTCAGTGGTCGGGCAAGTCTCCGGAAGAGTCTTGCAAATGTGTTAGGGCTTGCGAGGTGGAGCGAATAAAAAAAAGGGTTTAAGGTTTATTAGGGTTTAAGAACCCCAAACTTTTTGCAGCTTCTTGTGATGAAGCCGCCCTTCTAGACTTCTTTGGTACCCTCGTGCAATGGAGGCAGCGGGCGCCACCAACGAAACGGACGGCACCTTCTTCATGGATGTTCAGGACGTGACGCTAAGCCCTAAACTAAACCTTGAACCTGCTATGCACCCTAAACCCTAAACCCGAAACCCTTAGCCCTAATCCCTACAGTCCCTAGGATTTGGTCCCACCCCACTTCTGTAAGACATCCCTTCCTTCTGAAGTTCGCACCTTCCACAGCAGGCCGATGCCCCAAAAGGACCCCATCTTCCGCCGAAGCGCCTACTGAACCCTAAACTCTGCACCCCGAACCCTCCACACGTAGACACCATGCACCCTATCCCTTAAGTCCTAAACCCTAAACCCCACGAACCCCAAACCCCTAAAGGACTACTTCCAGCTCTCCCTAAACCCTAAACCCTAAACCCTAAACCCTAAACCGTAATTCCTAAACCCTAAACCCTAAACCCTAAACCCTAAACCCTAAACCCCTACAGTAAACCCCGAAAGGACTACGTCCAGCTCTCTTGCGACACGAAGTTCATTCGAACCTTCGGCCCGGCCTGGCAGCGACCCAGCGTTGATTTGTTTAGGGTCTAGGGTTTAGGGTTTAGGGTTTAGGGTTTAGGGGTTTGGCATTTGGGGCTTGTGGGTTTGGGGGTTTAGAGCGTTTAGGGCTACGGGTTAGAGTTAGAGTTTAGGGTTTAGGGTCTAGGTGTTTTTTGACTGTGGGGTGTAGGGTGTAGGGTTTAGGGTCTAGGTTTGTGGGTTTTGGGTGTTAGGGTATTGGTTTCTTGGTTGATTCGAATTTAGGGTTTTGGACTCTTTTGTTGTTTTGGGTTTGAGGTTTTCGGTTTTTTGGATTTGTGCGGGTGTGTGTGTGTGTGTGTGTGTGTGTGTGTCTGTGTGTCTCTGTGTGTCTCTGTGTGTCTCTGTGTGTCTCTGTGTGTCTCTGTGCGTCTCTGTGCGTCTCTGTGCGTCTCTGTGCGTCTCTGTGCGTCTCTGTGCGTCTCTGTGCGTCTCTGTGCGTCTCTGTGGGTCTCTGTGCGTCTCTGTGGGTCTCTGTGTCTCTGTGTGTCTCTGTGTGTCTCTGTGTGTCTCTGTGTGTCTCTGTCTCTGTGTCTCTGTGTCTGTGTCTCTCTGTGCTGTGGGTCTCTGTGGGTCTCTGTGCGTCTCTGTGCGCGTCTCTGTGCGTCTCTGTGCGTCTCTGTGCTCTCTGTGCGTCTCTGTGCGTCTCTGTGCGTCTCTGTGCGTCTCTGTGCGTCTCTGTGCGTCTCTGTGCGTCTCTGTGCGTCTCTGTGCGTCTCTGTGCGTCTCTGTGCGTCTCTGTGCGTCTCTGTGCGTCTCTGTGCGTCTCTGTGCGTCTCTGTGTCTCTGTGCGTCTCTGTGCGTCTCTGTGCGTCTCTGTGCGTCTCTGTGCGTCTCTGTGCGTGTCTCTGTGCGTCTCTGTGCGTCTCTGTGCGTCTCTGTGCGTCTCTGTGCGTCTCTGTGCGTCTCTGTGCGTCTCTGTGCGTCTCTGTGCGCCTCTGTGCGTCTCTGTGCGTCTCTGTGCGTCTCTGTGCGTCTCTGTGCGTCTCTGTGCGTCTCTGTGCGTCTCTGTGCGTCTCTGTGCGCGTCTGTGCGCGTCTGTGCGCGTGTCTGTGCGCGTGTGTGTGCGCGTGTGTGTGCGCGTGTGTGTGCGTGTGTGTGCGTGTGTGTGCGTGTGTGTGCGGGTGTGTGCGGGTGTGTGCGTGTGTGTGCGTGTGTGTGCGTGTGTGTGCGTGTGTGTGCGTGTGTGTGCGTGGGTGTGCGTGGGTGTGCGTGGGTGTGCGTGGTGTGCGTGGTGTGCGTGGTGTGCGTGGTGTGCGTGGTGTGCGTGGTGTGCGTGGTGTGCGTGCGTGTGCGTGCGTGTGCGTGCGTGTGCGTGCGTGTGCGTGCGTGTGCGTGCGTGTGTGCGTGTGTGGTGGTGTTGTGGTGGCTTGTTTGTGGCGTGTGTGGTGCGGTGTGTGCGTGTGGTGGCGTGTGTGGTGTGGGGGTGGGGGGGGGGGGGGTGCGTGTTGGGTTGGCGTGTGGTGTGCGTGTTTGTGCGTGTGTGTGCCGTGTGTGTGGTGTGTTGTGTGTGTGTGTGGTTTGTGTGGTGTTGTGTGTGTGTGTGTGTGTGGTGTGTGTGTGTGTGGTGTGGTGTGTGTGGTGTGTGTGGTGTGTGTGTCGTGTGTGTGTGTGTGTGTGGTGTGTGTGGTGTGTGTTGTGTGTGTGTGTGTGTGTGTGTGTGCTGTGTGTGTGTGTGGTGCTGTGTCTGTGTGTGTGTCTGTGTCTGTCTGTGTGTGTCTGTGTCTGTGTGTGTGTCTGTGTCTGTGTGTGTGTCTGTGTCTGTGTGTGTGTCTGTGTCTGTGTGTGTGTCTGTGTCTCTGTGTGTGTGTCTGTGTGTCTGTGTGTGTGTCTGTGTGTCTGTGTGTGTGTCTGTGTGTCTCTGTGTCTGTGTGTCTGTGTCTGTGTGTCTCTGTGTCTGTGTGTCTCTGTGTCTGTGTGTCTCTGTGTCTGTGTGTCTGTGTCTGTGTGTCTGTGTCTGTGTGTCTGTGTCTGTGTGTCTGTGTCTGTGTGTCTGTGTCTGTGTGTGTGTGTGTGTGTCTGTGTGTGTCTGTGTGTCTGTGTGTGTCTGTGTGTGTGTGTGTGTGTCTGTGTGTGTGTGTGTGTGTGTGTGTGTGTGTGTGTGTGTCTGTGTGTGTGTGTGTATGTGTGTGTGCGTTTTAGTTTTTAGGTTTTCGTTTAGACCCTCTAGCTTTTGCTTCCGTCTCATCATAGAGCCGCGGTGTATTGACATCAGACGAGGCGATGCAGCGTGCAGGGTTTCTATGAACCCCAGAACCCCAAACCCTAAACCCTGAACGAGAAGCCAGGTTCCCGAATGCTCCCTAAAAACTCCCTAAGGCTCCCTGAGCTTCCCTAAGGTTCCCTAGGTACCTAACTCCCATGAACCCCCTCCCTTCAAGAACACTATAACGCCAGTTGAGCCCCAGCTGAGGACGGTCAGATGCTACAGTCGCTTCAGCGATACCCCCATGAAGGCGCGGGCGAAGAAGAAGTACGAAGGTCAAGACGACGCCGCTTGGGGAGCAATACTGGTCGTTAAGGGAAAAGGGGGGTTTGACGGTTCGGGGTTTAGGGTCTAACCCTAAGCCCTGTATACACCCTAAACCCTAAACCCTAAACCCTAAACCCTGAACCCTAAACCCTGAACCCTAAACCCTAAACCCTAAACCCTAAACCCCAAACCCTAAACCCTAAACCCTAAACCCTTGGCTTTAGCAGGAGGTTGTTTGGGGTTTCGGGTTTCCAGGCCCAATTCGTTTCGGGGTTCGGGTGTGGGGGGGCTGTAGGTTTGCTGTAGGTTTGGAGGCTTCAGAGCTGACAGGGCTTATGGGGGTTTAGGGTTTAGGGTTTAGGGTTTAGGGTTTAGGGTTTAGGGTTTAGAGTTTAAGAGTTATAGGGCTGGAGACTTGGTAACCCCAGTGGTGCCGTTCATGGTTTGCCTGAAGAACCCAACACTTTTGTCGTAGGTTTCCTACGAATCTTTCAGGAACTAGGGTTTAGGGTTTAGGGTCCAGGGTTCAGGGTTTAGGGTTTAGGGTTTAGGGTTTAGGGTTTAGGGAGAACCTGCCACAAATTAGGCTTGAGGTGCATAGTTTAAGGCTTTAACAATAGGCGGGCTCAGGGTTTACTAATCCACCGAGCCCCTTCCCAACCCCGAGGGTCACAGGGGGACCCTCTGACAATCCCCTGTGGAAGAAATGTTCCCAACTCATAGTCAGATCCAAAACCCTAAACCATAAACCCTAACCCCTAAAACCTAAACCCTACGCCCTAGTTCACCAACTTAGGAATGCTCCCTCATTCAAGTATTTTGGAATCACTGACGCACTGACCCCTGAATCCTGAATCCCAGAAGCCTACGCCCCAAAGCCAAAGCCAAAGCCCCTGAACCCACACCCTAAGACCCTAAACCCTAAACCCTAAGGGTTTAGGGTTTAGGGTTTAGGGTTTAAGGTTTAGGGTTTAGGGTTTAAGCCCTTCAAACCCTGAACCGCCTAAAGCCGAAATCCATCTTGTTCAGTTTGAGCTGTCCTTCGACAAGGGGGACATCATTGACGTGATTGAGGTCCAAGGACCGGGTTCGGGGCTTAGGTCTTAGGGTTTTGGGTGACCCCCAACCCTAAACCCTAGACCCTAAACCCTAAACCCTAAACCCTAGACCCTAAACCCTAAACCCTAAACCCTAAACCCTAAACCCTAAACCCTGGAAGGTTTAGTGTTTACCCTCTTGACTAGACGAAAAAGCCCCCAGTGTTGACTTCGTGAAGGATCCCACAGGCCCAAGCCCGAAACCCAAATCTCTCCGGAAGATTCCTGAATTCAGGGATCTGGGGGTTTAGGGTTTAGGGTTTAGGGTTTAGGGTTTAGGGTTTAGGGTTTAGGGTTTAGGGTTTAGGGTTTAGGGTTTGGGGCTGAGGGTTTAGGGTTTAGGGTTTAGGGTTTAGGGTTTAGGGTTTGTAAACTCGTACCCACATGCATCATGCCCCCACCAGCCTCTCTACCCCAGCTACCCTAATCCTAGGTAGGATCAGGGGACCCTTAAAAGGGAACCCTTCAACAGGGACCTTATTGAGAGGGTATATATCCCCAAGAACCCCCCTAACCCAAGCTACCCTAAGTAAGCCCTATAATCAGCCCTAAACCTTAAAAACACCCTAAATGGAGGAAAATCTTTAGAATGATCCCTAAGCCCGATAGTAAGCCCTAAACCTTAAACAACCCTAACCCGAGACCCTAAACCGTAAACCCTAAACCCTATAAACCCTATAAACCCTATAAACGCTATAAACCCTATAAACTCTCTAAACCCTCTAAACCCTATACACCCTATAAACCTTATAAACCCTATAAACCCTAAACCCTATAAACCCTAAACCCTAAACCCTAAGCCCGCCAGGATTCTGGATCCAAGGCACGCTGCAGAGAACCGGGGAGACCGGATTCTTCCGGAACCAGGACGCCGAGATCAAGACGGACTCCGTCTTCCTGCATCTTGGGCCTATTTGGGGTTTAGAGTTTAGGGTTTAGGGTTTAGGGTTTACGGCTAGGGTTTAGGGTTTAGGGTTTAGGGCTAGGGTTTAGGGTGGGTTTAGGGTTTAGGGTTTGGGATTTAGGGTTGCTGCTTCCGGGTTTCCATTTCGGATGTGCCCTAAGGAGATCTCCCTACTGCGATTGGAGCGCCAAAGCCCTAAGATTCGATTCAGCGGAGTCCCATTATCCCAGCTTTAAGTAGGGTTTAGGGTTTAGGGCTTAGGGCTTAGGGTTTAGGGTTTAGGTTTAGGGTTTAGGGCTTGGGGCCTCAAGCCTAAAGACCCCAAACCCCAGAGCCCGAAATGGTGAAAGCAACCCCATGAGAATGTCTGGCTCCACGAAACCCGAAACCCTGCAACCCTAAACCCTAAACCCTAAACCCTCCACCCCTCTGCGCTCCAACTTGTCAAATGAACCCATGGCTTGGGGTTTAGGGTTCAGGGCTTGGGGCTTGGGGTTTAGGGTTTAGGGGCTTGGGGTTTAGGGTTTAGGGGGGGGGGGGGGGGGGTAAGTTCAATTGTTGTATGGTTCGAGTTGGGAGCTTTGCTGCTTATGTTTGCACTGAGGCTTTCAAAGCATGTTGGCGGTTTGGGGCTGTGTTCTGGGCACAGTACTTCAGGCAGTCTCGAAGCCACCGGAAGGGATCAAAGTTTGGGGGTTTAGGATTGAAGGAGTTAAAGCTATGGGGTCTATATCGTGGGGCCCTCAAAACCTCCCAGTACACCATAGACCTACAGTAGCCAGAGCATTTGGACCCTAAACCCCCAGCCCTGCTTGGAGGTTCATGGTACTTATGAAGCATTATGACTGCACTTATAACCCACTTATAAGACCCCTTAAAGTGCCCTAATATGGTGATAAGTACATTTATACGTACAGAGATATTTGGTTAATCAGTACCATGAACCTCCAAGTAGTCCAAAAAACCCTAAACCCTAAACCCGAAACCCGAAACCCCAAACCCCAAACCCCAAACCCGAAACCCTAAACCCTAAACCCTACACCCTAAACCCTAAACCCTAAACCCTAAACCCTAAACCCTAGACAGACCCTAGACCCTAGACCCTAGACCCCAGACCCTAGACCCAGACTAGACCCTAGACCCTTGGCCCTAGGCCCTAGGCCCTAGACCCCAGACCCTAGGCCCTAGACCCTAGACCCTAGACCCTAGACCCTAGACCCTAGACCCTAGACCCTAGACCCTAGACCCTAGACCCTAAACCCAACCTACAGAGGTTCGAGTTCTCTGCGGAGGGCATGGCGGAGGGCGCGCCTCTCATTCTTGGCATGATGCACGGCTGCATACGGGGTTTAGGGTTTACGGTTTGTAGGGTTTAGGGTTTATAGGGTTTATAGGGTTTGTAGGGTTTATAGGGTTTATAGGGTTTATAGGGTTTATATGGTTTATAGGGTTTATAGGGTTTATAGGGTTTATAGGGTTTATAGGGTTTATAGGGTTTATAGGGTTTAGGGTTTAGGAGAAGGGATTCGGGTAGCGTGTTTGGATTTGGGGTCTTGAAACCCTACAAACCCAAAGCCCTAGGCCCTATGCCGAGGCCTGCCTGCTAGAACAAAAAAAGTTTAAGGTTTAGGGTTAAGAGTTAAGGGGTTTAGGGTTTAGGGTTTAGGGTTTAGGGGTTTTTACCCACTTAGGGGTGCGGTCTCTTTGGATCGCCATCAGACACTAACAGCAGTCCCCCAGGTCTGGTTCCGGTTTCGCTTAGGGTCCCTAAACACTAAACCCTAAACCCTAAACCCTAAACCCTAGAACCCTGTGTGAGGTTGAGAGAGAACCAGAAGTTGTGCCGTGAGTGGGTTCGGCGCGCTTCGGCTGGCTTCTTCGGAAATCTCCCTCCCCAGTGGTCAGGAGTGACCCTGAAACTCCTCAGCTAAGGTGTAGGGGTTTGAGCTGTAGTCTGTGGGGGGAATTTTCAAGTTTGGGGCTTCTCAGGAAATTTCTCAGCTAAGGTGTAGGGGTTTGAGCTGTAGTGTGTGTGGGGAATTTTGAAGTTTGGGGATTCTAAGGTTTTGGTTTTTATTTTTGTTTTCGGCTTTTTCGCGCTTAGGGGTCTTCGGGGTTTGGGGCTTAGGGCTCAGCGGTGTTGTTTGAGCTTCCTAGAACACAGGGTAGGTCCGTTTTCCCTCTTTTTTTCTGGGCTCCCTTATCAGCCGAAAAGGTCACCCTTTTGTACTCTTGGTTTGCTCTTGGGTCTGGTTGCTGATACGGCAGTAGCAATGCCACCGCTTCTCTTTAGGCAGCTGCTAACCCATGTGGAGTCGATTGGATCTTTAGCGTTCAGGGCTTGGGGTTCGGGGTTCAGGGTTTGGGGTAGAGGTTCAGGGAGGGTTTGGGGTTTAGGATTCAGGTTTTAGAGTTTTGGGTATAGGATTCAGGGTTCAGGATTCAGGGTTCAGGGTTTGGGGTTCAGGGTTTTGGGTTCAGGTTTTAGGGTCTGGGGTTCAGGGTTCAGGTTTTAGGGTGTGGGTTTGGTGTTCAGGGTTTGGGGGTCAGGGTTCAGGCTTTTCGGGCCTAAGGGAGAATGATGCTTGCTTTGTCCTGCAAAGACGCCGCCGAGCAAGAAGACTTACAAGGGACCCTAGGGGTTGTGTAGGGGCTACTTAGGTATATAGAGACTAGATGCGGGTTATGTAGGGGAATAAGATAAAGGGTCCCTTCTAGTCATGGGGTTCCCCACGCCCCCCCCCCCCCCCCCCCCCCCCCCGCCCCCCGCCCCCTTCTATACTACCCCCTCTAGGTTCCCCCTTAAATGACCTTTGATTGGGCTTAGTTACCCCTAAACAGCCTTAATTTTGGGCGGAACCTAGGGGGGTAGTATCGACGCTGGTAGGGGAACCCATGACCCAGGGGTCGGGCCACCAAGGCGCCGGGGGGATGTCGAGTTGTAGAGTTCAGCCTGGAGGTCTGCGGCTTTAGGGGTTGAGGGTTTAGGGGTTTAGGGTTCAGGGTTTAGGGGTTTAGGGTTCAGGGTTTAGGGGTTTAGGGTTCAGGGGCTTAGGGTTCAGGGTTTAGAGTAGGGGTTTAGGGCTCACGGTTTAGGGGTTTGGGTTCAGAGTTTAGGGGTTTATGGGTTAAGTGTATAGGGCTCATGGCTGAGGATTTCGGGCTCCAGAGTGGAGCTTAGTTGAGGGCCCAGCCGAATCCCTCTTCACTTCTGGCTCTTACGGGGTATAAGCAAGGACCCCCCGTGGTACCCTTTTGCCCTTTTGGGGTTTAGGGTTTAGGGTTTAGGGTTTAGGGCTAGGGTTCAGGGGCACCCTTTTTCCTTTTTTTCGGGTCAAGGTGTCCCTTAAAGTCACCAGCCCCCAAAAACGGGTACTCTTTATGACAATATGGGGGGGCTTACGAAAATATGGGACCCTTCATGTAGACCCTCCACGTAGTGGGACTCTTATACGCTTTATCAAGCGGCATGCTGCTCTTACAATATAAGGATCCCAATACGGTGCCCCCCCACCCCCTTTTCTCTGTAACCCCCGTATGGTTACTGGGCTACCAAGCACCCTGATAAGGGATATGGGGGTCATTTATAGGGACTATATGAGGTAGATATGATGCGGGTGCGGGCTGCCCCCCCCCCTCCCCCCCCCCCCCCCCCAAAACCCATTAAACCCATCAAGGTTGGGGGGTATGTTGTGCGAATTGGGTGCGAAAAACCCGTTTTGGCGACCAACCTTAATGACCTTAATGACATTGGTGGCCATTAGCAACTTTCCTGTGGCCATTGGCAAACTTCCACGGCTTTTTGCCAATGGCCACGGCCTTTTTGCCAATGGCCACGTTCCACATTAAGGTTTATATATATATATGTAAGAGAGAGGGTTTAAGGGGGTTTGGGGGGGGTGGCGAACCGAGAACCGGGATCATATAGAGGGGTTATATAGGGGGATAAGATTTAGGGTCCCTTCTAGGGGTCCCTCCTTACACCCCTTAAGTAACCCTGAACCCTGAACCCTAAACCCTAAACCCTAAACCCTAAACCCTAAACCCTAAACCCTAAACCCTAAACCCTAAACCCTAAACCCTAAACCCTAAACCCAAGGCAAAGAGGATGGCAAGAACGCCAAGGTATGGAGGTACGACAAGGGCTACTGGCCACCCGGGCTTAAAGCTTGAAGCGATGCTTTTTTGGTTTATGGCTTAGGGTTTAGGGTTTTGGAGTTTAGGGTTTAGGGTTTAGGGTTTAGGGTTTAGGGTTTAGGGTTTAGGGTTTAGGGTTTAGGGTTTAGGGTTTAGGTAGGTTTTATGCTAGACATCGGCGACCGGAATTGCCACCAAGATCACAGGTCGAGCCTCCTCCCAAACTGTGCGAGCAGCCCTCAACGCTACAACCCTGCCAGCCCCACAAAGTCTAAGCGGCAACCCAAAACCCAAAATCCAGGTTCATCTTCGACGGTGAGGGCACTAAGGTGACCACGGGACGCTTTAACTCGCGCCACATCTGGCGATATCTTGATCCGAACAAAGGCAAGGCCTCGGATCTTGTCTGGAAGGTTTAGGGTTTAGGGTTTAGGGTTTAGGGTTTAGGGTTTAGGGTTTAGGGTTTAGGGTTTAGGGTTCAGCATCTCAAGTCCGAGCATTTACTAGTCAAGCAGCTTGTCAAGCGTTGGAATAAAACCCACCCACCCAGGAAACCCATAACATTGAGAAAATACAAAGTTCACTCAATACATTCCCAGTAGGCTTAAAGCTCAAGGTCCAGTTAACCCAAAACCGAACTCAAACACTCACTTGCTGGATGGGAATAGGGAGGGTTGTGGGGTGGGAACGGGGTGGGGTGGGGGGGGGGGTGGTGGGGGGGGGGTAGGGGGAGGGGGGGGGGGCGTGGGGGGGGTGGGGTGGGGGTGGGGGGGGGGGGTGGGGGGGTGGGGGGGTGGGGGGGGGTGGGGGGGTGGGGGGGGGGGGGGGGTGGGGGGTTGTGGGGGGGTGGGGTGTGGGGGGGTGGGGGGGCGGGGGGGTGTGGGGGTGGGTGGGGGGGGGGGGGTGGCGGGGGGGGGTAGGGGTGGGGGGGGTGGGGGGGGGGGAGGCAATTTGCCGACGAAGGTCAGGTTTAGGGCCTTTGGGGAGAAAAAAAACAATATGCCGACGAAGGGCGTCAGGGTTTAGAACCCCGCCCGGGGAAAAAAACAATATGCCGACGAAGCGCGGTCAGGGTTTAGGGCCCCCGGCCGGGGAAAAAACAATTTGCCGACGAAGGGCGTCAGGGTTTAGGGCCCCCGCCCGGGGAAAAAAAACAATATGCCGACGAAGGGCGTCAGGGTTTAGGGCCCCCACCCGGGGAAAAAAACAACATGCCGACGAAGGGCGTCAGGGTTTAGGGCCCCCGCCCGGGGAAAAAAACAACATGCCGACGAAGGGCGTCAGGGTTTAGGGCCCCCGCCCGGGGAAAAAAAACAACATGCCGACGAAGGGCGTCAGGGTTTAGGGCCCCCGCCCGGGGAAAAAAAACAATATGCCGACGAAGGGGGTCAGGGTTTAGGGTCCCCGCCCGGGGAAAAAAAACAATATGCCGACGAAGGGCGTCAGGGTTTAGGGCCCCCGGCCGGGGAAAAAAACAATATGCCGACGAAGGGCGTCAGGGTTTAGGGCCCCCGCCCGGGGAAAAAAAACAATATGCCGACGAAGGGCGTCAGGGTTTAGGGCCCCCGCCCGGGGAAAAAAAACAATATGCCGACGAAGGGCGTCAGGGTTTAGGGCCCCCGCCCGGGGAAAAAAAACAATATGCCGACGAAGGGCGTCAGGGTTTAGGGCCCCCGCCCGGGGAAAAAAAACAATATGCCGACGAAGGGCGTCAGGGTTTAGGGCCCCCGCCCGAGGAAAAAAAACAATATGCCGACGAAGGGCGTCAGGGTTTAGGGCCCCCGCCCGGGGAAAAAAACAATATGCCGACGAAGGGCGTCAGGGTTTAGGGCCCCCGCCCGGGGAAAAAAAACAATATGCCGACGAAGGGCGTCAGGGTTTAGGGCCCCCGCCCGGGGAAAAAAAACAATATGCCGACGAAGGGCGTCAGGGTTTAGGGCACCCGCCCGGGGAAAAAAAACAATATGCCGACGAAGGGCGTCAGGGTTTAGGGCCCCCGCCCGGGGAAAAAAAACAACATGCCGACGAAGGGCGTCAGGGTTAGGGCCCCCGCCCGGGGAAAAAAAGCAATATGCCGACGAAGGTCATTAGGGTTTAAATATACATAGTAAGAGAGGGTTTAGGGTTTAGGGTTTAGGGTTTAGGGTTTAGGGTTTAGGGTTTAGGGTTTAGGTCCTGCTACCCCTAAACCTAGATACCCTGCAAAACATCGATAAGTGCCACAATAAACCCGATAACGAACCTTTACACTCCATAACAACCCTCTGAATACCCCTAAACAAATAACCCTCGAACAACTCCCCAAAGGCCCCTATCATTTCTTCCCCGCCCCCCCACTCCGCCTCCCCCGCCTGGGGTTTGGAGACAGGGGGAGTGGGGGGAGGGGGGAGGGGTTAGGGTTTAGCACGTAGGGTGCAGGGTTTCAGGTTTAGAGGGGAGTAGGGGGTGGGTACAGCATTCGCTGCTTAGGATACATGGATAACAAGGAACTTAGGCACCAAACAAGGCTCCACTTTCTTCGGGGGGGTTTAGGGGTTCGGGTTTAGGGCATAGGGTCTAGGGGCACTGTGATTCCGTTATAAACCACTCTTCAGCCCAAACAGGGCACAGTAGTCTTGTCTAGAATGTTAAGGTAGCGTTCAATGTTACACCCTAAACCTCAGCAACGGATGTGGGGATAAGGTCATGCCCCCAGATTTCCCCTAGGTGGGGAATTACTACAACTTTATCACTTTATAAGTTTGGGGTTCCTCTAATTTGCATATTCAGGGAGCCAAAAGTTAAACATTTATTGGGGGGGGGGGGTTAAAGAGCAACCAAGTTCCAATGTGTCCGAATTACAGCATATTACGGCCAAAGCCTGAACCCTAAACCCTGAACCTGTCGGCTCCCTCCGCACCCCCTCCCCCCCGCGCTGACGAGAACGCGAAAAACACGAAAAACGCGAAAAGCGGTAAAATACACAAACGCCAGAAACATTGCGAGAAAAGAGACACGAAAACGGTAAACAAAACGCGAAAGACGTGAAAATACAGAACACCTGCGAAAAAAACGCCAAACAAATGCGAGAAACGCGAACACGCAAACAAGGCCAGAACATGCGAAAAGCACGAAAAAACGCGACAAAGGAGAGACCCTAAACCCTAAACCCTAAACCCTAAACCCTAAACCCTAAACCCTCGCGAGAATTCAGTGGAAATCAACTCCCTGAACCCCAAGCCCTGCAGCCCCAGGGCCCTGGGCCACATAGCCACATGGCCCCAGATCTTCCAAAACCCCTTAATTAAGGAATATATACCTTAATTAAGGAATATATACCTCAATTAAGGAATATATACCTTAATTAAGGAATATATACCGTAATTAAAGAATATATACCTTAATTAAGGAATATTCCTTAATTCAGAATGAGTACCCTTAGCATGATTTCGGGTATATTCCTTAGTTAAGGGTTTTTGGAAGATCTGGGTAGCCACATGGCGTCGACGGTGTGGTCCTTGTAGGCGTTTCAGGTTGAGCGGTTTAAATTGGGGTTCTGGTCTTCGCGCTTCCTTGGCCCATGGTCATCCCGCACGCAGCTCCACATATGAATTCGTGAAGAAAGCCAGCAAGGAAGAGAGTTCAGGGTTGAGGTTTTCGGTTTTAGGTCGCTTGGGGTTTAGGGTTCAGGGTTTAGGGTTTAGGGTTTAGGGATTAGGGTTTAGGGTTTAGGGTTTAGGGTTCAGGGATTTTTGGTTGTCTTTTGGATGCAACTTGCACAAGGGAACGGCGAAAAAAAGGAAAAGCGTGAAAAACGCTAAAAAAACATGAAAAGCGCGAAAAGCGCGCAAAACGCAAAAAGCGCGCAAAAAACGCGACAAGCGCGACAAGCACGAACCTACACGCATGTTCGTTTTGGTTTTTTGCGTGTTTACTTGCTTTTCGCGCTTTCCACGTTTTGAGTGAGCTTGTCTTGATTTTCTCGACTTTTTGCGTATTTTATTGTTTTTTTTGTGTGTTTTTGTCGACTTTTTGCCCGTCTCGACCGCAGACTCCGGCACGGTACGATGCGCGAAATGCTTCCTTAGCGCCCCCCGTCCACCCACCCGCTAGGGTTTAGGGCTTCGGGCTTAGGGTTTTAGGGTTTAGGGTTTTGGGTTTAGGGTTTAGGGCATTCTGGACTCGTGGGGAGATCCGAATTCGGCGAGCCCCGGGCAGGCCCTTATTCCATTTACATCAGCTGCCCAGCCGGCAAAGGGAAGCGCTTCAGCATGCCGCTTGGCAGGGCTTTAGGGTTTAGGGTTTAGGGTTTAGCGTTTTGGGTTTAGGGTTTAGGCTTTAGGGGGGCCCTTCGGTGGCCTTCGAGTTGTCGGGCTTCTGCGGTTGAGGGTTTAGGGTTTAGGGTTTAGGGTTTGGGGTTTAGGGTTCAGGGTCGACTACCGAGGACGGCCTCCTACAGGGATTCTCGGGCTATAATTTAGGGACTTATTTAGGCCCCTAAATCACCCCCCACAAAACCCTATTCTAGTTGTTTAGGCCCCCTATATTAGGGGACCAGGCGTTCAAAGTTCAAAGTCGGGGTTGAAGGCCCCTCTCAATTTATTCGAAAGCCTGCGCCCCAAAAGCCACAAGCCCCAAGCCGTGCCCAAAGAGCCCCCCAAGAGGCGCTGTCGGGGGTTGTTTAGGGGTTTGGTGCTTGCCGAAACCCTCAAATCACCATAGTGGCCTATATGGTTCATGTGTTGGGATAGGCGGTTGTTACACCTTAACGTACGAGCATGCCTGGAATCGATGGCCGTGTGTCCTTTTGATCATTTAAGGTCTTTTGTGTAATGACGAACTATTGGGCGCTCGGCACTATAGACCCGAGATCCCAAACCTCAAGCAGCAAGAAAGCAAGCTCGAGTATACGGGTGGATGGTGAGGTGGGTTTAGGGTTTAGGGGTTAGGGTTTAGGGTTTATGGTTTAGGGTTTAGGGTTTAGGGTTTAGGGTTTATGGTGAGGGCGAACGGTGAGGGTGGATGGCGAGGGTGGGAGGGGGTGGGTGGGGGGTTCTCCCATAACCCTTTACCCTAAACCCTAAACCCCTAGACCCCTAAACCCTAAACCCTGCTGGGTGAATCGGGTTTAGGGTTTTGCGGTCTTGGCTCTAGGGCTTCTACAGCCTCAAGCTCTCACCAATCTCGAGGCGTCTCTTAGGTCCTTAGCTCTCGGGTACTGGATGCGGCTTGCTCTGTTTCGATTCGGGTCCTTGTTCACGTTTTGGCTGGTTCTTGAAGGGGTTCTGACACCTGTTATAGGAGGATCCGAAATATCGTGTGAACAGTGGCTGAGCTTTTGGGCACCCCCGGATCTTCCAACTAGGGTTAAGGATTTGGGTACTAAACCCTAAACCCTCAACCCTAAACCCTCAACCCTCAACCCGAAACCCTAAACCCTAAACCCTAAACCGTAAATCCTAACCCTAAACCCTAAACCGCTTAGGGAATATACATTCTCCGGCCTCAATCCCACACGACATCCTGAGCTCTTAGACTGTCTTTGGAGATCACCAGGCGGACGACAACACCCTGATCTTTCCCCTAAAACCTAAACCCTGAACCCTAACTCCTAAACCCTAAACCCTAAACCCTAAATCCCAAACCCTAAACCCTAGCTTGAGGGTTTAGGGCTAAGGTTTCCGAAAACATCGTAGCATCCTCACAAAGCACGGAAGATGCTCTGCATTTATAACTATCGAAGACATCGGGGCACGCTTGCTTAGGAGATTTGAAGCACGCTAAACCCTGAACCCTCAACCCTCAACCCTGAATCCTGAACCTAAACCCTGAACCCTGAACCCTGAACCCTGAACCCTGAACCCAGAACCCAGAACCGCAGGCAGGGCTATGCCCCGCATGGCTCCATGAAGCTCAAGCAGCTGGAGTGCTCCTATGCTGACTTCCTGGACAAATGTGCTTAGGCGCTTCTTCCAGATCTTCCAATGTCCGCTTCAATCGTCCTTCGTTAAGGTTTAGGGTTTAGCATCTAGGGTTTAGGGTTTAGGGTTTACGGTTTAGGGTTTAGTGATTCGTAGAGGATCCTACGATAACCTTGGGGCAGGACCCAGAGTAGGCCCATATTCACTTTTTGGGGCTTAGGTTTCCTTAGAAGCCCCTTTAAACCAAAAGGGCACCCTGTTAATTCCTGTGTAATGAAGTGTTTACAGATCCTTTAAAAGCACACATGAATGAAGTCCTTGGAAGTACATTTTCTAGTTGCTTAAGATCCTGACATGATTTGGGGGTTTCCGAAGTTAGGGGTACCTTCTGGGAGGGAGTCCTACTATTTGGGGGTCAGTATTAGGGGTCACCTATTTTCGTAAACTCCCATTGCAGGATATTGGAAGATCTGGGTCGTTTGCCGCACAGTTGGAAGGCCAAGACCCGGATTATCCGACATCCCCACGGCCCAGTTACCCACAGTAGATCTACTTGACAGTCCGTCCCTCAACCCTAAACCCTACACCCTACACCGAACACCCGAAGCTTCCTTCCCCAGCCACCCTGAACCCGAAACCCTAAGCCCCAAACCCTAAACCCTAAGTCCTAAACTTTCAGAATGTCAGCCTGTGGATGTCCCAAAGATTGGGCTGCAACAGCCGCGCCGCCATGGGCCATTGGTGAGGGTCT
Source organism: Symbiodinium natans (assembly GCA_905221605.1). Classification (NCBI taxonomy): domain Eukaryota; class Dinophyceae; order Suessiales; family Symbiodiniaceae; genus Symbiodinium; species Symbiodinium natans. Next base: position 66,991 of record CAJNDS010002202.1, on the reverse strand, counting down.
AGGGCCTTCAGAACCTTTCCAGCATGGGCTATTAGGCCTTATAATCCCCTTGCCAACCCTGTAAAAGGCCTTTTTAAGGGGGTGTAGGGTATAATAGCCCATGAAGGTTAGGGCCTTCAGGTACAGACGCAAAGCATGGTGTTTCTTCTTCTTGAACAACCCTGAACCCCCAAACCTGACTTGCGACGTCGTTGAAGTAAACCCCAATTAAACACCACACCCTAAACCCTCAACCCTAAACCCTAAACTGAACCCTAAACCCTAAACCCTAAACCCAAATCTCAATACCCTAAACCCTAAACCCTAAACCCTAACCCTAAGCCCTAAACCCTAAACCCTGAGACCGCGATATCTGCTGGCCTTCCAGCACAAGGCGTCAAGCCACGGTCGCGCGCCCCGAAAGTGCGGTCAGGGTTGGCTTTCCGACCCTGACGGCATCATCAGGAGGCATCTCAATCCCGTCCCCCCCCGAAATCCTACGCCATAATCCTAAGTCCTAAACCCTACACCTTAAATCCTAAGTCCTAGCCCTACACCTTCAATCCTAAGGCCCAAACACCAAAAAAAGCCCTACATCCGAAGTCCTAAGCCCTCAAGCTGGCCAAGCTCTGTAAATCATCTCTTCTTTCTCATCCCTAAACCCTGAACCCTGAACACTAAACCCTAAACCCTAAACCCTAAACCCTAAACCCTAAACCCTAAACCCTAAAGTAGCAATTCTTGGGCTGCTCCCTTCAAACCTCTTTGGGCAGCTCCATGATCTTGTGGTCCTTGGGTTCTAGAAGCCTTCAAAGAGGGTACATAGGTGTCTAAAATTCACGGTCCACAGAAAGGCGTGTTGTCACTACCTCAAGGAAAAACATCGACTCCGAATCCAAGACAGCCCGGAACGCTAGCGCGCAGTAGCTTCTGAACCCCAACATCTGCTCTTGCGTAAGTTACCTAAGAATCCAATGAAGGGCTCTGAGAATAAGACGTTAGAGCCTGCAAACAAGGAGGTTTTGGGGTTCTTAAATTAAGTACACAGTTCAACAAGTCTAGGTAATACAGCTAACAGAATCAATGTGATTAGCATAAGTGATACAGTTGATTCAACCGATATGATGAATCTACTTAACAGAATTAGCAAATAGGTCAAAGTCGTACAAGTAATACAATGTAACATAATTTGTAAAAGTTCATCTAAATGGGTTGATTAGAACCAGTAAACATGCTCTAATGAAGATCATTCATACATTCATATTAGTCGAAGATACCTGACCTGATTAAGGGAACATTTTTGTTGGTACAACTAATGTAAGTCGTGGCTTCAATACCAGCTCATGATATGGTGTTCATTTTTTCAATATACCCATGTTTCGCGCTATTCCTCATAAGCCACAGTACACATGTATACATATATATATATATACATATTGTATATATGATTATAAATGAAAAATGAACATATATATATATATATACATTTTATATTGTATATTGTATATATGCATATATATATGTGTGTATATACACGTATATATGTATGCGTGCATGCGTGCATGCATGCATGCATGTATGTATATCTGCTGCTGCAGCTGATGATGATGATGATGATGATGCTGATGCTGATGCTGATGGTGATGATGAAAGTCCTTCTTTGTGCTGTTTGACTGCTTCACCCTGAATCATTCAACAACGAACCGCCTCGACATGTACAAGTTGTAGCTAATGCCGGGAGTCCCCAACATACTGCAAGCAACGACACAGACCGGGGTATACACTTGACACCTTTCAGTGCATTTAGGCCTTCAACCCAAACCCCAAGTCTTTTCTTATAGCTTGTAGTAGTTGTTGAGCCCCGGGTATTCAGCTTGCAAGATATGCAATCCTTGCATGATTGACTTTAATGTTTGTAGGAACCCCGGGTAAGAAAGACCTGTTGAGTTCGGATACTCTATACTACAGATATATATATATATATATATATATATGTGTGCGTGTGTGTGTGCGCATGTATATCTGTTTGCCTTTATACTGGTATCTGCAATTGTATCTATATTCATGTATGTTGCGAGTCGAGAGACTTGTTCAGAGGCTTTGGGCGGTACCTGGAAGTGTCCACTGGACTAGCTAGCTTTCTCGAGCGTTCTGTGTCCCATACTAGGATGCCCAGTAGTGCCCTTATTCCCTTTTTTGGGTGGTTTAGGTTCCCTTATAAACCCCTTTAAGCAAAAAAGGCACCCTGTTTAAGCCTAGGTTACTGGGCAGCCTAGCATAATTCGCTGGGCAGGTTTCCCGGGGGTCGAAGAGGGAAGGGGATGGGCGTCTACAGGGAGTTTGGGCGAGCGGTATCGGTGTAAGGAATATTGGGCCAGTGGTACCCTAAACCCGAAACCCTAAACCCTGAACCCTAAACCCTAAACCCTAAACCCTAAACCCTAAACCTTGTGTTTGGGACGTTGGGTTTCAAGTGTCAGTGTCCAGGCTACTCTGACTCGGGCCTCATCCACTGCTTGCCACTTAAAAACCCTCAACCTTTCAGGCCATCTGGGATTGGAATGCGGATTCAGAGATCTGGGTTGAGGCTGTTAAATAGGGGAATTCAGGGGAACCCTAAACCCTAAACCCTAAACCCTAAACCCTAGGCTTTAAATAGGGGACTTAAGGGAGTACGGTTTCTAGGCAGGCCCTCGTTTTTTTTCTACTTTCCTTTATTGGGTTTCAAAAGGGTCATCTTTCAAGAGCCATTTGTTTCAGAGGGTTTTAAGGGCCATCCTGGGTTTAGGGTTTAGGGTTTAGGATTTAGGGTTTAGGGTTTAGAGTTTAGGGTTTAGGGTTTAGGGTTTAGAGTTTAGGGTTTAGGGTTTAGGGCTTCCCTGCACAGTCCCGGCTGTCTCCGGTCAACGCTCTGCGCCTACGTCAGCTGCGCCTCCTTTGCGCCAAGATGCCACTTGCCTTGCAATCCGGCGCGCGCTCTGAATTCCTAGGACCCAACAAGCTATAAAGAAACTAAGACTAGCCATAAAAAATATCGAACCAAATATAGTAAAGAAAATAAAGTAAATGCGAGTAGGCCCCTTATTCGTTTCTTTGTTATTCAGGGTTTAGGTTCCCTTGTGAGCCCTTTTAAACCAAAAAAGGGGAACCCTTTTTACTCCTAGGCTGCTCTTGGGTTTAGGGTTTAGGGTCTAGATTCCTCGGTCTCAGGAACATGGGACTGGAGCTTGCTGTGCCATCTGCCCATACACGCAACTTTCCCATGTGAAGAGAATGGGGGGCTTCCCACAATACGGGACCCCCAACATAGACCCCCCCCCCCCCCAGATAGTAGGAGTCCTGTATAATAAGGACCCCTACCCTAAACCATAAACCCTAAACCCCAAACTCCCAACCCTAAACCCTAAACCTTTCGGAAACCACCCATCTGGGAGTCTGCACTTACGATATGTCTCTGACATTACTTCTCTTACGTAGCAGAAGTTTCTTCTCTGCCATGTGGTAGTCGGCAGCTCCATGCCCTAAACTTGGGATGTTTCCCCCTTATACTAGCAGTCCTTTAAAGGGATTCTGATAGGGTGGGGGGGGTACTAAAATCCCTATTAAGCCATTCATAATGACGGCTAGTATAAGGGGGAACATCCCGACCCTAAACCCTAAACCTGTTCTGCCATACTCAACCCTAAACCCTTAACCCTAAACCCTAAACCCTAAACCCTAAACCCTAAACCCTAAACCCTAAACCCTAAACCCTAAACCCTAAATCTGTTCTACCCTGCTTTCGTGTCTTTGGTTTTTTGTTCCCTTGGATCATTACCGGCACATTGCGGGCATGAGGCCCAGTCTGTGTGTTTGTGTCTTAAGGTAGCTACACATCAGAACCCTTTTAAAGGAGGCTGAAGGTGAAACTACCCTTTTCGGTCTCTCTGTGTGTGTGTGTGTTTACATTGTTGGCTTTTTCGAGTTATTTGGGGTTTAGGGCTTTGGGTATTGAAGCCACCCTAAACCCTAAACCCGAAACCCGAAACCCTAAACCCTAAACCCTAAACCCGAAACCCGAAATACAACAAAACCCTGACCCAGCTTGACTTAGGCCCTCCCTCTGGAAAGGCCCGAAAGGCCCTAGTGGGACCTCCAGAGAATCGACTACACCCTGAACCCGAGAGACCCTAAACCCTAAACCCTAAACCCTAAACCCTAAACCCTAAACCCTAAACCCTAAACCCTAAACCCTAAACCCTAAACCCTAAACCCTAAACCCTAAACCCTGAACCCTAAACCCTAAACCCTAAACCCTAAACCCTAAACCCACCCAGCCCCCCGCCCAGGTACCACCACCTTGGCGGTCTCAAAGAGTCTTCGGTACAGACGGCGGGAAAGCCCAGGAAAAGCCCATAGGTGCCCAGGACCCTATTTTGAAAGAAACCGTTTTTTGATTAGGGTTTGGGTTTAAGGCTTAGGGCTTATAGGGCTTATAGGGCTTATAGGGCTTATTGGGCTTCTAGGGCTTATAGGGCTTATAGGGCTTATAGGGCTTAGGGCTGCGGGTTGAGGTTTGAGGTTCGAGGCTTCGGGGTTGCGGGTTGAGACACACATAAACCCCACCTGCAAGTGCATACGCGAGAATCCCTGACGCTCGAGTTCTACCCCCCCCTTTCCCCTAAGATTCGCACCCCAATCCGAAATTCCCCCGCTCTTGTGGTCAATCAACCTAAGCCCTGAGCCCTAAACTGAATTCTGCACAACCTCCCTAAACCTTCTGCTTCCCCATCCCCGTACCCCCCCCCCCCCCCCCCTAAACCCTAAGCTTAAGATCCCCAAACATATTATTTTCTGGAGGTTCTGAGTACCGATACACCGTTTAGGGATCTTAGGCAACCTACAAAAAACAAAGGCCTGGCTTTGGGTTGCTAAGGTACCCCCTAACCCCCGAAACCCCGTGAAGCGGAGGGCCCAAATCCTGCGGGCGTGAGGTCTATGGTCTTGGCGACCCCCATAAACTGGGTCTTGGAGTACTATGCTTTAATACTTTTTTTTGGTTCTGGGTTCCTATTATAGCTACTTATACCTAAAACGTATATACTTTTTTTCAGGGTTTACTCCAAAGCTAAGTAAAGGGACCCAACAAAGCAGGGGCCTGCAGCTCTTACCCTCAGAAGCCCTGAGTCTACGAGCGGCTGTCGCGCGCCATCTTCGGGGCATTCACTGGACGGCTTCCCATGTCAGGTGGGTTTAGGGTTTAGGGTTTAAAGTTTATAGGGTGCAGGGTTTAGGGCTTAGGGTTTATAGGGTTTAGGGTTTCGGGCTTATGAAGCCCTAAACCCATGTGCTCCCCAGACGTTCTCCCGCAGCTGCGCAGTGGCTGCGCCCGCAGGGGCAATACGGGCAGCATCGCTGGCCGGCGGCGCGAACCCCCTAAACCCCCGAAACCCTAAACCCCTTTAAACCCCCTAAACCCCCAAACCCTAAACCCCTGAAACACCTCAACTCCCAACCCCTAAACCCTAAACAGCTCAACCCCTAACCCCTGAACCCTTGAACCCTTGAACCCTCAACCCTTAAACCTGAACCCGGAACCCAAAACCCTAAGCCCCTAACCCCTAAACCCTGAACCCTTAAACCCTAAACCCTAAACCCTAAACCCTATAAACCCTATAAACCCTAAACCCCAAGCCTTAAACCCCCCAAACCCTATAAACCCTATAAACCCCTAAACCCTATAAACCCTATAAACCCTATAAACCCTATAAACCCTATAAACCCTCACCTGCCCTAAACCCTATAAACCCTATCAACCCTACACCCTATAAACCCTAAACCCCGAACCCTAAGCCTCCGAACCCTAAACCCTAAACCCTAAACCCCTAAACCCCTAAACCCCTAAACCCCCCGAGCCCTAAGCCCAGGTGGGCGCCTTCCTGGTTTCCGCAGGCGCCGACAACTTCGACCTCCCGGAGACAGCGGGCTTAGGGTTTGGGGTTTAGGGTTTAGGGTTTGGGGTTTAGGGTTTGGGGTTTAGGGTTTGGGGTTTAGTGGTTAGGGTTTGGGGTTTAGGGTTTAGGGTTTAGTGGTTTAGGGTTTGGGGTTTGGGGTTTAGGGTTTAGGGTTTAGGGGTTGGGGTTTGGGTTTAGGGTTTAGGGTTTAGGGTTTGGGGTTTAGGGTTTAGGGTTTAGGGCAGGTGAGAGTTTTCATGGGCATGCTCCGGCTCTTTTTCATGACTTTCCTGGCCTTCCTGGTTCTAGAGTTTCGGATTCGTAAGATTTCGGGTTTAGGGGTTTAGGGTTTTATAAGTTTTTCTACGGGCACGGCAAATACCGTGTTTGGGGCATCGTCGCGAAAAGCTCCCCAAAGCCGAACAACAGGACAAGTGCAGGAAACACCGGAGAAATGCAGGAAACACTGTGGCAACCCAGGACCCGTGGCCCAGCTATATACCCTAGAGTTGAGGGTTTAGGTTCTAGGGTTTGGGGTTTGGGGTTGAGGGTTTAGGTCTAGGGTTGTCCGTGTCGAGTTGGCGCAAGTGTTGTGTAGAGATTGAAGACCCTGATCTTCCAACGTCCCTTGAGGAAGCTTCCCAAAAGGTTATGAAGGACCTGCTATGATTTTTGGCGGAGTTTTCCTCATAGAAAGAAAATCTGAGCCAGGTCCCGAGTGCGATTTTGGGGACCTTTTTTTCGATCTTCCACTATGTCTGCCGGTCTGGCATACAGAAGACAAGGTCCAACACCTGACCCCGAGCATACCCTAAACCCTAAACCCTAAACCCTAAACCCTAAACCCTAAACCCTAAACCCCTTGTTTGTAGTCTTGTTCCCGCGCTGCCCTCAGCAACAGTGGCTTGCCCGGGGTTTGTGCCGCCCTCGCAAGTAGTGGGGTTTAGGGTTTAGGGTTTAGGGTTTAGGGTTTAGGGTTTAGGGTTTAGGGTTTAGGGTTTAGGGTTTAGGGTTCCCTTCATGTTTGTTCAGAGTCTTTAGGGGGAGTCCGGTAAGACTTTTGATGAAGGAAGGTTGCCGAACATGATCGTTGTTGTTAGGAACGGATCCTCGGAGTATTCCTTACCTCAGGGCAGTTGGCTGCCGGTATATTGTGTTTTCTTGCTATGAACTTGAAAGGGTAGTTACATGATCTTTAAAATGGTCCCTTACCTAGGGTGGTTTGGATGGGTGATGCCTCCCAAATATTTACGTCCATGCTGTCGGGAGTCTGCGCCGGTACGAATATTGAGTTCAAGTTCTCATTTGGGTAGTCTCCTAAATTAGGGTCCCCGTTTGGGTACCCATTGTGAGGCGGCACCCTTCAAAAGGATCCCAAACAGGGACCGTAATCTAGAGAACTACCAATTTCCGAGGCAAAGGGCGTCTTCTTGAAAACCCCCAAACCAGAAAATACTGAAGATAATATAGATTAGAAACTATGTTAAGTGTTCTGGACAAGCAAACATGGAAGATGTACGAGCCACGCGAGTCTTCTAGAGTTCGGGGTTAAGGGTTTACAGGGTAGTAGAGGGTTAAGGGTATAGGGTTTATAGGGTTTAGGGTTTAGGGTTTAGGGTTTAGGGTTTAGGGTTTAGGGTTTAGGGTTTAGGGTTTAGGGTTTAGGGTTTAGGGTTTAGGGTTTAGGGGACCTGTGAAGTCCGAACTCGCAAGGTGTGAAACGTGTTATCCATTGATACCAGGCTGTACCCTGTAGGAGCTCCGGCGTAGGGTCCAGGGTGTAGGGCTTCGGGTAGTCGAAGGGTCTCCAATCTAGTGCAGATTTCCTCACACACGCTCTATCTAGACAGCCCTGAGGTCCAAAATCTCATCCCAAGACCGTAGGGTTTGAGTTTATGTTCGAAGGTTTGTTTGTAGGGCGTAGTTTCCCAGGAGCTGGCACAGTTCTTGGAAAGAACGGAGCTTCCTCGCAAGGCGTTGTGTGAGGGTTGTGGAAGATGGTATATCTGGACCCTTTTGTAGGTTCAATTACCCTGAACGCTAACCCGAAACCCTAAACTTGTCGGATTTTCGGATCAGGGATTGGGATGTTTCCAGGCCGCCGTCTTCATTTTTTGTGCCCACAACCGAGCTCGTATCCAGCAGAGGTTTATTCCAACATCCGTTACTGCCTTTTCGAAAGGAACTCGGGGGTTTCCGAAATTAGGGGTACCTTATTCGGGTCCTGATCATAAGGGAATCCTACTATTTGTTTTCTTTTTTTGGGGTGCCTTATTTCCTAAACCGCTACTTGCATGAAGTTACCATCGCAAGGTTCTATAGCCAGCGGTATAGTTCTGGAATCCCAGCTAACATTCCTTCACAAGAGCCCGGACAAGCGCAGGTCTGGAATCTCTTTCTGGGATTCTTGCAAGCGGACTCAGAGTGGTCCCTTATTGCCCTTGTCGCTGGGTTAAGTTCCCTTACAAACACCCTAAACCCTGAACCCTAAACCCTAAACCCTAAACCCTAAACCCCGAGGCGCCAAACCGTGTTAAGCCAACAAGGACACCCTCTCTAGACCTTCGTTGCCCTGGGGTTTAGGGTTTAGGGTTTAGGGTTTAGGGTTTAGGGTTTAGGGTTTAGGGTTTAGGGTTTAGGGTTTAGGGTTTAGGGTTTAGGGTTTAGGGTTTAGGGTTAAACCCTAGACCCCAAAACCCTGACTCGGTTGAGGGCTTAGCGTTCAGCGGTTGGGCTGGAATGCACCGCACGCTCCTCAACCCTAAGTCAACCTAAAATCCACAAACCCTCAATCCCGAAACCTTAAAACCCCAAACCCTCCTGAGCCACTACACCCGAAAACCTAAACCCTAAACCCCATACCCTAAACCCCAATCCCATTCAAAAAGCCTCCCAAACCAATTGAAGCCAGGTCCGTGGGTTCATGGAGGGCCAGGCAGTTACAAACAACGGTGCCACGCCGTGACCCGAGAGAAGGGTTTAGGGTTTAGGGCTAGGGTTTAGGGTTTACGGTTTAGGGTTTAGGGTTTAGGGTTTAGGGTTTAGGGTTTAGGGTTTAGGGTTTAGGGTTTAGGGTCTAGGGTCTAGGGTCTAGGGTTTAGGGTTTAGCGTTTAGGGTTTCGGGATTTGGGGCATGGGCCCAAGAGGTCTTCTGCCTTAGACCGCAGGTTTTCCAGCTTCCTAGGCCGTGTAGCCCTAAACCCTAAACCCTAAACCCTAAACCCTAAACCCTAAACCCTAAACCCTAAACCCTAAACCCTAAACCCTAAACCCTAAACCCTAAACCCTAAACCCTAAACCCTAAACCCTAAACCCTAAACCCTAAACCCAAACCAGGGTGTAGGTTCAGGGTTCACAGGGGTAGGTTAGAACATAATTTTACTCCTTATGAACGCCAGGAAAAAATGTACTTTTTATCGGGTCCCCCAAACCTGCCCCGGTTAAGACTTTCTGTTCGTGAAGCCCTTTAGAGATCCTTCCGCGCAGTCCCTGGAATTTTCGGTTCCTGGCCTGCTCCGGGACCGCAAGCCTAAACCCTGAACCTTGAACCCTCAACCCTAAACCCTGAACCCTGAACCCTAAATTAAACCCATTTAGGCTATTTAGGGTTTATGGTTCGGGGCGATTTCGGGTCAGGGGTCAGGGCTTCAGGGTTTGAGGTTTTAGTATTTTGGGGCTTCGGGGTTTAGGGTTTCAGAGTTTATGGTCCCTCTAATCTACTCCCAATATGGCCCTTAGATTTCTCAGGGGATCTTCAATGGTGCCCAAACCCAAGGGTCCCTTGATTCCTCTTGGCCCTAAATCCTAAACCAAAGAGCCCTAAACCCTAAACCCTAAACCCTAGAGAAGCCGGCACCCTTACAATGAGGACCCTATCAGGGACCCGAATTGAGAGAACTGCCCATGTGGGCCTTTAAGGGCCCATAGGTTTTAGGGTACAGTACCCAAACCCTAAACCCCTAAAAGGACCCGAATTGACCCTAAACCCTAAACCCTAAACCCTAAACTCTAAACCCCATTTCCTCTCGGGGGCCAGATCCTCCATCTACGCGATTTCGCAGCTCCTAGTGGCCCTGCAGACGAGCACCGCCGAGGAGCACCGCTACAAGGGCTGGTTGTGGCCAAGGGCTTGAAGCCCCAAACCCTAGACCCTAAACCCTGGCCCTAAACCCTGAACCCTAGACCCTGAACCCTGAACCCTGAACCCTAAACCCTAAACCCTAAACCCTAAACCCTGGCCCTAAACCCTAAACCCTAGACCCTGAACCCTAATCCCTAAACCCTAAACCCTAAGCCCTAAACCCTAAACCCCAGCCCTAAACCCTAAACCCATCTTGCTTTCTTTCATGAAGCACGGAGAATTCTTACGCGTCAGGACCGGCTGCTGTGCCAGAAGGCCGAGGGCAGCCAAGGCCTTTGGGCAATGGAGGTCTTTGGGGTTTTAGGGTTTAGGGTTTAGGGTTTGGGGTTTGGGGTTTAGGGCTTAGGGCTTCGGGTTTAGTACTTCTGGGGGGGGGTTTAGGGTTTAGGGCTTGGGGTTTAGGGTTTGAGGGTTTAGGGTTGTTCTAGGATTTCAAGTTTTCGGGCTCAGGGCTTTGGGGTTTCAGGGTTTTCGCGTTCAGGGCTTTGGGGTTTCGGGCCTAGGGTTTCGGGGTTCAGGGTTGTAGGCTTCTAGGGTTTCGGTCTCCGGGTTTAGGGTTTTAGGTGTTCAGGTTTCAGGATTTCAGGGTTTCGGGTTTTCGGGTTTTGGATTTCGGGTTTCACGGCTTTAGGGCTTCAGAGTCGGGATATTTATGGTACTGAGGGTATTTAGGGTTTCGGGTCTGGGGCGGGCTCCGGGCTTAGGACTTCTAGGGTTTGGGGCTTAGTGTTCTACACTTTCCGGTGTAGAGTTTCAGGGTTTGGGGTTTAGGATTTAGGGTTTAGGGTTTAGGGTTTAGGGTTCAGGGTTTAGGGTTCAGGGTTTAGGGTTTCGAGTGTTGAAAGGGCCCCTGGGTTGAGGGACTAAGAACTGACCACAAGGAGTTCATCCATCACGCCGCCAGGGTTGGCGGAGCTTCGAAGTTTTGGGCTTAGGGCTTGTTTAGGGTTTAGGGTTTAGGGTTTAGGGTTTAGGGTTTAGGGTTTAGGGTTTAGGGTTTAGGGTTTAGGGTTTAGGGTTTTTCGGGTTTAGGGCTTATGGTCAGGGTTTAGGATTTAGGGGTTACGGTTTTGGGTTTTGGGTTCCCCAGCAGGCCGTCGAGCCCTAAACCCGGATCTTCCAACATTACTGAGTTTGGAATATTTACTTCCGGCTCTAATTTCCTAGTGACAGGCTTGAAGGGGCGAGCAGAGGTGCTGAACTTATCTGACTGCACCCAGAGGGTTTAGGGTTGACGGTTGAAGGTTCAAAGCCAGAAGCCCAGCCGAAGGTGAAACGACGCTGAAGTATCTGAGCTTGGACGCGGAGGTTGGCCACACCCTGAACCCTAAACCCCAAATCCCCAAATCCCTAAACCTAAACCCTAAATCCCTAAATCCCTAAATCCCTTAATCCCTTAATCCCTTAATCCCTAAATCCCTAAATCCCTGAATCCCTAAATCCCTAAATCCCTAAACCCCTAAACCCTAAACCCTAACCCTAAACCCTAAACCCAGAAGACGCAGTTCAGCATCAACTGCAAAACTGCCCAGCTCTTCTGCAATCAACTGCTCGAGCGTCCTGGAACCAGCAGCGGCCGCGGAATTCTGCTTCTGCCTCTGCTCTACCGATTGCGCCCGGGCACTGCGCGGCGCAGCCCGCTTCTTCGTGGGCTCGCTCCGACAAGCTGCAGGCAGAGGCTCGGTGCTGGCGCAATCTGTGTGGGCTACCACGAGTCGGCTCCGCTCGTGTGGATGTCAGCTGCTGTGGGTAGTGATTCGCGGCCGCGGAATGCTGCGTTCGCCGCCAGTGCCGGTGGGCTTCAATGCACAGTGCTGCCAAGGTGAGTCATCTTTGTTGATTGCGAGCTCTGGCCCAGGATCAATGTTTGTTGCAGGCCTTCTCTAACCCAGATCTTCCAAAACCCCTCAAGTAAGGAATATACCTTAGTTCATAACAAGTACCCTTAGCATGATTTAGGGTATATTCCTTAAGTAAGGGGTCTTGGAAGATCTGGGAACCCACCGGCAAGCTTCATCAGCATTCATGTCCCAAAAGTTCGCTCGGCAGCTTTCAACAGTCCGAAGCCTGATCGGTTCTGGGAGTGACTTCAGAGGTTGAACGGAGAAGTGCAGCCTCACGAATCAGGGTTTAGGGTTTGTGGGTTTAGGGTTTAGGGTTGAGGGTTGAGGGTTTAGGCTTTAGGGTTTAGGGTTTAGGGTGGAAGTGCAGGTGCTGTGGCTGTAAGATGATAGCAAACCGGGAAGTTATTCTTTTGAAGCCCTCAAAGTGTAGGGTTTTGAGGGTTTTAGGGTTTTCGGAGTTTAGGGTTTGGGGTTCTCTGAACCCCCTCAATGAGGGGTTATATAAGGGCTTTGCTCGTGTATTTTGTTTTTCTTTTCTTTTTTTTGGGGGGAAGGGGGGGGGGGGGGGGGCGGGTTAGGGTTTAGGGTCCAGGGTTCTCTGTCAGGGTTCAGGGTTTCGGGTTGATAAGGGACTGCGACGCTGTGCCTCCCAGAGCTACTAAGGCCCATAAGAAGTAAGCCAGAGCTGCACACAAGCATGCATGAGCAGGAGTCCATTTGTAGAACTAACGTGGAGCCCTAAACCCTAAACCCTAAACCCTAAACCCTAAACCCTAAACCCTAAACCCTAAGTCACGATAGGCACCCCCCGCCCCCCGGAAAAATGTTTGGGCAAATCCCCCCTCTGTAAGCGCGAGCAGGCTCGATTTCGCGAGGTGCTCCTGGGCGCACGGGCCGGACTTCCCAGCTGATTCGTGGGGGTTTGGTTTTAGGGTTTAGGGTTTAGGGTTTCGGGTTTCGAGTTTCGGGATTAGGGGTCTAGGAGTTCATGGGTTCAGGGTTTATTTTTTGGGGGGATTCTTGGCGTTTAGGAGTTTATGGGTTCGGGGTTTAGCTTACGTTACAGGGTTATTCTTATGTGTGTTTAGGGGTTTGGGGTTTAGGAGTTTACGGTCTTAAGGTTTTAGGGTTTTTAGGGTCGTATCGGGCGATTGTCAATCACATCGTCCTGATCGATGGCGGATACACCTCCGGGTATGCTTTGGCATCAAAGTCCAGAGAGCTCTCTGTCGAAACAAACACATTGGCGACGGCCCGGCGCAGAAAGCAACTGAAAGGCAGTGTTAGGGTGACTGATCACCGCTTCTCTGAAGCATATGCTGAAATACCACGAGCGTCTGTACGGAATCTATCATTACGAGAGGCCGAACACCAAGCTGCGTCTTTCACAACATCGCCACGAGGCGGGCGTCGTGTGCAAGATCTTGCTCAATTCGCCTTGTGTGTCAGGAGCACAGAAATTCCAAAACTTGTTGGGCCCTAAACCCTCATCCCTAAACCCTAAACCCTAAACCCTAAACCCTAAACCCTAAACCCTAAACCCTAAACCCTAAACCCTCCCTGAAGTCTAAACCTACTCTGCCGTCTGCCAGAAGCTCCTGGCTGGCCCCAAGTCCTAAACCCTAAACCCTAAACCCTAAACCCTAAACCCTAAACCCCAAACCCTAAATTTCTAGGGCGCGCAAGACTTAATCCCTAAACCTCACACCGCCGCCTCCCTTGCTGCACGCAAAGGCGTTTAAACCCAGAAGCCCAAAAAGCCCTCTACGCCCCATTAAACGCTCATAAATCCCTAAACCCTAAACCCTAAACCCTAAACCCTAATTAAATCCTATAAACTCGATAAACTCCATGAGGCCCCAAAAACCCTACGGGTCACCGCTCGCGCAGTCTGTGCTCTTCGCTGGTGGCACCCTCACGCCCCACGCAGAGTTTACGCCTCTGCTGCAAGGCTCGGCGCATCGGGTTCAGGGTTTAGGGTTTAGGGTTTGGGGTTTAGGGCTTAGGGCTTATGGTTTAGGGTTTAGGGTTTAGCGTCTAGGGCTTGTTGGGTTTTCAGGACGTATCGGATATTGTAGGGTTTTATGCGGGGGGTTTATGGCTTGTGGGCGTATTGCGTATAGTCGGGATGATAGGTTTGATTTAGCTCCATAGGGTTTTGAGGTTCGGGGGTTCGTGTGTACAGTGATTCCTAAGCCCTAAAGCCTTTGGGGTTTAGGTGTGGGTTTAAGAAAGTATCACCCGGCAACGTTACGTAGGTACTGGGTACCGAACTCGAATTTATTTTCGATGCGTGCTTCTTTTGTGTGCGCATACTAACAACATCCTGAACCCTAAACCCTGAACCCTAAACCCTAAACCCTAAAGGCGCTAAACCCTGAGCCCTAAACCCTAAACCCTAAACCCTAAACCCTAGACCCTAAACCCTAAACCCTAAACCCTAAACCCTAAACAGCCCTAATACAGCACAGCAACATCAGGTGCTATAGACATGTAGCCCCAAGTACCAGACCGGGCGTACGCAGCCAGCTGCCTTTGCTTCTGCCAGACGCAGAACTCTCACAGGGGTTTAGGGTTTAGGGTTTAGGGTTTAGGGTTTAGGGTTTAGGGTTTAGGGTTTAGGGTTCAGGGCTTAGGGTTTAGTGGTGCGAGATCACCCTCGAAGAGGTTTTTGCCAGCTGACCCAGACGCGTTCCCGATGAAATCGTTACAAGCTCAGGTCTTTCTCAGGCTTCGGGGTGTCACTGTCTAGGGTTGAAGTCCGGGTTGAATGCTGGGTTTGATGCTATCTGAGTACCCTAAACCCCAAACCCCAAACCCCAAACCCCAAACCCCAAACCCCAAACCCTAAACCCTAAACCCTAAACCCTACTAAACCCCAAACCCCTAAGCTTTAACGCACTTTGCTGTGAGGCGCAATCCCCGTTTATCCCCGAATGAAGAAGCCTCCCCGTTGCCAAGCGCTTGCCAACCACGCAGAAGTACCACGAGCCAAGATTGATCGGAAACCCTATACCCTAAACCCTAACCTAAGTCGGCTACAGTTCGCACTTACAAGGCAGAAGAGCAGGAGGAGCTCGTGTATGAGCTCACCCATGTCCTCAACGGACCCCATCCCCTTGGGGGGGGGGGACATCGACCAGCAGAGGCTCCACCTCTCTCTCCTCTACAGGGTCATGGCGCGGTGGACACGGACTACCTCGTGGCTCACCAAAGACGAGGTCACCACAGTGGGGCAGATCTGGCACGACTACCCTAAACCCTAAACCCTCCACCCTAAACCCTAAACCCTAAACCCTAAACCCTCAACCCTAAACCATAAACCCTAAACCCTAATTAAACCCTAAGCCCCTAAGTGCCCAACAAGAGCAGGCCTCGCTCAGTCCCTTCTAGCCGTGCTGGGTCGACAGAATGGGGGGGCGGAAGCTGGCGAAATAAGAGTTTAGGGTTTAGGGTTTAGGGTTTAGGGTTTAGAGTTTAGGGTGTAGGGTTTAGGGTTTAGGGTTTAGGGTTTAGGGTTTAGGGCTAAAATGACCCCAATATATAGTAATTCTTGGCTTTCTTCTGGCTGGCTCTTAGGACTTTACAGTAACCTTTTGGGTTGTTGAAGAAAGTACAATAAGGAGCCTAACAGTTAAACTTTTAGGAGGGAAACAAAAGTCAGCCAAGGGTACAGGGTATTATTTGGGGGTTCTGGTTTTTGGGGGTCGGGGATCTTCTTCCGGTTGCCTTCCCTCAACCAAGGTAGCTTGGAGGTTGATCTGGAATGAACTTGTAAATTCTGCTGGCCGTCAGCCCTATGCAAACGTACTAGCCCGTCGATGCTGTCAGATTTTGGTTTAGGTCATAAACCCTAAACCCTAAACCCCAAACCCTACCCCTAAACCCCAAACACTAAACCCTAAACCCTAAACCCTAAACCCTCAACCCTCAACCCTAAACCCTAAACCCTAAACCCCTAAGCTTGATTGTTCGGAAGGCCGAGGGCATCCACGGATTTTCTCCGGCATCCATGCGCTTCGGCTGGTCGCAGAGACTCGGGGAAGGGGAAGGGTGGGGAGAGGGCCCCAGGATTAGGGTTTAGGGTTTAGGGTTTAGGGTTTAGGGTTCGGGGTTCAGGGCGCCTAACTAGAAAGATATGAAAACCACCCCCCAACCTCAGACACTCATGGCCCAAGCACCTTCTGTAAGCTGCAAAAAGCCCTTGACCTCTGAAGGTCCCTTTGGAAGACCCAAGCAGCCAAGCCAGAACCCCTCAACTCGTAAAGGTGTTGGGTTTGGGCCCTGAACCCTAAGCCCTAAACCCTAAACATCCCTAAAGCCTCAGCCCTAAACCCTAAACCCTAAACCCTAAACCCTAAACCCTAAACCCTAAACCCTAAACCCTAAACCCTAAACATCCCTAAGCCCTACACCCTAAACATCCCTAAACCCTAAACCCTAAGCCCTGAAGAGTTGTGCATCAGCCCTACACACTCAGCCTCGTCTTCAACACTCAGGGTTTAGGCTTCAGGACCTGGTGACATTCGCTTATAAATTGGGACGTTCCCCCTTATACTGCCCTGCGGGTTTGGGGTTTTGGGTTTCGGGTTTAGGGTTAGGGTTTAGGGTTTAGGGTTTAGGGCTGGGGTTTAGGTGGGGTTTGGGGTTTGGGTTGGGATGTTCCCCCTTATACTAACAGTCCCCTGGAGGCTTAGGGTTTTGGGGTGCTTGGGTTCTGGGCCAGGGTGTAGGCCAACCCAAGACGATCAGGTCGTCCCGCCGCTCTCCTGCGTTGTGACACGCCCGTGGGCTCTTCGCGCGTGAGGGCTTGGGGTTTAGGGTTTATGGTTTGGGGTTTGGGGTTTAGGGTTTGGGGTTTAGGGTTTAGGGTTTCGGGCTTAGGGCTTGGGGTTTAGGGTTTACGGTTCAGGGTTTAGGGTGTTGGGAACTGTACTTATAGCTGTAGTTGTAACCATATGAGGGCAGTAAGGGGTTTCTAAGTGGGTTATAAGTACAGTAGTAGTTGGTGAATAAGTACCATGAACCTCCAAGTAGGGTTCAGGGGCTTATGGGTCTTTTCTGAAGATTCCTACAGTAAGGAACCCTAAACCCTAAACCTTAAACCCTAAACCCTAAACCCTATAAACCCTAAACCCTAGGTTTAGGATCCCTTGTAGGCCCATCTCAGCCCCAAGCCGTTTGTCTCCTCCAGGGTTTAGGGTTTAGGGTTTAGGGTTCAGGGTTTAGGGTTTAGGGTTAGGGTTGAGGGTTGGGGGTTGGGGGCTTGGTGGAGAAGTTATAGGCACATAGGCCCAAGAAGGTAGGTGCAACCCCAAAACTTAAGCCCTAAACTTAAACCCTAAACCCCATCACCCAAACCCTAAACCCCAGACCGTAAAACCCAAAACCCCAACCTCTAAATCCGAAGCCCTAAACTCTAAACCTCAAACCCCAAACCCTAAACCCCAAACCCCGAACCCCGAACCCTAAAACCCCAATCCTGAAAACTAGAACCCAAGCCCCAAACCTTAAACCCCAAACCCCAAACCCCAAGCACTAAACCCCAAACCCCAAACCCTAAACCCCAAACCCTAAACCCCTAAACCCCTAAACCTTCAAGGCATGATCCTTGGCACACCAAGGCCTAGCCCTAAACCCTAAACCCTAAACCCTAAACCCTAAACCCTAAACCCTAAACCCTAAACCCCAAGGTCCAGCCAGCTCTTCGTCCGCTTTATCACCCAGGGCCCGGGGGGTCAAGCACTGGACTTCAGGCCTCTTCGAGGGTTTAGGGTTTAGGGTTTAGGGTTTAGGGTTTAGGGTTTAGGGTTTAGGGTTTAGGGTTCAGGGTTTAGGGTTTAGGGTTTAGGGTTCAGGGTTTAGGGTTTAGGGTTTAGGGCTTGCGGTTTTTTTTGTGTTTCGTTTGTTCTTTGCTGGGGGAAATTGAGGGTTTCGGGTTCAAGGTTTAGGGTTTTTTTTGTTGCGGGGCGGGCGGGGGCGGGGCAAGGCCGGGGGAGTGCGGGGGGGGGGGGGGGGGGGGGGGGGGGGGGGGGGGGGGGGGGGGGGGGGGGGGGGGGGGGGTGCGAGGGGGTCTTGGGGCTGGTGATTGCAGGCAACTAGCCCTAAACCCGGAGCCCTGGAACCCTGAAACCCTGAAACCCTAAAACCCTGAAACCCTGAAACCCTCAAGTAGGCCTTAGCCTTGTCAGCCTGGTGGGGGGGGGGGGGGGTGGGAATGTGGGTTTAGAGCTTAACAGGGTCTAGAGGGGTTTAGGGTTTAGAGGGTTTAGGGTTTGGAGGGTTTGGAGGGTTTGGAGGGTTTGGAGGGTTTAGGGTTTAGGGTTTAGGGTTTAGGGTTTAGGGTTTGGAGGGTTTAGGGTTTGGGCCTTGGGCCTTGGCGGTTTCTAGGGAAGTCGAGCATGTCAGAAGCTGTCTTGTTTGGAAGCCCAAGCCCATGCCAGAAGCCCCCGCCCCTGCGGCCCAGGGTCCCCCCCCCCCCCCGCCCCCACACACTGCACCAACCAAAACCGTCAACTTGGGCGTGCTTGCAGGATTCTGCATCTAGTTAAATTCGGACTTTGTAAACGCAAGGCTGGCCTACGCAAGGGTTTTTTCTTAGAGGCTAGATCTCCTAAACCCTAAACACTAAACCCTAAACCCTAAACCCTAAACCCTAAACCCTAAAGGTGTTTCGGACAGGGGGCTAAGAGCTGCGAGGGTTAGTATGGATGCGCTGAGCACGTTCTACTGGACACCACGTTCTACTGGACGCCTCAGGATGTCTGGCAGATCAATCAAACGCCACGACTGCCTCAATGCTGATACTGTCCAGTTCCAGTAACATTTTATTTTGTGCGGATGAACCTCTTGTGCATTCAAAGCCACTTTTGACAAAGGATGTTTAACAAGTTGCGCACAAGCCGTCCTTCTCAGGCATGTCAGCACAGATTCTGGGGGGCACTCAAGTTGACTTGAAATCTGCGTGGTCTCGCCCCATGGAAGGGGCATTTTGCCTTAGATTGCACATTTGTAAGAAAGCAGGCTGCCTGGCGGTCTAGAGTTTAGGGTGTATAGGGTTTAGGGTTGAGGGTTTAGGGTTTAGGGGCGTAGGGTATACGGTATAGGGTGCTTATAGCGGTTTCGCCCGTGCGCGCTGCTTCTTCAGCCATCTATGCAGAAACTGCGGCTCACGTTTAGGGTTTAGGGTTTAGGGTTTAGGGTTTAGGGTTTAGGGTTTAGGGTATTAGGGTATTAGGGTATTAGGGCATTGGGGCATTAGGGTTTAGGGTTTGAGGTTTCGGGTTTAGGGTTTAGGGGTAGACCTAGGACGCATGAACTGCTATTTGTTTAAGATGCCCCAAAACATGAAACATATGTTATTCCTTGCAAGGGCAGTAATTTCCTATGTGCTCGAGACACGTCAATCATAAGGTGGTTACAGTACAGTTATCATTGGTTCATAAGTACCATGAATCTCCAAACATCGGGTTCATTTGCATTCCGACATGGCGCCTTTGAAGGTTTTCGCGGGGGAGTATTCAGACACGTTGTCTTGCCATTCTCTGTTTTTTGCTGAGGCTCTCGGCGCGCCCCGAAAGTGTAGGGGTGTCAGAGTTCAAGGGCCGTTTCGCGCATGGCTTTGTGTCAGCAATCGACAACAATCCCGCACGAATTTAAGAGCCTCCGGCTCAAGCCGCCGACCCCGCAGGAGAGCAAATTTAAGGTTTGGGGTTTGGTGGTTTGGGTTTGCGTTGGGGTTTTGGTTGGTCCGGGAAGACGCGGGGGACCCCTTACCCTCGGCCCCCCCAACCCCCCACGTGTTGTGGAAGGAGGGAAAGAGGGAGGCTTCACCTCCGCAAACCCATCCAACACGCCGCCAGGGTCGGCGGACATGCCCTAACACGAAACCCAAAACCCAAAACCCTAAACCCTAATAAGGCCTGAAGCTTGGGAGCTTTGAGAGCGATATTCCTCTAAAGGAAGATGCAAAGATGTCGCGACCCCAAACACGTCGAAACACCGAAAGCCCCTTAAAGCATTCTTGGGGTGGGGTCTGGCATCTGCTCCAATGTGGGCACCGGGATCCCAATAATCTGAGCTTTTTAACTTTCGAAGGAACCCTAAACCCTAAACTCAAGACCCTAAACCCTAAACCTCTCTTTCATATATAATTTAAATGTTAATGAGTTACTGGGCAAGGTCATTTTTTTACTGGGCAAGGTTGTTTTTTTACTAGGCAGGGTCGTGCCATAAGTGAGATAGTTTCTTAATGTTGTGGGATTCTTTGGGCAGGTGGGTATATTTATCTGGAGTAAACTCTTGACTAGTGAATGCTTGGACTTGAAATGCTGAACCCTAAACCCTAAACCCTAAACCCTAAACCCTAAACCCTAAACCCTAAACCCTAAACCCTAAACCCTAAGCAAACCCTAAACCCTAGACAACTTGAAGTCTCCCTACAGTTTTCAGCCCCAAGCCAGTGCGAGTCCTTGAGTCAGCCCTGCCCCTGTTTTTGGTTAGGAGTATCTAGGAAGTCAGAGTGAAGAGGGTTCAGGGTTAGGGCTTAGGGTGTAGGGTTTAAGGTTTAGGGTCAATTATGAGGGTTAGGGTTAGGGTTTAGGGCTTCAAGAACCAAACCCGAAACCCTCAGCAAGAACCCCACCAGCCTTTGCGTTGAGGCTTCTCCCCCCCCCCCCCCCCCCCCCCCCAAAGGCCCACGGCCTCGCCTTTAAACCCAGAACGTGGGGTGCCTAAACCCTAAACCCTAAACCCTAAACCCTGAACCCTGAACCCTAAACCCTAAACCCTAAACCCTAAACCAATCCGAAACCCTAAACCCTAAGTCCTTAGAGTCGCAAGATTTACGATCTAGAAACGTTGTACAAGCCCCAACATCCCGGCGAACCCAAGATCCCCCATAACTCTGCGGGGTTTGGGGTTTACGGACTCCCCCCCCCCTTCTATATAAACTTCCCTAAACCCTATACCCTAAACCCTGAACCCTAAACCCTAAACCGCTAGACGCTCGCATTTTTTTAAACCTGAGAGGCTTAAGAACTCTGACATGTTTGTCTAGGACACGGAGTTGGCCCTCGTTCCCTTTTCGTTGTTTGGTTAGCTTCCCAAATCTACCCTATCCCCTATCCATTAAGCATAAAGGGGCGCCCAAAGCCCTAAACCATCCTAAGCCCGAAGTCAACCAGGGTAGCCTTTCGCGTACCTTTTCGGACCTAGATTCGCAAAACTCAGGGTTGGGGCGTGGAGGCCTCTCAACCCTAAACCCTAAACCCTGCACCTTAGGGACCCAAGGGAAACGAGACACAAGGGGCTAAGCCCTAGCCCTAACCCTAAACCCTAGACCCTACACCTTAAACCCTAAACCCTAAACACCCCCTCACCTTAAGCTCGGGATGTGCAGGCGAGACCGCCGAAGTTGCAAGGAGCATCTGACTCTGCTCAGGGTTTGGGGTTTAGAGCTAGGGTTTAGGGTTTGAGTTTAGAGTTTAGGGTTGAGGGCTAGGGTTTAGGGTTTAGGGTTTGGCGTTTAGCGTTTAGCGTTTAGCGTTTAGCGTTTAGGGTTTAGGGTTTAGGGTTTAGGGTTTAGGGTTTAGAGCTAGGGGTATGGGGTTCAGGGCTTAGGGTGTAGGGTTTGGTTTAGGGTGTAGGGTTTCCATGGGTTCCCCCGCTACCCCCCTCTATACTACCCCCCCCCGCCCCCCCAGGTCCCCCCATAATTCGGGTTTAGGGTTTGGGGTTTAGGGTTTAGGGTTTAGGGTCTAGGGTTTAGGGTTTAGGTTTAAGGCAATTTAAGGGGGAACCTAGGCAGAGGCGGGTAGTAGGGGAAGGCATGAGCTAAGGTGTTGGGGATGGGGTGCTGAGTGCAGGCTTGCCAGAAGCAAGCAACGCTCCAGCTTCCCAAGCCCAACACAATGCTGCGCGAGGGTTGTGATTTAGGGGTGGTTTAGGGTTTAGGGGTTAGGGGTTAGGGTTTAGGGTTTAGGGTGTAGGGTTTAGAGTTTAGGGGTGGTTTAGGGTTTAGGGTTTAGGGTTTCGGGTTTAGGGTTTAGGGTTTAGGGGTGCAAGTTAAGGGCTTTCGGTTAGTGGGCGTAAGGTTTTGGGCTCGAGTTTTTATGAGCTCCGCTGCTTGGAGAGGTTTAGGGTTTAGGGTTTAGGGTTTAGGGTTTAGGGTGTAGGGTGTAGGGTGTAGGGTTTAGGGTTTAGGGTTTAGGGTTTAGGGCAAGTGTACTACCTTCATCGGCATCCATACCTTTGCCACTCATGGCATCCTCTACTGCCGATCCCCTACGCCCGGGGTTGACTTGGAACATCCCTTTTATAACTCCCCAGACCCCTGGAGGATGCCAAAAGCAGAACCCCCAAATCATGCCCTATACTAAAATTCTAACTCCCTAAAACCCTTCAACCCTAAAACCGTACCAATAGCCCTACAACCTTAAAACCGTACTGGAACCCTATAAGCCCTAGACCCCTAAAATCCCCTAAAACCCAAAAAACTTAAACTCTGAAGCCTAAACCCGAAAAAACGTAGAATCCTCAATCCCCAGATCCCAGAAAACCTTAACACCCTGAAGCCCTCAACCCTAAAATGCAAAATCCTAAATCCCTACATCCCCGAAACCCTAAACCCGAAACCCGAAACCCGAAACCCGAAACCCGAAACCCGAAACCCGAAACCCTAAACCCTAAACCCTAAACCCTAAACCCTAAACCCTAAACCCTAAACCCTAAACCCTAAACCCTAAACCCTAAACCCTAAACCCTAAACCCTAGCCCTAAACCCTAAGCCCCCCCAGGACATGCTCGGCGAGCTCCGTGGGGCCCTCGGCTCCGCGGCAGCGGCGACGCCTGGTGGCATGGCGCCTTGGCCAAGGCTTAGGCTTAGGGTTTAGGGTTTAGGGTTCAGGGTTTAGGGTTTAGGGTTTAGGGTTTGGGATTTAGGGTTTAGGGTTTTTAGGGTTTAGGGTTTAGGGTTTGGGTTTTAGGGTTGGGTTTTAGGGTTTTAGGATTTTAGGGTTTTAGGATTTTAGGGTTTTAGGATTTTAGGGTTTTAGGGTTTTAGGGTTTTAGGGTTTTAGGGTTTTAGGGTTTTAGGGTTTTAGGGTTTTAGGGTTTTAGGGTTTAGGGGTTTAGGGGTTTAGGGTTTAGGGTTTTAGGGTTTCAGGGTTTAGGGTTTTAGGGTTTTACGGTTTAGGGGTATAGGGTTTTAGGGTTTTAGGGTTTAGGGGTTTTAGGGTTTTAGGGTTTTTGGGTTTTTGGGTTTTTGGGTTTTTGGGTTTTTGGGTTCTAGGGTTTTCGGGTTTTCGGGTTTTAGGGTTTTAGGGTTTTAGGGTTTAGGGCTTAGGGCTTTGGGGGTTGAGGGGTTTTGCGGTTTAGTGTTTAGGGTCCAGGGTTGAGGGTAAGGCCCCCTTGGCCCTAGGAATTGGGATGTTCCCCCTTATACCAAGAGTCCTTAGTAGGCATTATTCTAGGGGGGTACTGTAATCCCGAATAAGCCTAAACCCTAAACCCTAAACCCTAAATTATTATAGGAGGGGTGCTATAATCCGATTAAGGACTGATACTAAAAGGGGGAGGGGGGGGGGCGGAACATCGCAACCTAGGAATCTCAAACCCGAAGGTTCAGGCTTATAGGGTTTCGGGTTTAACGGTTGAGGTTTAGGGTTTAGGGTTTAGGGTTTAGGGTTTAGGGTTTAGGGTTTAGGGTTTAGGGTTTAGGGTTTAGGGTTTAGGGTTTAGGGTTTAGGGTTTAGGGCACTGCACCTAGACCCTAGACTGCATGTTCGAGACATCGACTTTGTTCTGAGCAGATCTTGGCGCAAGTTTGTTGGCTCCTCCTTCTTGGAAGAGATGCTCAGCAGTCAAGTGAGCAGCCTGTGCTCTGTTGGTTTTGGCATTGTGTAGGGCCTTCAGAACCCCAGGCCCCAACCCTAATGCCTAAACAGTAGCCTCAGCAGCCATGTCCGGCATAGAATTGTCTCACTGCGCTTTGTGAGTCCGAAGTTGCAAAAACCTCGCCATCAACCTTTGAACCCTGAACTTTACGCTTCTAGGTGGTCTTCTTTCCATCGTTCGAGTACCTGGGGCAAGTGGCCGCGACCTTCACTGGAGGAGCTTGGTAAACCCAAAAACCTTGAAACTTTAAAACCCTGAAACCTTGAAACCCTACACCCTAAATTTCAGGCCTAGCGGCACGGGCCGGCCCCCGCCCCCCAAAGCACGAAACCTTGAACCTTGGCACTGTCTTCTCTTTCCCGTGTCTTTGTCCTCTCCTTCTCTCTGTCTCTCTTTCTCCTGCCTTCGCCCCCCCTCCCTCCCCCCCCCTCCCCCCCCGGCGCGCGCGCGCGCGCGCGCCGCGCGCGCGCGCGCGCACCCGCATCAGGAGCATCAGTGGGGTTGGTTTGGGGGCCTTAAAAGCATTCTATGCATGCGTTTTGCCTTCGAAAAACCTTCAGAAAACGCTGTAAACACGTGTTTTTGGGCTTGGGAAGCCTTTTGGGACCCAGGAAAGGGAGCATCATGAGCATCAGCGGCCTCCCCCAGGCCATCCAAAACCCCCTTAAACACGCCGATTGTATGTGCTTGAACGCTTGCGTGCCCACGAAACCCCCAAAAGCAAGACCCCGAATGCCCTTAAGGGCATTCGGGGTCCTGCTGTTCGGGTGTTTTGTAGGCACGAAGCCGTTCGAGCGCGTAAAATGAGCGATTTTAGGGGCGTTTTTACGTGGACCCACAAAACACTCGGTATTTACGAGGTTTTCTGCTGTTGGAACACCCCCCCAAACCGAGCATCATGAGCATCAGCTGGGTCTCTGGGCCGTGGGCCCGGACCCCCCCACGAAGCCCAAGAGAAGCGATGGCTCGATGATGCGCCCGGACCCCGCGCATCAGCAGCATCAGCAGACCCCCCCCCGGACGTGGGTTTCGATGATGCGCACTTTGGGGGCGGGTCAAGGGCAACAGGGGTGGGGGTCGGAGGCACGCGTGAAAAACCTCATAAAAAGACGGTATTTACGGTGATTTCAGCGTTTTTCAGCATTTTTTATTGCCTTGGGCCCGCGGGCCAGGGCTGCTGATGCTCATGATGCTCGCCTGGTTTTGGGCTTCCGGTACCCCCCCCAAACCTTGAAAAACGTGGTTTCGGCCTGGCGCGCGCCCCATGTGAAAATCTAGGGCCGATGATGCGCGCCCGTGAGGGTTTAATGGGGTGCTGCGGGTGTTTTGTGGCCTCGGTTTTTCGTAAAAACCCATGGTTTTTACGAGGTTTTCGTGCTTTTCGCACCACCGCGTGTTGCGTCCCCTTGGATGCCGTTTTGGAGGCCTCTCGAAGGGCTCTGCGCGAATTTGAAGCAATTTTGGGCGGGGTCGGCGGCTCGGGCGCTCGCCCCTTAAAGCTAGCGCTTTAGTGCGACGCGGGCTCCGCCCTGGACCACGGGCGGCGCGGGGGCCGGATTTAAGAGCCTCCGGCTCAAGCCGCCGACCCCGCAGGAGAACAAGTTTAAGGTTTGGGGGTTGGTGATTTTGTTTGTGGGTCCTGTTGGGGGGGGGGGGGGGTGGTGGGGGGGGGGGGTGGTGGGGGGGGGGGGGGTGGGGGGGGGGGGGGGTGGGGGTGGGGGGGGGGGGGGTGGGGGGGGGGGGGGGGGGGGGGGGGGTGGGGGTGGGTGGGGGGGGGGGGGGGTGGGGGGGGGGGGGGTGGGGGGGTGGGGGGGGGTGGGGGGGGGGATGGGGGGGGGGGGGGGATTGGGGGGAAAAGAAAAATGTATCTTGCGGGGGGGGTGGGGGGATTGGTGGGGGAAGGGGGGGGTGGGGGTGGGGGGGGGGGGAAAACCCCAAAACCCCAAAACCCCAAAACCCCTAAACCCCTAAGCCCAACACACCGAAGTCGGCAGACGAGAGCTCCGGAGCAAAAACCTGAGGCCTCCCAGAATCTCTCTCTCTCTCTCTCTCTCTCGTTTTTTTGTTTTTGTTTTTTGTTTCTGTCTTTTTTTTCCTCTCTCTCTCTCTCTCTCCCTCTCTCTCTCCCTCTCTCTCTCTCTATTCCTCTTTATTCCTCTATCTTTCCATCTCTCTCTCTCTCTCTCTCTCTCTTTCTCTCTTTCTTTCATGATATCTTGCTATCTTGCTCTTTTGTTCTTTCTTTCTGTCTGTACTTCTTTTGCCGCTTCTTGCTTTCTTTATTTATTTGTTTGTTTCTTTCTGTATTTGTTTCGTTTTTTCTTACTCTTTCTCTTTATCTCGCTCTCTCACTCTCTCTCTTCATCTCGCTCTCTCTCTCTCTCTCTCCCTCTCTTTCTCTTAAATTGTGTCGTTCTTTCTTTGTCTCTTCTCTCTTTGTTTATTTATGTCTGTCCTTCTTTCTTTCTGTCTTTCTTTCTGCCTTTCCTTACTAGTTGATTCTTTCTGTCGTTCGTTCTTTCTTTCCTTCGTTCTTTCTTTATGTTCTTTCTTTCTTTCTTCCTTTATTTCTTTCTGTCTTTCTTTCATCTCTCCTTTTCCTCTCTTTCTCCTCTCTTTCTCCTCTCTTTCTCCTCTCTTTCTCCTCTCTTTCTCCTCTCTTTCTCCTCTCTTTCTCTCTCTTCCTCTCTCTTCCTCTCTCTTTCTCTCTCTTGCTCTCTCTTTCTCTCTCTCTCTCTCTCTCTCTCTCTCTCTCTTTCTCTCTCTTTCTATATCTCTCTCTCTCTCTCTCTCTCTCTCTTTTTCAAACACCCTAAACTTGTCAACCCTGCACGCCAAAACTTCTAGCGCCTAACCTCCTCAACGATAAAGCCCCATAAAGGCCTATGAATCCCATGAACCTAAACCCTTTCAACCCTATGAACCCCATAAACCCTACAAAAACTTGAAAACAAAAAGACACCTATAAGCCCAAGAAACCCTGTAAGAAACCCTTTTCAACCTTATAAACCCTAAGTCCTATAAACCCTAGATGAACCCAAGTCCTAGCCCGCACTTGGTTGAAAGGATTAGGGTTTAGGGTTTAGGGTTTAGGGTTTAGGGTTTAGGGTTTAGGGTTGAGGGTTTAGGGTTTAGGGTTGGTTGAAAGGATGCGGCGGTCGTCGCGTCTTCTTCGAGAGTCGGGAAGGCGCTGCCACCCCACCTGCTTTCGGGGTTTAGGGTTTAGAGTGTAGGGTTTTAGGGTTTAGGGTTTAGGGTTTAGGGTTTAGGGGTAGCTACATGGGCCCTCAATATGGTCCCTTACCTCCCTCAAAGGGTTCCTGAAGTATGAGCCCTTAGCTTCTTTTGGGTACCCGCACACAACTAGAAACTCCTAAACTGCCAGAAGCCCAAAACATCTAAAACTAAGGCCAAAGAGCCAACGCATGCCTCACGCCCCCACAACCAAAGCCCTGATTGCAGCCCCTAAACCCTAAACCCTAGACCCTAAACCCTAAACCCTTCAAACAAGCACCGTATCCAAGCTAAGTTCATGGGAAGGTAGGGTTGAAAGTTTAGGGTTAGAAGGGTCAAACCCTAAACCCTAAACCCTCAGCCCTAAGCCCTCAACCCGAAACCTAAACCCGGCGCGGGTTTCCGGGGCCCGTAGCAGCGAGGCTGCGTGACCGTGACGACGACGAGCAGCCAAGCCTTGCTTGGGCAACTCTAAGCTCGCAGTCTTCAGAGGTTCTCACATTTTAGGGTTTAGGGTTTAGGGTTTAGGGTTTAGGGTTTAGGGTTTAGGGTTTAGGGTTTAGGGTTTCATGACGATCCAACAGAATCCCGGTCATGGGACGCCCAAACCTTTGCACGATCCGTGAGGGATGCGCAGGTTTTGTGGGAGGCAGGCGCTGTGCCTGAAAGGGCCACATCGCGAACGCTGAATCGATGCATGGAAGGCAGCGCAACGGTGCTTCCGGGCTCGAGAGCGCTGGAAGTCGTAGCGCAACCCTAGACAACAACCGCATCAAAGCACAAAGCAGTGGGGCAACCCCGGGGCAAGGCCCTAAACCCGAACCCCCAAACCCTCAAACCCCCAAACCCCTGAACCCCTAAAACCCCGAAACCCCGAAACCCCTAGCCCCCAAGCCCCGAAACCCTAATCCACTAAACCCTAAAACCTAACCTAAACTCTATAGTAACCCTAAGCCTCTGAAGCCGCGAAAGAGCACGATGTCAGGGCCACCCCGATCCCCGAGAGGATCCAAACAGTACCTTTTGTCAGGGTTCCTAGTCATGAGCCAAGAGTTTTTAGAGGGTACCTTAAACCCTAAACCCTTAACCCGAAACCCTATAAACCCCCAAAACCTAAACCCCCAAACCCCAAACCCTAAACCCTAAACCCCTATTTGGGGGATTTCCTCTCTTTTTGGGATCCTCCCCAGAATTCTGGGCAGGGAAGGAGGATGCCGGTGCGGGGCTACTCCAGCGCTTCGCCGAGACGATCCGCGAGGCCGAAATTGGGGGTTTAGGGTTTAGGGCTAGGGTTTAGGGTTTTGGGCTAGGGTTTAGGGTTTGGGGTTTAGGGCTTAGGGCTTAGGGTTTAGGGTTTAGGGTTTAGGGGGTAGGGTTTAGGGTTAGGGTTTAGGGTTCAGGGTTTAGGGTGGCATGGACGGATGGACATATGATGACCTCCGTTGCCTTTGCTTGGAACAATGCGAGGAACTGTCCCAATTTCTTCGGAAAATGGAGCTTTCAGTCCACCTTTGCAGCTGGCCAGCAGCTCCTTCGTCCTTCTTCCTAAAAGTGCGGTTCCTAAACCCTAAACCCGAAACCCTAAAACCTAAACCCTAAACCCTAAACCCTAAACCCGCACGCCGGTCCTTTGGAGACTTTGGTGCCGATTGATCAAGGGCCTAGTGCGCGATTGGCTACAGGAAGATGTTGTTCAACACCCAATTTTGATGCTGCAACACCTGGCCGCGCGTGCCTAGACGTCTTTTAGGGGAGTCTGCGGTTAGC
This sequence comes from Symbiodinium natans, assembly GCA_905221605.1. Lineage (NCBI taxonomy): Eukaryota > Dinophyceae > Suessiales > Symbiodiniaceae > Symbiodinium > Symbiodinium natans. The sequence goes on along the minus strand of CAJNDS010002202.1, from coordinate 38,198 downwards.
CCTTTAGGGTTTAGGGTTTAGGGTTCAGGGTTAGGGTTTAGGGTTTAGGGTTTAGGCTTTAGGGTTTAGGGTTTAGGGTTTAGGGTTTAGGGTTTAGGGTTTAGTAAGTTTAGGGTTTAGGGTCTAGGGTTTTGGGTTTAGGCTTTCGGGTTAGGGAGTTTATGGGTTTCGGGGGTTCAGGGTTTGGGGTTTCGGGCTTAGAGTTTAGGGATTTCAGAGTTTAGGGGTTTAGGATTTAGGGTGTTGGGTTGAGGGTGTCAGGGTGTCAGGGGTTAAGTGGTTCAGGGTTCGGGGTTTGGGTTTCGGGTTTAGGGGTTTAGGAGTTTCGGGTTTCGGGGTTTTTGGGTTTAGGGGTGTCGGGTTTAGGCGTTTAGGGTTTAAGGTTTAGGTTTCGGATTTTGGGGTTTTTGGGTTAGGGCTGTTCGGGTTTAGGGGGTTTAGGGTTTAGGGTTTAGGGATAAGGGTTTGCGTCTACTTGGTGAAAGTTTAAAGTTTAGGGTTTTGGGGTTTTGGGCGGGGTGCAGGGTTTAAGGTGTAGACTGTAGGGTCCAGAGTCTAGTGTCCACTAGACCTTCAGGGTTTAGGGTTTAGGGTTTAGGGTTTAGGGTGTAGGGTTTAGGGTTTAGGGTTTAGGAGACCCTCGATGTCAAGGCGTGGGATTTTGTAGCCCTACTAGGATGCCCAGTCGTACCCTTATTCCCTTTTTGGTAGGTTTAGGGTTTAGGGTTTAGGGTTTAGGATTTAGGGTTTAGGGTTTAGGGTTTAGGGTTTAGGGTTTAGGGTTAAGGGCTCCCTTTTTCACCCTAGGTTACTGGGCAGCCTACCCTAAACCCTGCAGGGCTAAGGCGTACGGAGCTGCGGCGCCCCCAGAAGCTTGTAAAACCTTAACCCCCGAACCCTCAACCCCAAACCCTAGACCCCAAACCCCAAACCCCAAACCCCAAACCCCAAACCCCAAACCCCAAACCCCAAACCCCAAACCCCAAACCCCAAACCCCAACCCCCAAACCCCAAACCCCAAACCCCAAACCCCAAACCCCAAACCCCAAACCCCAAACCCCAAACCCTAAACCCTAAACCCTAAACCCAAACCGAGAACCCGAATCCCAGAATCCCAGAATCCAGAAGGAGCAGGGCGCCGTGCTCCTGGCCGTGAGCGGGGGGAAGCTGAGCGAAGGTATCAACTTCCAGGACACTTACGAGGGTTTAGTCTAGGGTTTAGGGCTGTTTAGGGTTTAGGGTTTGGGTTTGGGTGTTAGGGGTCAGGGGTGTAGGGTTTAGGATTTAGGGTGTAGGGTTTAGGGTTTAGTCTAGGGTTTTGGGTTCAGATTTCAGGGTTTAGGGTTCAGGGTTTAGGGCTTAGGGTTTAGGGTCTAGGGTGGCTGTAGCCTGCTTCCCAACAAAGTGGCCCAGGGGGGTAGAGCTTTACGCGCATCAGTCGGCCTGACTCCGTGTACCCTAAACCCTGGACCAGGGTTTTCGGTTTAGGGTTCATAGTTTAGGGCTTTCTTTTTGTTTGCGTTTTGGGGTGGGGGGGGGAGGTACGACAAAGGTTCAAAGGGATGGGCCTAAATTATGGGTCCTTTTGGGGGTCCCGTTTGAGTAAAAAATTCCGCGTTGAGCCCTAGACCCTAAACCCTAGACCCTAAAGCCTAAACCGCTGCGGGTGTCAGGCGCCAGAAGCATGCAAACAGCAAAGGTTTTGTACGGGGCACGGCGCGGGACCAATAGACCCTGTATAATCCCTGTGCCCCTAAAGCTGCTTAAGCTCCTAAACCCCTCAAGCCCGAAAACCCTCACCCTAAACCCTAAACCCTAAACCCTAAAACCTTGTTCCCTATACCTTGGGGATGTTCACGGATGTTCCCCTTGCACGACCAGTCCTCACTAGAAATAACAATTGGAGGTCCTAGAATCCCGAGTATAGGACTGTTAGTATAAGTGGGAACATCCCCAGCCCTAAGCCCTCAACATCCCCCTTGCACCTCAAGTCCTCAACACCCCAACCTATACCCCTAACCCTAAACCCTAAACCCTAAACCCTAAACCCTAAACCCTAAACCCTAAACCCTAAACCCTAAACCCTAAACCCTAACCCCCAAAACACATCCCCAGGCATTAAACCCCTGAAGACCGTATTACTACCCCTAAACCTTAAACCCCAAACCCCAAACCCTAAACTCTAAACCCTAAATTCAAACGGGCTACGCCCAGGGGCGGGCAACGCCCCCACAAGTAATAGACATGGCAGCTCCCAGAGCCACCCCCGCGAGCCGCTGATGCTGCCGATGCTCGCCCACCGGATCCCCAAAAGCAAACGAAGCCTCGATGCCTGGCCCCGCCCGGCCTCCCCCCCCCCCCCCCCCCCGCCCCCTCCCCCCCACCCATTTTAAGCTCGGCGGACCCTACACCCTACACCCTACACCCTACACCCTAAACCCTAAGCCCTAAACCCTAAACCCTAAACCCTAAACCCCAAACCCTAAACCCTAAACCCTAACTTAGCCCTCCCTAGGATGATCTTTGCCGCCTGGTGGTTGCGGGGGGCCCGGGATGCCAACTTCGATCGGGCATTGGGGGCATTAAGGGTTTTTATGGAGTTTTAGGGTTTAGGGTTTAGGGTTTGGGGTTTGGGGTTTAGGGTTTTTTTCGGGTTTTGCGGTTTTGGGGTTTTAGGGTTTTTGGGTTGTGTTATAGGGTTGTTGTGTTTAGGGTTTTGGGGTTGTTTAGGGGTTTTGGGGCGTTTAGGGTTTCATGGGCTGTTTAGGGTTTTTGGGTTTGGGGTTGTGGGCTGTTGGGTTTTCTTTAGGGTTTTTGGAGTGTTTAGGTTTTTTGGGGGTTTCTGGGTTTTGGGGTTTCTGGGTTTTGGGGTTTTGGGCTGTTTAGGGTTTTAGGGTTTTATGGGCTCTATGAGGTTTGGGCTTTTCTAGGGTTTGGGGGGAGTTTAGGATGTTAGGATGTTTGTGATTTCGGCTTCTAGGGCTTTAGGGGGTTAAGGGTTCTAGGGTTAGAGGGTTTTAGGGCTTTTGGGAGTTAGCGCGTTGGGGATTTAAGCTTCTAGGGCTTCAGGGTTTTAGGGATTTGGGGTTTTAGGGTCGTTGTGTTTTGGGTATAAGTTGTTTTTTGGATTGAGGGTCTTTTGGGTTCATGAACGCAGACAAATTTGGTTGCACTTGTGTGAAGGGTTCGGGGTTTCAGGGTTTGAGGGTTTGGGGGCCTTCTTTATTTGAACCCGAGGCCTTCACTCCGGGTAGGTCGGCGGGACTACTACCGCTTCATCCTGCGTTGCATGTATGCTGGCGTGACAAGCAGCCCGAAGCGGTTTGACCCGGTGATGAGCAAAGACCAACTGGGTGGAAGCAAAGGCCGCGTTGGACAGCTGGAGGTCTATCGCGCGCAAAAGCTGCCAGATAGAGCAGCTCTTGTCGCACAAGCAAAGCTGCAGCACCGGTGCCTGCCAGAGCAGTTTTGCACAAAACTGTTTAAGGTTTAGGGTTTCGGGTTTACGGTTTAGAGTTTAGGGTTTGGGGTTTGGGGTTTCGGGCGAAGCCGGAAGGAAATGCCCGAGAGACCGTTCGATTGGGTTTTCGGGTATTAGGGCTTCTTGGGGGAATCAGGGTTTTCGGGCTTTGCGGTTTTGGGGGGTTCCTGATTTTCGTGTTTTAGGGATTAGGGTGTAGGGGGGTTTTAGGGATTCCGATTCAGGGTTTTTTGGCTTTGGGGACTTTGGGGTTGTAGGGTTCTAGGGCTTTCGGGTTTTAAGGTTTTAGGGTTTAGGGTTTCAGGCTTTTAGGATAAACCCTAAACCCTAAACCCCTAAACCCCTAAACCCTAAACCCTAAACCCTAAACCTTTTTGGGTTTGGGTTTTAGGGATTTAGTAGGGTTGAGGGGTGTTGGGCTCCAGGGGTTCTAGGATGAAGATTTTGAGGTGTTTGGGCTGCTTGGGGTGCAGGGGTTTAGGGTTTAGGGTTTAGGGTTTAGGGTTTAGGGTTTAGGGTTTAGGGTTTAGGGTTTAGGGCTTAGGGCTTAGGGCTTAGGGTTTGGGACTTTTTGGGGTGCAGGGGTCTTAGCGTAGGGGATCGGAGAAACTGACGACTAGGTGCCTAGAATATATGGTTTAGGGTTTAAGGCTTAGGGTTACATAAGGCGGAGGTTTAGGGTTGAGGGTTTCGGATTTAGGCCCTAAACCGTAAACCCTAAACCCTAAACCCTAAACCCTAAACCCTAAACCCTAAACCCTAAACCCTAAACCCTAAACCCTAAACCCTAAACCCCCCCCCCCCCCCCCCCCATGATTCATGCTCGGACCCCCAAGGATGCTCCTCCTAAGAGGTTTGGGGTTTAGGGTTTAGGGTTTAGGGAAGATACTCCTCTTTTGGCGCTTAGATCTTCTCTTAGAGGATCTTAAAACACGAGTCCCCAAACCCAAGGGTACAACCTCAACCCTAGACCTTACACCCTAGACCCAAAACCCCAAACCCTAAACCCTAAACCCTAAACCCTAAACCCTAAACCCTAAACCCTAAACCCTAAACCCTAAACCCTAAACCTTGCAGCCTGAAGCCTCCAGCCCTTAGGCCTCGAAGCCTAAACCTCAACAAACTACGCACTACAAAGTTCACGTTAAGCCGGCAAGCCCGCATCTTCAACAACTAAACCCCAAACCCTAAACCACAAAATCCTGAGCCCGAAACCCCTAACCCTAAACCCTAAACCCTAAACCCTAAATCCCAAGCCCTAATCCCTAAACTCCAAACCCTAAGCCCCACACCCCAAACCCTAAGCCCTAAACTCTAAACCCTAAGCCCTAAACCCTAAATCCTAAACCCTAAACCCCAAACCCTAAACCCTAAACCCTAAAACCCGAAGCTCCTTTCCCAGGTGGTTGGACTTCCTTACCCGAATGCTTCCGACCTGGGCATGATCGAGAAGACACTAGCTCGCAAGAATTTAGGTCCGCAGCAAAAGGTTTCGGGTCCCTAAACCCTAAACCCTAAATCCTAAACCGCTAACCCTTAAACCCTAAACCCTAGGGTTTAGCGTTCGGGGTTCTAGGGTTCTCTCTGGTCCTGACAAGCCCCTCAAAAGTCCCTGAACAAGCCTTAGAAAGGAAACATGGACAGCCCTTCCTTGCACTGGTGCTTGGTGAATTCCCTAAATTAGGTTCCCTTTCTTGGGTACTCTAAAAACGAGGGGCCGCTTATACTCAGGACCCCAAAAGGGGCAATATTTTTAGAGAAGGTGCCTTATGAAAGAAGTTGCTGGGGGCGTGGGGTGGGGGGGCGGTCGGTGGGGATGCTGGGACTTGACACAACCTGTTCGTTTAGGTTTGGGGTTTAGGGTGTAGGGTCTTTAGGGTTTTGGGTTTTGCGTTTTCGGTTTTGGGTTTTGGGTTTGGGGATTTTGGGTTTTGGGGTTTAGGGTTTAGGATTTAGGGGATCAGGTCTACTTGGGCCCTCAACCCTGCGGGCCAATTCCTTTCTGATAGAGAGCTTCGCTCGACAAATGCAGGGGTTTAGGGTTTAGGGAGTTTAGGCTAGAGGGTTTCGGGTTGAGGGTTTAGAGCTTAGGGTTTAGGGACAGAATGTACGGTTGAGGGTTTAGGGTTTAGGGTTTAGGGTTTAGGGTTTAGGGTTTAGGGTTTAGGGACAGAATGAATCCTTTGGCGCTCTTGTCTAGGGTTGCCCCAAGCCCCTAAATTTGCAAACGTCCGTTTCGGGTGTGGGGCATTCTCTTGAAGCAGAAGTTTCAGACCCTTTAGAACCTAATCAAAAGAAAGAAGGGTTCCTGCTGTTCTCCTCCTAGCCAAGCACCAAGCACCGCAAACCTTCTAAAGCCTAGTAAGCCCTAAACCCCAAACCCTAAACCCTGAACCCTAAACCCTAAACCCTAAACCCTAAACCCTAACCCTCAAACCCCTAACCCCTAAACCCTAAACCCTAAACCCTAAACCCTAAACCCTAAACCCTAAACCCTAAACCCTAAACCCTAAACCCTAAACCCTAAACCCTAAACCCTAAACCCTAGCCCTAAACCCTAAACCCTAAACCCCAAACGCTTCACCCTGGCGAGAGTCGAGGATGCGCTTCTTGGATGCGGCCCGCGCTCGCGGCTCCCAAGGCGTTTGCAGAATCTGGGTTTTTGGGAGCCCTAAACCCTAAACCCCAAACCCTAAACCCTAAACCCTAAACCCCAAACCCTAAACCCTAAACCTTAAACCCTAACCCCTAACCCTACACGCTGAACCCTATCCGAGCTCTTTTTTCCTTCCTGCCTCAGAGGCGTTGGGAGGTTCTAGCACTTGGCGTTCAGTTCTTTGTTTGCATGGCTTAGGTTTTTTTTGGAATGAACACCCAACAAATTTCGGGTTTAGGGTTTCGGGTTTAGGGTTTAAGGTTTAGGGTTTAGGGAAACCCGAAAATGGAGCAAGCCACCAGTCTCGAAAGTCCCGACACTGTGTGTCTGGGAGGCCTCAGCGGCAGGGAGTTCTATACCGCCAAGCAGGGATCTCAGATCATCCCAATTCTTCCAGTAAACAGTTGGGTTTGGGGGGTTTAGGGTTTGGGGTTTGGGGTTTAGGGTTTAGGGTTTCGGATTTAGGGTTTAGGGTTTAGGGTTTCGCGAGGTTCATGGGCACTGAGAAGCAGTAGGGAAACTATTCTTACAACCCAATACTGTCAAGCACCTATGAATCTTCCATGTACCTTTTTGGCTCGGACCTTGGGTTTAGGGTTTAGGTTAGGGTCTGGGGTTGAGGGTTTCGGGTTGAGGGTTTAGGGTTTAGGGGTTTAGGGGGTTTAGGGTTTAGGGTTAGGGTTCCCTTTCGCGGTATTGGGCTTACCAGGATACCTTTCACGATATTGGGCTTACCAGGATCAAGCTATGGTTTGACCCTGTGCCCTTAACCCCAAACCCTATTCCCAAAAGTTTAGAGGGGGTTGCTGAAACCTAAGCCGCTGGCGCTCAGTTCCAGTGCAGGTGATCCATGTTGTATTCTTACAAATTTGTGATTCCTGCCTTGTAAAGATCCCCAAGTTGATGCTTCAGGGTCGTCTGACCCTAAACCCTAAACCCTCGAAGCCCAAGTTCTGCCTAAGCGCTGAACCTAAAGCCCTTTCGTTGTTGATTGGGTTTTCGGGGTTTAGGTATAGGGTCCATAGGGGGCGGGGTTCATGAGGGGGTAGGTGCCTACGGAACCTTAGAGAAGGTTAGGGAAGTAATGGAGAGTGTTGGGGAACCTCGGGGTACACACCCACCGTCAACCCCCTTCCCTGAAGAACCCTAAGCCCTAAGCCCTAAACACCCTTCAGGACCCTATAATTTGGCATTACTTGAACCCTATCCCCAAAACCCTAAACCCTAAACCCTAAACCCCTGAGAAGGTGCATGAAAGCCGTGAACCAGTGCATCGGCCGAAGCATTCGTCACGCAAGGCGTGGGTCAGATTTTCATTTGGGCCTCAGGATCTTGGAGGGGGTTGGAGGGCCTTGACCCGAAACCCCAAACCCTAAAACCCTAAACCCTAAACCCCCAAACTCTAAACCCCCGAAACCCTAAGCCCTAAACCCTTCCGCATGACTCTTGCAGGTTAAGGCCAACAAACCCTGTCCCCGGAGTCTGGGGCTAGGTTTTATTTTTTGATTGCGGGTACTGATCTTTGTAGGATTCCCAAGAGCCTAAAACCTTGCTAGTGAGCCCAGTTATTAAAAAGAAAAACGACCTTCTTCATGGTTCTTGCGGGTTTGTAGGGTATTGAGCTCCACCCGACTGTTTCCTTGTGCCGGAGTTTGGGGCTTAGGGCCATTCTTTAATTCAGGATTCTCAGTAGAGTATACTTGGGCCCTAAAGCTGCTATATAGGAACCCCTTTAAGGCCCAAGTATATAGATACTATCTAGGTACATGGTTCCTGAGGGAGGAACATCTAGGGGCTTTACCTTGGGCCTTTAAGGTGATACCCGTGCTTTGGGGACTTTGGAGTATAAGGGCCATGTTTGAAGTGCTTGTTGGGGGAAACCATAGGGTTACAACCTTACAGCCCTAAACCCTAAACCCTAAACCCTAAACCCTAAACCCTAAACCCTAAAGGGGGTGCGAGTCTTACTCCCTTGAGATTCTGATCTTTGTCGGATGCACAGAAGAGCTGTAGGAGCCAGCTTCAAGGGCCTTTATCCATAACCATATGGGGTTTAGGGTTTAGGGTTTAGGGTTTAGGGTTTAGGGTTTAGGGTTTAGGGTTTAGGCGGTTTAGGGTTTAAGGGTTAAGGGTTTAGGGTTTATTTAGGGTTTAGGGTTTAGGGTTTAGGGCAACCTAGGGTTTAGGGTTTCGGTTTTCGGGTTCGGGTAGTTGTACCAGCGCGTGGTTGCCTCTCGGCCCCCCACAACTCAACACCGGCCAGTTGCCTTTTGCGACTTCTAAGCCCTGCAGACCCTAAACCCGATAGCCCTAAACCCGAAACCCTAAACCCTAAACCCTAAACCCCAAACCCTAAACCCTAAACCCTAAACCCCGGGACCTCTGACTCTTGGAGGGATTGGGCGGCGATGCTTCTGCTTGACCACCGCTATGCACAACCAGACATCACCGGAGGGGGGACTCAGATAAGCTTTTGGGGCTTCAATTAGGGTTTAGGGTTTAGGGTTTAGGGTTTAGGGTTTGGGGCTCAGATGAGCTGTAGAGGGCTTGGCCCCACATGAGGTATTTCCCAAAATGGGATAACCCCTTTTATACCCCAAATAGAACCGAATCCGATGGTACCCCTATTATCGGAAACCCCCACATCTTTTTAAGCGTTGCAAAGATTTTATGGGCTTGGGGGGCTCTAGGGTTGAAGGGTTTTTGCAGTTAGGCTTTCGGGGTTTAGGGCCTGAATTGTAGGATAACGCTTTCTTGTGTTGTAGCCTAGGGCTTCTCTTCTCAGGTCGTTGTCTTCAACAATTCCTATTGCACAGGGAAACTTCTTCTCCAGATTGTGTGAACAGCGGTTTCGGGTTTCGGGTTTAGGGCTTGGGTCTAGGTTTAGGGTTTAGGGCTTAGGGTTTAGAGTTTAGGGTTTAGGGTTTAGGGCTTAGGGAGCCTTCTTCGCGCTTCTGATCGGGAGGCTAAGCACACTCAACCGTAAAGGTTTCTCTACCCGGTGTTTTCGGGTTGGGGCCTCCCGTTCAAAGTCAACTTTGCCGGGGTATTCAGGACACTGTGACTGTTTGGGGGTTCGCGGGTGGGATCTTGTACTAAGTCAAATCTGCCGGGTGTTGTAAAAATATTTCGTTCGTGCGCCTTTAAAAATAGTTGCCAGGCCACGTTGTCCCTTTCAAACTCACTTCAAATCCCAATTAAAACTCGTATAAACCCCGCGGACCATTTACAGAAAGCAACGACTAATCGGGGAGAGGGGGAGTTGGGGGTGGAGAGGGGGGCGGCGGCACACTAAAGCAGGTACAGGCTTGTTTGGAGAGCTTCCCACAGCACGTGCCCTGGGTTAGGGTCATGGGGTGACCGAAACATCAACCACTGGAAATACCGGCCCCAGAATTGTCCAAGGCTTGAGGCTTGAAGCTGTCGGGCTTGGGCATTAGGGTATAGGGTTTGGGGTTCAATTCGGAGGTCTGTTAGCACACCCTTGTGTGAGCCCGGCCAAACGGCAAGATGAGAGCCTGAGAGCAGTGTAATTCCTCCGCCCCCTCAACCCCAAAACTCCAAAACGACCTCAGCCCTAGACGAACTACAGACCCCCAAGTCCCTAAAACCCTAAATTTTCCTGAAGTCCTAAACCGTTTACCCCGAACCCTAAACCCTTAGCTTCACATAATAGGTTTGACCTTCCTCTCTGTCACTCCCAAGGGCAGTTGTCTCGATGGATACGTGCGGATCTCAGCATCTAAGCCTCTGGTGGGTTCAGGGTTTAGGGTTTAGGGTTTAGGGTTTAGGCTTTAGGGTTTAGGGCTGTAAGGACTCTTCTGGTGGGTTCAGGGTTGAGGCAGGGTTTCAACGTCTAGGAAATACCAAAACCCTCAACCTAAACCCTTTCTTGTATGCCGGTCACCCTATGAACAAACCCTAAACCCTAAACCGCAACCCTAAACCCTAAACCCTAAATCCTAAACCCTAGTGCAAGGTAAAGTCGAGGACTGCATGGCCGGCGGATAGGGATTATGTACCCTCTATGATAATCCCGATTAAGGACTGTTAGGATAAGGGGCAACATCTCAACCTTTACCGCCCCTAAGCTCCATCCTCAATTTGCAATCGTAAGCCAAGCCCTTGAGAAGGATCTAGTACCCTGAGGCCACAAGGTGTGGCTCCAGGGTTCAGGGTTCAGGGTTTAGGGTTTAGGGTTTAGGGCTCCTAAACCCTAAACCCTAAACCCTAAACCCTAAACCCTAAACCCTAAACCCTAAACCCTAAACCCTAAACCCTAAACCCTAAACCCTAAACCCACGCCTTTCGTGAATTCTCTGAGCTTCTCAAGGTGCAAGCTTTGGCCCCCAGGGCTCCGGATTCATGGTTCAGGGTGCGGGGTTTAGGGTTTAGGGTTTAGGGTTTAGGGTTTGGGGTTTGGGGTTTAGGTTTAGGGTTTAGGGTGTGGGGTTGAGGGGGCCAGATGAGGAGTGGAGCAATTTCAGGTGAGATCTGGAGATGTTCCCCCTCATACTTACAGTCCTTTAGAGGGATTGTAGTACCTAGCATAATTGTTAGTAGAAGGGGGAACATCCCAAGTTAGATTCCTCAAGCTCAATCCCTAAACTTCCTAAACTGGTCTCTTTTAGCCCATGGACTCTCCCCAAATTGGGGATGACGTAGTCATATTAGGGTTTAGGGTTTAGGGTTTAGGATTTAGGGTTTCAAGCCCTAAACCCTAAACCCTAAACCCTAAACCCTAAACCCTAAACCCTAAACCCTAAACCCTAAACCCTAAACCCTAAACCCTAAACCCTAAACCCTAAATCCTAAACCCTAAACCCTAAACCTTTCTTTGAAGCGCACGGCGGGGCCGGGAAGGGAAGCCTTGGTTCTCTCCTGCCAAGGCGAGTCAGCTTCGCCGGCGGCCTTTCAGGAGGCTCGGAAGCCTTGCAACCCTAAACCCTAGGGTTTAGGGTTTAGGGTTTAGGGTTTAGGGTTGAGGGTTGAGGGTTGAGGGTGCACGGTGTAGGGTGAGATGTGCTTGGCGGCAGTTGTTTGGGATATTTGTTGGAGCAGAAATCGAGCACCAATGAGGGTCTGGAACCACAGTGGGCCCTTATTCCCTTTTTGGGGGGTTTAGGTTCCCCTCTCAGCCTCTTTAGAAACCCTAAATCCTAAACCCTAGACCCTCAACCCTATACCCCAAACCCCTCGGTTGCTCTTGTTTTTCTTGCAGGGTCCAGGATTTAGCCTGGGCCAAGTCCCTCGCCCCTCAAAGTAGAGTTGCGGTTTAGGGTTTAGGGTTTAGGGTTTAGGGTTTTGGGTTTTGGGTTTTGGGTTTAGGGTTTAGGGTTTAGGGTCTAGGGTCTAGGGTCTAGGGTCTAGGGTCTAGGGTCTAGGGTCTAGGGTTTAGGGTCAGGGTCTAGGGTTTAGGATTTAGGATTTAGGGTTTAGGGTTTAGGGTTTAGTAAGTATTCACTTCATGCATTCCCTTCATCCCCATACTCTGCCACTAACCACGACTTCAAGCCCTGAATTATTGCGTTCTGTAGACCCTAAATCATACCCCTGAACCGTTCTAAACCCTAAACCCTAAACCCTAAACCCTAAACCCTAAACCCTCAGCCATCCTAAACCACATCCTAAACCATCCTAGGCCCTGAACCGTTAACATCGCAACCAGAAACCACCCTAAACCCTAAACCATAAACCACCCCAAACCCTAAGCCCTAAACCCAAAACCATCCTAAACCCTAAGCCCTAAACCCTAAACCATCCTAAACCCTGAGCCATAAAACCCTAAACCCTATAAGCCATAAACCCAAAATCCTATAAGCCCTAAACCCGAAGCCCTAAGCCCAAGAACCCTAAACCCTGAACCCAATAAGCCCTAAACCCTAAGCCCTGAACCCTGAACCCAAAACCCTAAACCATGCTAAACCCTAAACCCTAAACCCTAAACCCAATACGCCCTAAGCCCACATTCCTAAACCCGGAACCCGGAACTCTAAACCTTTAAACTCTAAACCCTAAACCCTATCAGCCCGGAACCCTGAACCCTAAACCCTCTTAGGCCCGCCCTAAACCGTAAACCACCCACGAGCGTCTGCAACCAGAGCCTTGCTTTTTTCAGGGTTGAGGGTTTGGGGTTTAGGGTTTAGGGTTACTAGGGCCCAGAGTAGGCCCTAATTCCTTTTACTCGGGTTTAGGTTCCCCTCTCAAACCCTTTAGAAGGGCACCGTTGTTATTCCTAGGCCCTGGGGCCACTCTGGGGTTTTTGCAGGGTCCAGGGTTCAGCCTTGGCCAAGTCCCTCGCCCCTCAAGGCTTAGGGTTTAGGGTTTAGGGTTTAGGGTTTAGGGTTTAGGGTTATTAGCTTCATTCCTTCCCTTCATCCCGATGGGGCTCCGACAGAGCACGTTGTGGATCCCCAAACCCTAAACCCTAAACCCTAAACCCTAAACCCTAAACCCTAAACCCTAAACCCTAAACCCTAAACCCTAACGAGAGGCCCTTCAAGTGCATGTTGGCAGGCTGCAAAGCAATGCACGAGTTCATGCGTGGCCTCCGAGGGTGCATTCGTGTCGTCCCAGGCAGCACTCATGGCATCTCGACTAAGGCATCGCTTCCTTCGTAGTTATGGGAAGCTGGCCGAGCTTTGCGTGCAGGAGAACCGACTCCTGTTCAACATTGTGCCGAAAATGCACTATCTGCGCCACATGGTGCACGATTTGAAGGTGAGGGCTGACAAGCGCCTCTTCGTGCACAACCCCATACGCGACGCGACGTTTGAAGATGAAGACTTCATCGGGGATATGTGTCGATTGTCCAGAGGCGTATCGCCGAAGTTGGTTGCATTCCAGAGTTTTAAGAAGATACCAGGCCGCGCTTGCAGACCGACTGGGATTGCTCGCGCGATACGACTCTTCCCCTAACCGCCACTTTCAAAACCCTGAATGATCGTGTTCTGTAGACCCTAAACTAAACCCTAAACCATCTTAAACCCTCAACCATCCTGAACCATTCCTAAACCCTAAACCATCCTAAACCCTACACACCCCAAACCAGCCTACGCCCTAAACCATAAAGCCCTAAACCACCCTAAACCAAAAACCCTAAGCCGAACCCCCGCCCCCCCAACAAAGAAAAGAGAGTAAACCACCCTAAGCCCCAACCCTAAACCCGAAATCCTAAACCACCCTAAACCCTTAAACCCTAAGCCACCCTAAACCCTACACCCTAACCACGCTAACCCCTAAACCCTAAACCACCCTAAACCACCCTAAACCACCCTAAACCACCCTAAACCACCCTAAACCACCCTAAACCCTAAACCACCCTAAACCCCAAACCCTGAGCCCGAAACCCTAAGCCCTAAACCCTATGAGCCCTAAACCTTAAACCATCCTAAACCCTAAACCCAAAGCCCTAGTAAGCCCTAAACCCTAAACCTTAAACCCTAAACCCTAAACCTTAAACCCTAAACCCTAAACCCTAAACCTTTCGAGGCCCACAGTGAGCTCCTCGGCTTCTTCGCGCGGCACCACGTTCAGCCGGGCAAGGCGATCGATGGGCCCCAAACCCACAGGTTAGGGTTTAGGGTTTAGGGTTTAGGGTTTAGGGTTTAGGGTTTAGGGTTTAGGGTTTAGGGTTTAGGGTTTAGGGTTTAGGGTTTAGGGTTTAGGGTTTTGGGTGGAATCACGAAATTCAGTAGCTTCTGCCATCCGTGAAAGGGCTCATATAGGGGGATATAAGTCACTTAATTCCATCATTCCACACCGAGAGCCCCGAAATCCTAAACCCTAGACCTTAAACCCGACAACCCAGACCCCAAATCCTGGGTTGTTAAGGAACCTAAACTAAGCTGGTTTTGGGGTGTGTCGGGTTCGTCATGAAAGGGCTTAGGGTTTAGGGTTTAGGGTACTGGGCACTGACCGTTTAGGGTTTAGGGTTTAGGGTTTAGGGTTTAGGGTTTAGGGTTTAGGGTTTAGGGTTTAGGGTTTAGGGTTTAGGGTTTAGGGCATACAGTTTCAAAGCTTGTCGGAGTTCTCCAGGCCTTGCACCCCAACCTGCTTCTGCCCCTGGCCCCTTTGAGCCCCTAAAACTGGAAACCCAAACTTCCTAAACCCTAAACCCTAAACCCTAAACCCCAAACCCTAAACCCTAAACCCTAAACCCTAAGGCCCAACGTGCCAGAGCCGAAGACGGGCACGGCGCAAAGCAAAGACGCGCACGTGCAGCTTCGTACGCGACACAATCCACGCGGGCGGCCACGTGGACCGACGCCGACAGCGCTTGGGGCAGAGGTGCTGGGGGTGCCGGCACAGTCCCCCCCAACCCCCTTGCTTCTCTGCCAAATCTCTCATACAAGCAGAGTTTTCCCAGCCCCCTCGGTTCGGCTTGTCGCTGCTGCACCGCGTCCAGAGATTAATGATTGGCACTGGTCCACTTCCGAGCCTGTCTCAAGTAATTGCCAACTACGTGTAAGTGAAATTAGGAGACAGACATATTCGACCCCCCGCCATACGTATGTTGAAATAGCCCACTACTCCGGAAGCCTCCTTGGCTGAGTAATTTGACCAGGTAAGTCTTCACGGGGTTAGGGTGTAACGTTTGGGGTTTAGAGAAGCCTCAAAAGCCCTAAATCCTAACCTCAGAAAGCCCGAGCGTCAACAAGAACACAAGCCCAACACCCTGATGCCTGACACCCTCCTGCGCCCCCCCTGGAGCACCTTTTTACTGCGGATGATGAGGAAGAAGTCTTGAATTTCAGGGTTTAGGACCTAAGCCCTAGAGAGCCTTACTGACCCACAGACATTGACATGTTTGTCAGGGCCCTCACGCCCGCCCCAGTTTAAGGGTTTTCTCATTAGACCCGAAACCCGAAACCATAAACTCCTCAAACACTCACCCTTACCCCAGCCCTAAACCCCAAACCCTAAACCCTAGACCCTTACCATTTGGCGACACCCCTCAGTGCCCCTCAGTGCCCCTCAGGTGGAAGCCTCCGATGCACTGTCACAGTGAGCTCAGCCGAATTCGTGGCCGAATTTGCCGGGCAAACGCTTGGTGTAGATTCAGGTTTTCGGCGGATGGGGTTCAGGGTTCAGGGTTAAGGTTGAGGGTTTAGGGTTTCGGGTTTAGGGAGGTGTAATGTTGAAGGTTTACGGGGATAACGGGTTAGGCTTTAGGGTGCAGCTGAGGCTTTGTAGGGTGTTGGGGCTTGGGTTTCTCTGGTTTGCAGGGTTTCTGGGTGGAAGACCCAAACCATAACTCCTAAACCCCAAGCCCTAAACCTTAAACCCTAAACCGTTTAGGTCTGAGTTCTGTCTAGACGCACATGAAATGGGGCTTTACGGCTGAGAACTCCTTCCCTTGTACAGCCCTCTTATGGAATGGCTTGGGGTTTAGGGTTTGGGCTTCGGGGTTTAGGATTTAGGGTTTAGGGTTCGGGGTTCAGGGTTCAGGGTTTAGGATTTAGGGTTTAGGGTTCGGGGTTTAGGGTTTAGGGTTATGTCCTGAATGCTGAATTCAAGGCTTAGGGATGTTGAGGGGGTGTTCCTGGAACTCCGACCTCGCGCCAAACACCGCAAGTCCTCGAGGTTATGGGTTTCGGGTTTAGGGTTAGTGGTTAGGGTTTAGAGCTCAGCGTTAAGGGTTTGGGCTTCGGGGTTTGGGGTTTAGGGCTTTGGGGCTTTGGGGTTCGGTTTTTTTTGGGTTTAGGGTTTAGGGCATTGGGGGGTTCAGAGCCTTAGGAAGTTTTGGGTTTCAAGGTGTTTTTGGGCCTCCTACAACAGTGTAGGGTTTTGGGGCTTTAGGGGGTATAGGGTTTCAGGGTTTCGGGGGTTGTTGTTGCGGTTTTAGGTTTCAGGGCTTTAGGCTAGAGACCCTAAACCCGAAAGCCTCCAATCCCGAAGCGGGGGGACCCTGGAGTTTCGTAGCCAATGAAGCCCAGAAGCAAGTGATTTAGGGTATAGGGTGGTGTTTAGGGTTTGGGGCTTGGGGCTCGGGGCTCGGGGCTTGGGGCTCGGGGCTTAGCGCCTATTTCCTATAAGCTCTGAAGCTTTGAAGTCTTAATTTTCCCTCAACACTGAACCGAAGCCCTACAACCCACCCTGAAAGCCTAAACTACCCTGCGCCTGAAACCCTAAACACCACCCTAAACCCTAAACCCTCAACCTTAAACCCTGAAACCCTAAAATGCCGTGCGCCTGAAACTCTAAACCTTATACTAGGCAGGAGCTTGGTTTGGAGGAGATGGGCCCCGCCGCTGTCCCACGTAGGACTCTCGAGGAATCCCGAGCGATCCAAAAGGGGGACGGCTAGGATGCAGAGTTTAGGTTTTTTTTTCAGCGTGGGCTTCAGGGTTTAGGAATCGGAGTTAGGGTTTAGGGCTCTAAACCCTTAACCCTAAGCCCTAAAACCTAAACCCTCCTCTCTCCGCAGGAGAGCTAAAGGTGATGTCGGTTCACGGTATCGGGTCGGTGTTTGAGGTTGGGCTTGATATATCAGGACCCAATCCTAAAGAGCCCTAAACCCTAAGCCCTAAACCATAAACTCTAAACCCACAACCCCAAGCCCAAAACCTAAACTCTAAACCCTAAACCCTTTATAAAAACCTAAGCCCTAGACCCCAAGCCCTAGACCCTAAACTCTAAACCCTAAACCCTATATAAAACCCTAAGCCCTAGACCCCAAGCCCTAGACCCTAAACTCTAAACCCCAAACCCTATATAAAAGACCCCAAGCCCTGGACCCTAAACTCTAAACCCTAAACCCTATATAAAAGACCCCAAGCCCTAAACCCTGAACCCTAAACCCCAACCCCGCAAACCCTCAAGCACGGCACACCTGAAGTCCTGCCGGTCCCTGGTGAAAAGCTTGGGGGCTCCTCTGTGTGGATGTGAATGCAACTGCATTCTTGCTCGTGCTTTTGGGGTTTAGGGTTTAGGGTTTAGGGTTTAGGGTTTAGGGTTTAGGGTTTAGGGTTTTTGTTTGCAGGTTTGGGGGTTTAAGGTCCTGAGGTTTAGGGCTTAGGGCTGAGGGTTTAGGGAGTGGGGTTCTGAGGCATAAGGTCCATTCTTCTGAGGTTTACTGTTTGGGATGTAGGGTTTTAAGGTTTACTTCAAAAACCCTAAACCCTAAAGCCCAAAGCCTAAATTTCAGGCCTGTACTTCCACTGCGCCAAGGGTTTGGGAAGTCGATCGGCAGTCCCCCCTGCCACCAAAGTTCAGGGAAACCCTGCAATGCCGAAACATGCCGAAACCTTAGAGATTCCGGGGTCGGGTTTAGGGTTTAGGGTTTAGGGTTCAGGGTTCAGGGTTCAGGGTTTAGGGTTTAGGGTTTAGGGTTTAGGGTTTAGGCGTGCAACTGCATTCTTCAGGCTTAGCATTTGGGGCTTGGGGGGTTTTTGGAGATTTCGGATCTTGTGGGACTTTTGGGGATCTAGTTTGGGGAATTGAAGGTTTAGGGACTTAGGGGGTTTAGGGACTTAGGGGTTTTTAGGGGGTTAAGGCTCAACACTTGCGATGTTCCCCCTTCTACTAACAGTCCGTAATAGTAAGGACTGTTCAACCCTAAACCCTAAACCCTAAACCCTACACCCTAAGCTTTGCGCAGTGGAAGTTGAGGTCAGGGCTGGCTGTCAATGTGAGGCTGTTGTCGGCCGAGGCCGACGTTTCGGCGAATGGCTGGTGCAGGATTTAGGATTTAGGGTATCCTAAACGCCTTCCTAGCTGAGAGAGTACACTTTACACTTTTTGGGATACTCTACTCCCCTATAGAACCTTACTTCTCCAACAGCTGAACTTTAAACTTTTTGGGTTTCCTTATTTAGTAGGAATAATAAAGTTTAACCTTTTTTCCCCTTGGCTATTGGAGAAGTAAGGAACCCAAACCTGGGGTTTAGGGTGTATAGGGTTTAGGGTTTGGGCTTGGTGGTAACCCTTGGTTGCCCTGAGCATCAACTCCCGAGGCCCCCAAACTCCGCAAGACTCTAGAAACTCGCTCCTTGCAAGCCCTATACTCGAACACTCGAATCATCACGAACCCGAAAACCCTAAGCCCTAAACCCTAAACCTGCCCCCCCCCCCCCCCCCCCCCCTTACCCTAAACCCCCTAAGCCCCTAAGCCCAAAACTCTAAACCCTAAACCTTCAAAAGCCTTCAGACATTCGGGGCTATGCAGCTCGCGCGTCTGCGCTTGGGAGGGCCTCACATTGACAACACAAAAGTAGCGGCGTCAGAACTCCCAGGAGTCGCGCGTTGGACCCTTCTAGGCAAAGCAGCGAAAGAACGCGCTTGCCGTTTTTGTTTTTCAGTTTAGGGTTTGGGGTTTGGCGTTTATTTAGGGTTTAGGTTTTGGGGTTTATTGTTTCGGGTTTAGGTCTTGGAGTTCAGGGTTTAGTGTTTGTGGTTTAGGGTTTACCAAGCCCCAAACACGTGGTTTAGGGTTTACCAAGCCCCAAACACCACAAAGCCTAAGCCCAAGCCGAAAGACCCTAAAGACCCTGAAGCCATGTCAGAATAGAGGCTTGGGTCTTGTGGGCTGTATCAGGCCGCATTGATTTCTTTTTTGGCCTCTGCAAGCCCCTTCGCATCCACTGAAAAGCCAATTAGGCATTTCCCAAACAAATACACCATTACCCTTATCTCCCTAAACCCTAAACCCTAAACCCTAAACCCTAAACCCTAAACCCCAAACCCCAAACCCCAAGCCCCAAACCCCAAACCCCAAACCCAAACCCCAAACCCCAAACCCCAAACCCCAAACCCCAAACCCCAAACCCCAAACCCCAAACCCTAAACCCTAAACCCTAAACCCTAAGCCCTAAACCTCCAAGTTGCATCCGAACTTCAGAAGACCTCGTTCCTAGGACTCCACCAACAGAGCGCTCCGTCGAGGTGCTGCCAAGGCTTTTTTTTGGGGTTTAGGGTTTAGGGTTTAGGGTTTAGGGTTTAGGGTTTAGGGTTTAGGGTTTAGGGTTTAGGGTTGGCTTTTCAGGGTTGCAAGGTTCCAGGGGCTTCGGTCTTTGGGTTCAGGGCTTGCGGTTGGGGAGTTGGATTGGGAGTGCCTGTGGAGGGATTCTGGGTCGGGTTTAAGACCTTGATTGGTTTCGGGCTTCAAACCCTAAACCCCAAACCCTAAACCCTAAACCCTGAACCCTAAACCCTAAACCCTAAACCCTAAACCCTGAACCCTGAACCCTGAACCCTGAACCCTGAACCCTGAACCCTGAACCCTGAACCCTAAACCCCAACCCTAAACCCTAAACCCTAAACCCCAAACCCTACCACAACCCTAAGCTCCCGACAGTCCCCTTCTTAGGGCGCTGCCTGCCAGATCTTGTCAATTGAAGGAGCGAAGCTCGCCCACCCCTCCCCCCCCCCCCACCCCTCCCACCCCCCCCCCCCGCCCCCCCGCCCCCACCCCCCCCACCCCCCGACCCCCCCACCCCCCCCCCCCCCCCTCCACCCCCACGCTTAAATCGCCTTAATATTGGGGAATAAAGGGGGGTAGCAAAGAGGGGGGTAGTAGGGGAACCTGCACCCCCAACCCCAAACCCTCAGCCCCAAACCCAAAACCCCTCAGCCCTCAAAGTCCTTGCTTTTGGAAGGCTTAGGCGTGCGGAGCAGCGGCGCACCTCTCAAGCCGAGTTTGTAATATAGCTGGCGCGACCCACTGGCTATTCGAGATTGGGTTTTGGGGTATTAGGGTTTGGGGTGCAGGGTGTAGGTTTTGGCCTAAGCCCTTAAGGGTTTATTATTTTGGGGTTTCGAGAGTTTAGAGGGTTTAGGGGTACTTGGTCGGTGTCTTTTTCGGCTATCTCAGTTCTTGCTCAGGGACGAAATTCACGTCCCATATCGGGGCTTATGTAGTCGAATAGTAGAACCCTAAACCGCAAACCCTAAATGTCCTCATACTATGGTAACTTAGCTTCTGTTCCTCAGCATTATAGGGTCCTGACAAGGGAAGCGGGTTTCTGGGGGGGGGGGGGAACACTAAACCCTAAACCCTAAACCCTAAACCCTAAACCCTAAACCCTAAACCCTAAACCCTAAGGAACCCCAGGGAGCCCTAGGGAGTGGGGAGCATGCCCCCTTGAACCTGCCTCCCTTAAAAACCCTATAATCAGCAAGACTCAGTCTAGGTCGCTTGCCAGGATTTGCGGGTTGAGGTGGTTGCGATGGGTCAGGGCGTTATTTGACGTCTGGGTATCCCTAACCCACTGTTAGTATGAGTGGGAACATCCCAGCCCACAAGCCCCGAAGCCTAAAACCCTAAAACCCTCAAACCCCTAAACCCCCAAACCCTAATTCACCCTCAACCCTCAACCCCTAAACCCCTAAACCCCAAACCCTACTTAACCCTCAACCCCTCAACCCCTAAACCCCCCAAAACACCCCAAACCCTAAAAGCACTCATCAAGTGAACAGTTTCGGAGCCGATTCTAAAACCCTTACACCCCTAGACCCCCAAACCCTCATTAACCCTCATTGACCCTAATTAACCCTAATTAACCCTAATTAACCCTAATTAACCCTAATTAACCCTAATTAACCCTAAACCCTAATTATAATTAACCCTAATTAACCCTAATTAACCCTAAACCCTCAAGCCCTAAACCCCGGAACCCTAATCCCTGAAATGTTGGAGCCGATTCAAGTGGGTGGGTGGCGCGCGTAGGGTGTCCCTCCAGACTGCGCGTAGCGCATGCGAGGGATCAGCGCTTTAATTGAGGTCCCTCCCAGCCAGGCTCTTCCGGAGCAGTTCGGGGGGTTTTACGAGGGGTTTAGGGTTTAGGGTTTAGGGTTTAGGGTTCAGGGTTCAGGGTTTAGGGCTTAGGGCTTAGGGCTTGCAAAAAACCTAGAACCTAAACCTAAGCCGCCGTAAGCCCTACAACCCTCAGGCAAGCCTCAACCCTCAACCTCGCCCATTAAACGGCGACCCATTATATAGTCCTGAATCATAAAACCCGAGGGCCCATACTGCAAAACCCTTGAAAGAAAGTAAAGGACCAATATTAAGGGACCATGTAACTAGCCTTAGATTACTCCCAAGACCCTGCGTCTCAACACTGACACCCTAAACCCTAAAGTCAAAACCCGGAACCCTTTCCCGAACCCTGCTTTAAGAGGTGTCTTGGTTTAGGGCTGAGGGTTTCGGGTTTACGGTTTAGGGTGTGAAAGGTGGCTTGGGGTTAAGGGTTTAGGGTTTAGGACGTCGCTGCTTTTCGGTTTGAGATGGGGCCAGGAAGAACAGAGTACATCAAAACCCTAAACCCTAAACCCTAAACCCTAAACCCTTGTATACATGTTCAGGGCGTCGAACTAGCCCCACACCCGAAGCCTCAAAACCCTAAACTCTACGCCCCAAACTTTAAGACTCTCAACCCTTAACTGTTTAACCCTAAATCCTAAACCCTAAATCCTAACCCTAACTTAAGCCCTAAACCCTAAGTCATGGTTTCCGGGGACTTTGGGGACCTGTAGCACTCGGAGGTCAGGCGGTGCAAGCACGAGGCTTTAACTCCAGGCCTTCGGAACTGATAGAAGGGTTTAGGGTTTCGGGTGGATAAGGGTTCAGGGTTTCGGGTTCAGGGTTTAGGGTTTAGGGTTTAGGGTTTAGGGTTTAGGGTTTAGGGTTTAGGGTTTAGGGTTTAGGGTTTAGGGTTCAGGGCCTCTTCCTAGGACGCCCCCCGAAATTTCTACATTTGAGAAAGCCCGTGGCCTGGGAGGGGAGAAGTGGGCCGGAGGATCAACATGAGCCTCTCCACAAGTCTGGGAAGCTCTACCCTGAATTCAGGGGCTGAAGGCGGGACCCCTAGAAGGGACGCTTAATCTTATTTCCTTATATATATATATACTTACTTCGCCAATAGTTAAACTTTAAACTTTTTGGGTTTCCTTTTGTTAGTAGGAATAATAAAGTTTAACCTTTTTCCCCCTTGGCTATTGGAGAAGTAAGTCTTAAGCAGCGTCCCAATTCAAGGTAGTTTAGCTATTGAGTAGTTGAGTAGGGTAGGGTTAAGGGTCTAGAGTAAGGGTTTAGGGTTTAGGGTTTAGGGTTCAGGGTTCAGGGTTCAGTCAGGGTTCAGGGTGTAGAGTTTAGGGCTTCAATTCAAGGCCACTCGGCGGTGGACTTTATCCCGAAACCCTCAAGCCCCAAAATCTAAGGTCACACACCATGGGCCCTTAGTATGGTCCCCTGCCTTTGTCTATGGGGATCCGAAGTATGGGCCCTTTCGATATCTCGTGTACATATATACCCTCAATCCTAAGCCACACTGATAACTGGGACCCTACTGTAGAAGGCTACCCGCATCCTTTGAAACGATCCGTCGACCGACTTCAACGAGAAGCCCCTAACTTCAGAGCAGCCGTAGACAGGGTAGAGTTCAGAGTTGAGGTGTTCAGAGGCATAGGTGTTTTAGGGTGTAGGGTTTAGGGTTTAGGGTTTAGGGTTTAGGGTTTTAAGCTTTGAGGTTTTGGGGCAAACCCAAAATCCTGCAAACCCAATCAACAATCAACCCCACAAGCCCTAAACCAGAGCCCTGAACCCTAAACCCCAAACCCTGCCAGTCCAAATATGGCCCTTTGTCGACCCTGAACAATCACTCTCAACGGAGTACGGTCGAACCTGTCTCACCCGCCAGTTGCTAGCTTGTTGCCGGGGCCTATTTTAGCCAGCAAGAGCCTGAACCCTAAATGTTGCCGGGGCTTTTTGTAGGCACAACAACCCTAAACCCTAAACACTGAAGACACTAAAGAGGGTCTTTGGTTCAGGTTTTGGGGCTCAGGGCTCTACGACCAACCACCCCCAAACCCGAATCGCCTCAGTCCCCGATTCCCACTGTTTTAGAGCTTCGGTTTTTACCCTTCAGATCCGACGATAACAAGACAAGCTTCTATAGGCAACCAGGGTCAACCAATCGCTCAGCACATCGAAGAACATTCTAACCCTAAACCCTAAACCCTCAACCCTAAACCCTAAACCCTAAACCCTAAACCCTAAACCCTAAACCCTCACCCCTCAACCCTCAACCCTCAACCCTCAACCCTCAACCCTCAACCCTCAACCCTCAACCCTAAACCCTAAACCCTAAACCCTAAACCCTAACCCGTACGACCTAGACCCGAATCCCAAAGGTTGGCTGGTTTTGTGCGAAGTGTTCATGGGTATACTTCACGGGTATACTACCGTTTGCTTAAGAGGGATTTCTGGTTTAGGGTTTAGGGTTTAGGGTTTAGGGTTATTGTCATTAACTTTTTGGTGGTTCTTCAGCAACTTCTTTCTCATATGGTCACCTCTCTAAACTCTGTTCCCTTTTTGGGTACCCAAACTATTTCGGGCCGCCTAAGGACCCCAACAGGGACTTTAGGAATCTCGACAAGGAAGATCTGTAGGTTTCCAAGCCCCGGTCAACAACAGCTGAGCTGGAAGTGTCGTGTCGTTTGCAAGGAAAACCAGAACCTTCAACCCGAAACCCTAAACCCCAAACCCTAAACCCTAAACCCAGGGCTTGGCGTGCATACCAAGGTTTAGGGTTTGGGGCCCTAAGGGGTGTTGGTGCTGGGATGCTCCCCCTTTTGCTAACAGCCCTTCATAGGGATTATAGTGCCCCCTATTATCATCCCTATTACGGACTGCCAGTATAAGGTGGAACATCCCAAGTTTGTGTTTTAAGGCCCTTTTGGGATTTATGGTTTCGTGTCTACTTTTTGGGGGCCGAGGCGGCTTGCAATGAAAGGGTTTTGGGGTTGAGGGTTGAGGGAGGTTGAGGGTTTAGGGTTTGGGGTTTGGGGTTTAGGGTTTATTCCCGCCTTCGTGGGGGTCGGAAGAATCGCGAACAGTAATAATTCCCGTATATTCCCTACATACAGTTATAGCATAATGACCTCCCCCCCCTTCAAAAAAAGAAGACACACAACCTATTCGAATTTGTAAGGCCCTTGAGTTATGTTCTGCAGAGATCTTTGTGTATTCACCTTTAGTAGCTGAGTGAGTACACTTTACACTTTTTGGGATACTATAATCCCCTGTAAAACTGAAAGTGTACACTTTTTGGGGGGCTTACGAACTCAGCAACCAAGTCCCGGGTGTCTCGTCTAGGTTCCCTGGTGTTGCACGTGTCGCTAGCCGCGATTCTTTCTCGGAGATACGTTCTCGATACGACCTTAAACCTTACAAAGACTAGGACCCAGAGTAGGCCCTTATTCCCTTGGTTTAGTGTTTCGGTTCCCTGAAAGTCCCCTTTACACCAACAAGGGCACCCTGTTAAAGAAACAAACCTAAAGCCCCAAAAGCCTAAACCCCAGCACCCTGTGAGCAAAACAAGCAAAAGCATGTCCTGGAATGCCTAAGGGCGCAAGTCCGAAAGCTACTCGACAAGTGCAATGCTGATCGTGTGACAGGTAGACGAGCCTGTGTTCCTCTAGTCTGCGTGTTGTGGTTTCGCCAATCCATATGAAACTGGGGTTCAATACTGTTATCGGAGTTTACGAAGATAAGGGACACTTAATATTGACCCCCAAATATCAGGATTCCCTTGTAATGAAGATACCCCTGTTCGGAAACCCCCTTATTGATGAGTGCAGTTAGGGCTGTAGGGTTCCCTTTATAAGTGGTGAGTGTATATACTCGGCGTCCTTTTGGGGTAACAGCAGTTAACAACCATACTTCATTTATGTCAAGAAGCCCCAAAACGCCTTTGCCCACAGCCATCGAAGATCAAGGCATTTCACGGGCGAGACCCGACGCCCCAGAGCCCTGAAAACCTCCCGAAAGAACTTTCAGCCCCCAAGTCCCTAAACCCTAAACCCTAAACTCAAGAGACACCATGAAAGCTCGGCACCCTCCAGCCTGAAAAACTGAGTCCTAACCTCGCCACCTTCTTCTGGGGGCTTAGCAGTGTATCCCTACACCCGAGCCCCCTGAATCCCTTATATCCTAGAACCTAAAAACCCTAGACCCTAAACCCTAGCCCTAAACCCTAAACCCTAAACCCTAAACCCCAAATAAGTCCTAAGCCCCAAACCCTGAACCCTACACGGTGGTCATGGATACAGTGGGGATTTGCAGTGAGCTTGATTGGTCTGTAGCTGCAAAAGGTGGGGAGGACAGACTACAGAAGCAGAAGCCATAAAACCACAACAGGTTCAAGGTTTAGGGTTTAGGGTTTAGGTTTTTTTTGGCGGGGTTTAGGGTTTAGGGTTTAGGGTTTGGGTCCAAGAGCTGTAAGGCCGGGGTTTCGGATTGCGCGCCATCCTACATACGGCCCCGGCCCAACCTCTTCAACTCTGAACCTCAACCCCAAACCCCTAAACTCTGAACCCCTCAACCGCCACACCCCTCGGCCCCTAACCCTGAACCTCAAACCCCGAAACCCCAAACCCCTAGACCTTCAACCCTAAATCCCAACCCACCTCGTCAGTGGCCACAGCATGGTTCGTCCATGGAGCCATGGCCTATGCTGGCAACTACGAGGCTTGGTCATCCTCCTTTTTGCGGTGGGGGGGGGGGGGGGGGGGGTTGTTTGTTTTTTCTTTTCTTTTCTTTCGCCCCCTCCCCCGCCGGTATTTTGGGTTTAGGGCGTAGGGTTTAGAGGGTTTGTGGTTGTCGGTTTTCGGTTCAGGGTTTAGAGTTTGGAGGCTTCAGGGGCTAAACCCTACACCTCAAACCCCAAACCCCAAACCCTGAACCCTAATGTAATGTTTGTGGGCAGACCGCCCGAGCTACCAGACCCTAAACCCTAAACCCTAAAACGCTGTTGAAGGATGCCGGAATGGCTCTGCGTATTGGCCCTAAGCCTGACCTTGAAGGATGGGCACTGGATAAAGAAAACCATCCGGGTTTAGGGTGTACAAGGAGGGGCCCCTTACTATACTAACTGTAGTTAAGGGACTTATAACCTAATTTAGGATCTTTATAACTCAATTTAGGGCTCTTATAACTCTACTTATAACTAGGGGGGCTTAGGGCTCTCAGGCCTTAGGGTTTATTAAACCTTGAGCCCCTATACCCTATAAACACTAGACCCCTGAACCCCTAAACCCTAATCCTTAAGCCTTAAGCCGTAGACACCTAAACACCTGAACCCCTAAACCCCAAAACCCTAAACCCCCAAACCCTTTGAACTAAACCCTTACACCGTTCAACCCCGATTAACCCCAAACCCCTGAAGCCCCTAAGAACCTGCCTCAACCCCTAACCTTAAGCCCTTAAACCCTTAGACACCCAAACCCCTGAGCCCCTACAAACCCCAAACCCTAAACCCTAAACCCTAAACCCTAAACCCCAAACCCTAAACCCCAAACCCCTTAAACCTCAAGCCCCTGACATCCGCCCAACAACTTCCCAGGACGAGGCCGAAGAGGAGCTCTGCGCGCACCTGGCTCCTCATCAGCGTCGGGCCCAGGGGGGGTTTAGGGTTTAGGGTTTAGGGTTTAGGGTTTAGGGTTTAAGATTTAATTAGGGTTTAGGGTTTAAGGGGTTTCAGGCACATCTAGGGTTCATGGGGTTGGGGTTGGGGGGGGGGGTTGGTTATACGGCTGAGGGCTTAGGCTTAGATTAGGGCTTACGGTGTAGGGTTTAGGGTTTAGGGTCCTCCATATAGCATTGCAGAACCAACCGGTCGCCGGGGAGTTATCCCCTGAGCCCTCTCATTGACGATGGTTTAGGGTTTAGGGTTTAGGGTTTTAGGGTTTAGGGTTTTAGGGTTTAGGGTTTAGGGTTTAGGGTTTAGGGTTTAGGGCTCCAAGGGCCAAAGTTGGAGTTGCACATCCTAGGATATCCCCTGCGGTAGCCTTCCTTGGCACGGCCAGGGGCTTAACAAAGGCTTCTCCAATACAGGGGTCGGAATTATTACTCATTGTATTCCTACATACTACCAAAGCCCCCAAACCCCTATTCGAACTAAGGCCCCTATAGTACACCCCAAGCTCTACTCCAAGCCCGAAACCCCAAACCCTAAACCCTAAACCCTAAACCCTGGATACAGTTCAAAAGGGTGCTAGTCACAAAACTCAATGATCAAGAAGCAGTTGGAGAAGCTGGGCTGGAGCAAACCTTAGACCCCTAAAGATTAGGGCCTAAAACCTGAAGCCTTGAACCTTGAAGCCCTTAGACCTTTAAACCCTAAACTTAGGGTTTAGGGTTTAGGGTTTAGGGTCTAGGGTTTAGGTTTTAGGGTGTAGGGTAAACCTCAACAAAGAAGTCGATTTGCACGCATCAGACCCAGAACCCTTAACGGAGAATCTCGCCGGAACTGGGAGGATGCAAAAAACATCCCCTAAATAGGGTTTAGGGTTTAGGGTTATTAAATGGTGCCCTGTACTACTCTTGGGTCATTCTTAGGAACCCTGAAAAGGGGCTTTTTGGATCCTCCCAGGCGTCTGGGTTAGGGGAGGAAATCGACCAAGCATTCCCATAAACCCGAATCCCTAAACCCTAAACCCTAAACCCCAAACCCCAAACCCTAAACCCTAAACCTTAAACCCTAAACCCTAAACCTTAAACCCTAACCCAATAGACCACCGTCATTGAACCTCAGGTTTTCGGTTTGGAGCTCAGAGTGCGGCCCCGCTGAGACCCCTAGACTTTCATAACCCTAAGTAGGGTTTAGGGTTTAGGGTGTAGGGATTAGGGTTTTAGGGTTTAGGGTTTAAGAAAAACAATTGCCCTCTAAACGCGTACCCTACCCCTCAGCTCACTCACAAGCTAGACGCGCCTGAAGCCCCAAAAGCTACGTGGGTTTAAACATCCTAAGCCCTAAACTCCTACACTCCCAACCTCTTAAGCTCCCAAACTCCTAAACTCCCAAGCTCCTGCAACCCCCTAAACCCTAAACCCTAAACCCTAAACCCTCAACCCTCAACCCTATAGGCCGGAGCTTGCACCGCGACTGGCGCGTCGCCTGGCACAGCGGCCGAGGGCCGAGCTCCAGCAACTCTTAGGCGCCTCTTCCTCGGTTTACTTCCTTCCAAAAAACTCAAACCCTATGCCCCAAACCCGAAACCCTAAACCCCAACCCTATAAACCCTAACCCCCAAACCTCAAACCCCAAACCCTAAACCCTAAACCCTAAACCCTAAAACCCACCCTGAAGGGTTGCCCTAAAACCCTAAACCCTAAACCCTAAAACCCTAAAACCCTAAACCCTAAACCCTAAACCCTAAACCGATGAGAGAACCATGCTCAAAGGCACAGAAGCCATTGAGCGCTTGAAAACGAACCTCCTCGGGTTTGTCAAGGCTGTGGAAGCAGAGTTGCTTGCGAAAAAGGACTTGGAATCAGCTGAAAAGCGAGTTCGTGATCAGTCGATGGTCTGGCACAACACAAGCCCTATGCCCCAAACCCCAAAACTCTAAACCCCAACCCTATACACCCTAACCCCCAAACCTCAAACCCCAAACCCTAAACCCTAAACCCGAAGCCCCAAACCCAAAGTCCTAAACCCCAAACCCTAAACCCTAAACCCCAAACCCCTACCCTTCGGTCCCTTCTGGTTACCTCTTTGGGTTTTTTGGTTCATAGTTCGGGTTCGGCTGGCTTTCTGTTTAGGGTTTAGGGTTTAGGGTTTAGGGTTTAAGGGTTTAGGGTTTCGAGTTTAGGGTTCTTAGGGTAGTTACATGGGCCCTTAAGTGGGGACGCCCTTACAAAACCCCTTACATAGCCCTGTAAACACCCAAAGGGCCCAGACTTCAGAACTTTTAAAAGGAGGTCAGGGACCATAATAAGGGACCATGTAACTACCCTTAGACTAAGAAGCCCTAAACCCTAAACCCTAAACCCTAAACCCTAAACCCCCAAGGGGACCATGTAGCTACCCTTGGCTTTGTTCTTCTTGCTCTGGAAGTATGGTTCCGGCACAGGGAGAGGTTCCAGCCCTCATGGGCTCAGGGTTAGGGTTTAGGGTTTAGGGTTTAGGGTTTAGGGTTTAGGGTTTAGGGTTTAGGGTTTTAGGGTTTAGGGTTTAGGGTTTTAGGGTTTTAGGGTTTTAGGGTTTAGGGTTTAGGGTTTAGGGTTTAGGGTTTAGGGTTTAGGGTTTAGGGTTTTAGGGCAACCCTTCAGGGTGGGTTTTAGGGTTTAGGGTTTAGGGTTTAGGGTTTAGGGTTTAGGGTTTAGGGTTTAGGGTTTAGGGTTTAGGGTTAGGGTTTAGGGTTTGGGGGGTTTTGGGTTTTTGGGATTTTGGGTTTTTGGGATGTTGGGGGTTTTGGGGTTTTAGGGTTTGAGGGTTTGAGGGTTTGAGGGTTTAGGGTTTAGGTTTTTAGGGTTTTAGGGTTTTGGGGGTTTTGGGTTTTTGGGTTTTTGGGATTTGGGGTTTTAGGGTTTTAGGGTTTTAGGGTTTTGGGGTTTTGGGGTTTTGGGGTTTTTTGGGTTTTTGGGTTTTTCGGATTTGGGGTTTTTGGGTTTTAGGGTTTTAGGGTTTTTGGGTTTTAGGGATTTAGGGTTTTTTTGGGTTTTAGGGTATTCGGGTTTTAGGGTTTCAGGGTTTCAGGGTTTCAGGGTTTCAGGGTTTCAGGGTTTGGGGGTTTTAGGTTTTAGGGACTTAGGGCAAGCCTTCAGGGGAAACAGCGAGTCTCGCGAATGAAAGCCCTAAACCCTGTAGGAGAAAGAACGGAGCTTACACCCTACTAGCATCCGGAGGCACTTGAAGCCGTGCCCTTGATTGGCGTTTCCTGTCTGAGTTTCTTCGCTCTCTTTTTGCCACCCCCCCCCCCCCCCACACACACACAAAACAAAAATGAAAATAGACGTGAATCATTCAATGCTCTCGGCTGAAGCCCTAAACTTTAAACACCGAAACCCCTAAATCTACGGACCCCTAGATCCTAGACCCCAGGCGCCCCAAGAACTGACGAAGCTCTCTGAAAAAGCAGATCCCAAAGCACGTGACCTCAAGCCAAAAGTGTTCTACGTAATGTAAGATCAACCCCCACATGCCACACGCCAGGCCCCAAAACCAAACCTCAAGCCCGACATCCCCCGACACCAAAAACCAGCCCCAATCCCTACCTCCTCCCCCCCCTAACCCTAAACCCTAAACCCTAAACCCTAAACCCTAAACCCCATCCTGTATGGCTTGGGGGGTGTTTAGAGTTTTTAACCCGAGAGTTGTAGCCCCTAAAACCCTGAATCCTAAATGGCTTTGGGGGTGTTTAGCGTGTAGGGTTTACGGCTCCTCAATGCCGACTCGATGCCTGCCCCCCCCAGCAGCGAAACCCTAAACCCTAAACCCTAAACCCTAAACCCAACACCCTAAACCCTAAACCCTAAGCCGGTAGACGCCTTCCGTGGCGGCGCAGCCACCCCGCTGCTGCGCCGGGCCGTGGACGCGGCACTCGCGGAGGTGGGGTGCCCCGAGGCAGTGTAGGGTTTAGGGTTTTGGGTTTTGGGTTTTCGGGTTTAGGGTTTAGGGTTTAGGGTTAGTATGTAGGGATTAGTGTAGGGTTTAGTTTAGGGTGTAGGGGTTTGGGGTTTTTAGGAGTTAGTGTTTAGGGTTTGGGGAAATGGTTTGGGGACTTTCAACTGCTTTGCTTTGGCACCTGCGTAGGGTAATTCTCTAAACCCTGGTTGCG
>CAJNDS010002201.1:535021-589360 GCA_905221605.1 Symbiodinium natans | reverse complement strand
ATATATATATATATGTGTGTGTGTGTGTGTGTATGTGTGTCTGTGTGTGTGCGCGGGCGCGCGCGCGCGCGCGCGCGTGCTTGGGGTTGGCTGCGTGTTCCTGTGCGGGGCTTACTTTGCTGCCCTTAGCTACACCAAGGTGCAATCTCTATCGACGATGCACGCGACCTTATTCTCGACATATTGGCTGCACGATGTGATGTTCCCGAGGGCATGGTGGTACTCGACGAGTCCATAGACTTGCACCCGGCACTGTCGCATGTCCATCGGGGCAGGCGTCCACCGTTGCGTCCATGCCCTCCAACCGTACAGGGCCTTGTTCTTGGGGGTGGCAATCAGGTTGGCCTTGTCGTTCGTGCTGATCTTCCAGGCGATGTAGTCATCGGCCGTCGGGCCATACGCCAGCTCGCAGGACTTCCAGCTCTTGCTGCCTGCCGCTTGCTGCCAGGAGGAGCAGAAGTCCCTAGCGTCCCTTGTGCTGAAGAGCAGCTCATACGGATCGTGGTGGTACTCCAAGTGAACGCCGAAGAGGTCCGAGGCTTGATCTAGAGAGGCCTGGCAATCTGCTCGCTCGCAGCCATGGGCATAGGGCATCACGGGGACAGGCATCTGCGGGTCGGAGTGGTCCATGAGCACGGTGACCTTCGGCTCCCATACATGTGACTCTTGAGAGCCACTCATATCAATTTTAATGCGACTCCAACTACTTACAGGTCGACAGGGCAACCCATATCCAACATTACCCAGCTATGAACCTGAACAAATCCTGAAATCGGAGAGGCAATGGAAAGACCTAGTCGCAGGTGCATTGATGACATGGTAATTGTCAGTAAGAGCGAACCACGGCGTCGTCGCCAACTTGGCGACCTCGCACAGATGCATGTGGGGCTCCTGCGTTGCCTGCTGCGTGGTCACCATGACCTCGCCGCTCGGGGAGGCAATCTTCTCCACTGTCTTCTTACCGGGGAAGTACTGAAGCATCAGGATGTTCTTGAAGGGGTGGTTGCTACGAGTGGTGTTCATCATGTGACCTGTGCTTTGGTCGTACACCGCCACTCCCAAAGTGACCTGGTCGTCTGCAAGGCTGTGGAACAGATTTCTGTCAGAGCCATGGCGAATGTAGGTCGGGACATCGAAGCTGTGATTCAAGAGCGTGTTGGCCTGCGACGGCAACGTAGCATCTCCGCAAGGGATTTGGAGCGCGTTTGTTTAAACTAGTTCGCGCCACTGTCACAAGGGGAAAAGCTACCTGTAGCCGACCTAGCAGCATAGTTGCCAATGAGCATCGAGTTCCCAGAGTAAGTCGAATCGGTGCCCTTGCTCTGGCAGAAAGCTGCAGCAAGCTCGTTCTCGGTGCCGTCCATGGCCGCCTGAGCAGAAACGTCTAGTCCAACCCCTACCCCTGCACCGTCCGCATCTTCTTTCGCGACATATTTCGGCTGACAAGGATGGAACGCTCACTGTAGGCAGTGCTGAAAGCTGGGCCTGAGTGATCATGGCGAAGGCCACATCGAAGGCCATGCCCTCCGTCATGCGAACGTTGCCTTCCCCGGTGAAGGTGTCGTGCAAAAACTTGAGCCACGGATGTTTCCTTCTGTTGAGAGAAAGAGAGGGCGACAACGAACCCAAATGCACTGAAGCACAACCGTCAAGACTCACAACTGTCAAGACTCAACAAGCTCCGCTCAGGTCACAGACCCCGTGCATCCAACCAGCCCTTCAAGGTGAACCTGCCCAGAACCTGCCAAGTATCCGTCTCCTGCCAGCACAGATCAAGACAATAAACAACTCTGCCCAATTCCTCCCTGAACCTTCAACAGAGAACAACATTGTTCAAGAGCATAGCAAGGCTTCAAGTTGTAAATGGCATTGCCGTTGATGTGCTCGACCACATGGGCCGGCATCAGGTGCTTGAAAGCATCCCACTTGTGGCCCAAGTACTTGCTGCCGCGGATGGCCATGTTCTGCGTGGGCATCTCCAAAGCCTCTTTCTCGAACTGCTCCAGCCATCCGGCCTTGACGCAAGCCGCGCGGCGCTGCGCTGTTTAGGGTTTTTGGAGTGGAGACCTCTAAGACGGCATGAGATGGAAGCCTTCAGTTTGTCTGCAATGCGTTTTCCCGATTACGCCTTCGCACATGCCACTTAAGCAGCCGCTGCCTGCGATTACAGCAGCTCATAGCACTATACCCGCTATGCTGGAGCAACAGTGACAAGAGCTGTGCCCACACCCCATGCTCTTGGCATTATACATCCGAGAACAGAGAGACCTGAGGGTAGGTTTGGGTTATAAGGCTTATACTGGCTTACTGGGTCGGTCGTGCTGTCTTACGATTGAAAGCTTCACGCCTTGATGGGCACCGCATCCATCTCCATGAGGAAGAAGGAATCATACCCGCTGAGGTCTCCCGTGAGCATGGCCGACATGATGTTCGTGAAGACGGTGTTTGGGCCCTGGACCCAATGCCTTGCTTCGTTCGGGGGCTGAGGGGGAAGGTTGCTGTGGATGGCGGCAAGAAGTTTAGGACTCACAAGTCGTGTTTCATGTCGTTTTGCTGTGCTCCTACCCCCTCAAGCAAAGCTTCTTGTTCATGCTGTAGCCGTGAAAATCGTACTGGTCCTCCTCCGGCGTGAGCTTCACGGACATGTTCTTGATTTCCGCGAAACCTGCATGTCTAGCCATTGAAAACCCGACCCTTCTTCTAACACCGCGTATGCACCGAACCCTCGGTACTGTACTCTCCTATAAACGGTCACCATCATCTAAACCCCGAAGCGGGATTCCGCAGACTTTCACGGAGGTCACCCCACCCTCCCCGCCCGCAAGCCAGCATGACTCCATATGACTCCCCATGTCTTTACCTTGCCCGTGCTGCTGCAAGCAAGCTGCATGACATCCAGCCCAAGCTCTTGTTGGCGAACAACTCCGAGAGAGTTGCCTCAGATGTTTCAGCGCCGGGCTGATCACTTGCGCCCGCAACTTTGGCGGGTCTGGCAGCCGTAGAGGTTCCGAAACCCTTTCGCGCCCTTGCACTCCTTTCCTCCGAAACCGGGAACCCTCAAGCAGCCAAAAGCCCACCGGCCACCAGACTTCCACAGACTTCCGACACGGTATCTATGTTTGAGAAGATTGGGTTGCGAGAATGAAGCAGAGCATCCACGACGGTGTGCGCATTGTCGGGGGTTGCATCCATGTACCTCTCCGACTCGATGTCCTGCACGGACCCGGGACAGCGATTTTTCCCCACATGCCGGCCCCCCTTTTCTTATGTAGTTTGCCTTCGTAGTTTTCTGTTGTGCTGCACCGTGTTTTTGGAAATGCTGACGGTGTTTCTTGATTCTGTTTATGCTGCCCCGTTTCTCCTGTCATGCTAGAGAATTCTGTTCCTGCTTACCTTGAACCAGCAGAACAACATAGAACAGCTTTAAGGCCCCAGCAAAACTTCGCGATGCGCTGCGCCACCTTCCACCCCCCCCTCCACCCCCAACCCTCTGCGAAATATGACAAAACCAATCCCAACCCCTCTTCCCTCCCTCGCCCCCCCACGCCTCGGCCCCCCCCCCCCCCCCCCCGCTCCCGGTACGTTTGCATCAGCCCTATCCAACCAAGCAACACACAAAGGGGAGCTGCGCCGCTCAACCCCGCAAAGCCAAACCTATCTGCAAATTTCAGGCCGGCCTGTGTGCAGGCATCAGCCCAATCACAGACAACCCAACCAAGCTAGGTCTTTCTATTCACATCTCACCCTCGCTTCACAAACGAGACATTCGAACCCAAAGCACTTGGTGGGGTGGCAAATGGCCCCGGGGCCCCCCCCCCCCCCCCCGCCCCCCCGCACCATATTTTCACAGGCCGGGCACGATTGCGTTGCCCCCCGCCCCTTCCCACCGCTACGTGACAAAGCCATGCCATTGCACGCCAGGCACGTCTGCATGAAAGCCCAGCTACAATCCACGAAGCCATGTCTGTTAACAAAGTCCCGTTCTCTTCACAAGTAAGAACTCAGCCACAGGCAAAAACATGTTTTGAACCCAAACAAAAAAAAGGATGAAGGTCCCGAGTCCAGGGTTGTTAGGGCTTGGGGTCGTCCTCAACGACAAGCCTAGCCTGCCTAAAGCCACACATACATACATACATGCACACACACACACACAACTCAAGACAAGCCTACCCGGGCCTACCCCACACTACACCCACTCAACCTTAAACCCTAGGTATGTTGCTTTGCCAGGGAGAAGCTGGCTGGGCTCCGTGTCCACGAGCCCGCCTGGATCCCACGAATCCCCGTGATATGGAAAGCGCCCGCATGCGCCTCGTCCTGACCCTAAAGCTATTGCTTTGATATCAGGAGGATGTTCGAGGGCTTCTAGAGGGGGTTAGTTGCAGCACGCCGTTGTTGTAGTACCAAACGATCAGTGCCAACTCAAGCGGCTCAAGCGTTGAGCAGCTCAGTTCGCTCTCGGGTCATGATAAAAAAAATGAACACGTCTCGCCCTTGGTTCTGGCAAAAACGCACCAGGCCCCGCCAACGCCAAATCGCAGCCGGCGCACCCCTGCGCCTCATATGATCCCTCCCCCCATGCTGACGCAAAGTCCTTGCTGTAAACGAGGACCAAGTCGATGGGCTGCGAGATCTTGGCAGGGTCGCACGGCCGGGTCTTCTCCCACGTCCTTCTTTGGCAGGTCTTGGCTTGGCATGCAGGCTTGCAGATTGCGGGCGGGTGCAAAGTTCTCAAATTTCCAAAGTTCGGAGAAAGGCGTCCCTGCTCGGAGTCCTTTCAAACAACCCTGTCATGTCCCTGGGCGTGCGTGTCATTACCAGTGACTTCGGGAAACAGTTCGTGCTTCAGCTGGGCCAGAGGCCGCGCTGGCTCGACAAAGAAAGGGTGCAAAAAATGAATCTGAGCACGGCGTCGTAGTGGACAGCAGCAAGGCATTCACTTCGTCGGCTGTCGAGAACACCCGGACGACAGCCAGCTTTGCCTGCGCAAGCGTGGGTTTGGCCGGGTTCGAGGGACTTGGATAGTTATAGAACGGTATGTATGCACATATGTATGTATGCATATGTATAAATGTATGTATCTTCTTCATATTGAGGATAGGTCGGTATTGGCTGTGGCTGTGGTTGTTCGTTGTTGTCGTTGGCGTTGTCGCTGGCGTTGTCGTGGTGACCCTGGTCGTGATGATCGTCGCAGTCGCCGTCGCCGTCGCCGTGTATGCTTGACATGGCACTCCCAACAGGAAAGTGACACGTGGTGGGATAAGGCCCACCTCCCTTCACATGCTCATCCACGAGGATGAGCTGGCCTGATGGCTGCCAACGGCAGCAGCACACCGGTACCCACCTAAACCCACTAGTGCCAGACCAGTCCCCCGCGAAAACCGGGCTAGGGAAGGCAGGTTCGGGCGGTGACTGGCGTGCCCAACATAGACTCACCAGATGGGAGAGTTCCTGCAACTCGCTCCGAGGATGTAGATGTCTGCACACGGGCAACCACCTAGACCCCAGCGCCTAACCAGCCACCGACACTAAAACCCGGGCTAGGGAAGGCAGGTTAGGGCGGTGCTGGCGTGCCCCCCTCAAGCTCACCAGATGTGAGCGCGCCTGCTGCCTGCCTCAAGGGCATGCATAGATGCACACGGGCACCCACCTAAACCGCCAAGAGCCTAACCAGCCACCCAGACCAGGAACCGGGTCAGGGAAGGCGGGTTAGGGTGGTGACTGGTGCGTCCCACATGAGCTCACCGGCTGTGAGCACGCCTGCTGCGGGCCTCGACAGCCTGCAGAGATGCACACGGCTACCCACCTAAACCGCTAGTGCCTAGTCAGTCGCCCAAACTACAAACCGGGCTAGGGAAGGCGGGTTAGGGCGGTGACTGACTTGCCTGCAGCAATGGGAAGCCCACGCAGCATCGCTACAGCTGTTCGCGCACGCGCTCGCGCACAGCAGTGTCGCCGACACCGTCGCCGTCGCCGTGGCCGTCGCCGCCGCCGCCGTCGCCGTCGCTGTCGCCGCCGCCGCCGCCGTCGTCGTCGTTGCAGCTGCCGTCGCCGTTGTTTATTGCTGTGTTTGGCGGTGGCAGCGGTGTTGGTGGTGGTGCTGCTCCCCCCTCAGCTTTGAACGTTGCTCCTTCTTATTGTCTCTTGTGCAAACGCTGTGCCCGTAAGCCACGGCGCCTGGGCCACGTAGAAAGCCCAGCCAGCGAGGAAGAGTCGCCTTGCAAAAGGGTGCGGAGAGTTTAACATTTCGAGTTTAGGAGTTGGATACTTGAGAGGCAAAAGCCGAGGTCAACGACAGCTTGCCTGGATTCTAGGCGACATAATCAAGGCCGGCTGTAAGCAGCGTTTCCAGGAAAAGTAGGAGTTCGATATGCGGTTCTTCATTACAACAGGGGTCTGGCAACAAGATGAACGAGAGTGCCCACTGCAAACATCCGGTATGCGCAAGGCCTTCCGATGTTCAACATCATCAAACTCGACGGTGCTTGCTTTTGGGCTGCTGGTGCGCAGTCGAGTTTGGAACTACACGCTGCAGCACTCACGGTCGCTATGCCCAAGCCGAACGACATGAACCTCATGAAACCCTTTGAGTACGCCACCAACGAAGCCTATAAGGCCCATGGAAGGACAGCACGCTCAAACCCTTGACGAAACGCCAGACCCCTGTAGGATGTGGCCGTCTTCAGCGATGCGTGCCCAGGCGCCTGCGCAGCCCCATCGCCGGAATGGTAAAGATGCGACAGCTTATAAAGCAGGAAGCCAAAACTCTGCAGGCTTGTGAAGCTTCGGATCGAGTTGGGCTTCGTTTGAGAGCTATGCAGCACGAAGCCGTGACACTGTATTCTTACTCTGACCCCCCGGCAGATCACCGCCTTTCTAGGATTTGCTGGGTTTTTCAAAGCTTGGGTTCTTCATTCCGCACAATGAGGTCGCGGCTACACTGTGAAACCCCGTTGCAGGGTAGGGGTAAGCGGGAGAAGGGGGGGAAGCAGTTGAAGGGGCAGGGGTCAGGTTTAGCGTGTTCATTTTCTATAAAACTAAGCTGAGGCTCTTTCTGTCCCAATCTTATCCATAACAAATCGTACTCCCGGGTCTTGGTGGCTCTTTTTGGCCTATTCTTATCCATCACAAATCGTACTCAGGGTCTTTTCACATTCCTAGAGCCACGATTACGTTGGCAGCACAGGCTTTTGGGATTCATCACAAACTAGCCTCATCTGCGCCCTGATGACCAAACAACTCGCGCCAGAGCTGCCCCCTCTCCCCCACACAATGGTCAATTTGCCAGGAGAAGTTCGCCACGCGAGGCTCCGAGGCATGGGCCCTTCAAACAGGTTAAGATTCCAGGATTTTGAGGTCTGACCTCTAGGGGCCCCCGCCCTATTTGCACGAAGGGAGTGCAAATTTAGACAATCACCAAATCCTACGAGTACGAAGAGAGGGGACATACGACAAACCTCTATTGGCGGCAAACCACCCCTGCCAAATACATCTACACCCCCATGAATGCACCGATTCAAGCGAAGCCGAAGAAAGCACTACCAAATCAGAATTCCCCAGTGAACACGGTGGGCGGAGTGCCTTTTTGGACAGCACCAAGGCATGAGTAAAAACTCAGTTTTGCGAAGGGACGCTAGGGTCAACCTGGCCCTAGCAAACAAATTGAAATCCAGCATCCCCAATGAACGTATGCGCCAATCAAAGTCTGCGACATATATCACAAGCTTCCAATATTTCTGCAAGTATATAGTGACCCAGGCATGAACTGATGTCCGTTCACAGAACTGTTTGACTCGGGCGTTCCAAAATATATAAAATTTCGTGTTTTGGGGCGTTCCAGTCAATGCGCGCCAGGACCGACAATGGGTCGAAGTAAACGACGATGCTCCACATTCAATTTGTGCGATTCTGTTCGGTGGATTGTTCTGTAACCGGCTGCAAAAGAGGCAATGGGACCGATAGCCCGAGATACGATTTGCATAGATCCGACTCGTCGATCAATGATACCTCTCAACGATGCCTGAACGATCAGAGCTAGGCAATGTCTTTTATAGTAATGTAAGTCGCGCGTAAGGCACGTGTAAGGTGCGCGTATTGCGCGCGTATTGGCATATTTGCATAGTGTACCGGCCCAACGCATTCTCCCATACTTTTCAGGATAGATGAGCCCGTTGTAATATGATTGAAGTTCCGCTTGACCCAGCACGTTCTCTCACGCGCGTCTTGATAGCTGGTGAAATGATTGAAGATTCTGAATGATCCAGAGCGTTCTTCCGCGATCACCATGACAGTTGAGTCGCCCATCCATACATTGGCACTCTACTAGATCCAGAGTATTCTCCTGCATTAT
The DNA here is from genome assembly GCA_905221605.1 of Symbiodinium natans. Classification (NCBI taxonomy): domain Eukaryota; class Dinophyceae; order Suessiales; family Symbiodiniaceae; genus Symbiodinium; species Symbiodinium natans. The sequence continues at coordinate 581,010 of CAJNDS010002201.1, read as the reverse complement.
TATGATGCTATATGATAGCAGAGTCACTTGTGCAGTTTATAGCATTCTGCCCGACCCAGAAAATTCTGCTTGACCCAGCGCAATCCCCCGCATTTGTCATAATACGAATCGCCCGTGCAATGATACAATTTCTTTTGCACAAAATGATTTCTTGAAAACCGATAGAGAAAGTAAGATTAAATTGAAGAGGATATCATCTTCTCATTCAATACGAAATTGGCATTCGATGTTTTTAATATATTCCCAGAATCTTATATTTGCCGAATTGTTTTCCAAGAGCCAGTAATTATTGATCGATGAAGAATTCCAAAATAGAATATCATCGAGAAGTCCCCGTCAGAAATATCCTGGATATTTTTTCTATATATATATGTATACATATAGATATAATTTTGCATAGTCTAATGTTTATACTGTAATGATTACCCCTAATGTCGGAGTAGGATTCGGCAGAGCTAGACCCCATAGTTCATCATGAGCCTGTAGCACACAAGTACCTGACGTGCAGACAATGGGGGGGGACCTTCAGGGTTTAGGGTTTAGGGTTTAGGGTTTAGGGGTTTAGGGCCTGTAGGCACAGATATTCAAAAGGTACTTTTTACAGATCCCAGGATCGATGAGTAAACCATGAAACCCACATGGAACAGTCGAGAGACAAGCAATGCGCCGTCTTACACTTTTTGTGTCAACGAGAAACCAGCTTCTTCGATGTCCAAGTGGCACGATGAACTAGAGGAAACATGCCTCAGCAGCAGTTGCCCTGCCATGCGTACACGAAGTTGCAACAACAACTGTTGACGCAAGCATTTCCGATCAGTCACGTAATCTTTCCGGGGTCGACTGGCCCACGGGAGCACCTGAGCCAAACATCACCAAAGTCGGCGACACAAATACAACGCGTGACTCCATTCACTTGGGGCTCCAACTCCCAGCAGCGCTGCCGAGAGCTTAGAGAAGTCAATTCCTGGTAACTTTGCGGCCATTCCCATCCTTCCCGATTTACCATCATCTTCTGATGCAAGATGTGGACAGATTCGGGGGTTTACGACAATAGGGACCCCGAAAATCGTCCCCCAAAGTATTGTCCCCTTAAAAAAGGACCCCAATAAGGTACCCTAATAACGTAACCCCCATTTGGCAGATTGCCAAAGACCTAAACCCTAAACCCTAAACCCTCAACCCCTAAACCCTAAACCCTAAACCCTAAACCCTAAACCCTAAACCCTAAACCCTAAACCCTAAACCCTAAGCCCTAAGCCCTAAACCCTAAACCCTAAACCCTAAACCTAAACCCTAAACCCAAAACCCTAAACCCTAAACCCTGCCTTGTACAAGGACCGGTCCACCGAGCGGACCGGTGGCAGTTTCATCGGCGTGTGAAGGCTGTGGCTCGCCGCTGCTTTGCTGCAGCGCGTTTTCCTGCACACAGCACTATATACTATATATATATATATAAAGAAGAAGAAGAATGATTATCATGATAATCATGATATTCACGATCACCATCATAATCATAATAATGATCATCATAATGATCATAATACTCATAACCATCACAATAATCATCATCATCATCATCATCATCAGTATAATCATCATAACCATAATCAAAGAAGAATGATTATCATAATAATCATAATCATCATAATCATCATAATGATCATAATCATCATAATCATCATAATCATCAAAATCATCATAATAATCATAATCATCACAATAATCATAATAATCATAATAATCATACTAATCATACTAATCATGCTAATCATACTAATCATAATAATCATAATAATCATAATAATCATAATAATCATAATAATCATAATAATCATAATAATCATAATAATCATAATAATCATAATAATCAGAACAATCATAATAATCAGAACAATCATAATAATCATAATAATCATAATAATCATAATAATCATAATAATCATAATAATCATAATAATCATAATAATCATAAGAATCATAATGATCATAAAATTCATAATCATCAAAATAATTCGCCTCGGCTTCCTGCCGAGAAGCGTTCGGAACAAGCAGACCCGGATCCACTAACCCAACCCTTCCCCCCGTACCAAATTTTGTGATGCACCCCCCCCCCCCCCCCCCCCCCCCCGGGACTCCCCATCGCTTGGAGGAGCTGCAAGCCGATGCCGTTGGGGGGTCTCACGTGTCTGAAAAATCCTTGCTGGGACGAGGGCCCCCCTGAAACCCCCGAGGCGGAGCGTTTACAATTATAAGCATCATAATTATCATAACAATCATAACAATCATAACAATCATAACAATCATAACAATCATAACAATCATAACAATCATAACAATCGTAACAATCATAACAATCATAACAATCATAACAATCATAACAATCATAACAATCATAACAATCATAACAATCATAACAATCATAACAATCATAACAATCATAACAATCATAACAATCATAACAATCATAACAATCATAACAATCAGAACAATCAGAACAATCACAACAATCACAACAATCATAACAATCAGAACAATCATAACAACAATAACAATCAGAACAATCAGAGCAATGATAACAATCATCACAATCAGAACAATCAGAACAATCAGAACAATCAGAACAATCATAACAATCATAACAATCATAACAATCATAACAATCATAACAATCATAACAATCATAACAATCATAACAATCATAACAATCATAACAATCCTAACAATCCTAACAATCCTAGCAATCCTAACAATGCTAACAATCCTAACAATCCTAACAATCCTAACAATCATAACAATCATAAACAATCATAAAAATCATAACAAGCATAACAAGCATAACAATCATAAGAATCATAACAATCATAAGAATCATAACAGTCATAAGAATCATAAGAATCATAATAATCATAATAATCATAGTAATCATAGTAATCATAGCAATCATAATAACAATAACAAAAAACAATAACAACAACAACAACAACAACAACAACAGCAATAACAATAACAATAACAATAACAATCACAATAACAATAACAACAACAATAACAATAATAATAAAACACAAAAACCACAATAATCACAATAATAACAATCATAACAATCATAACAATCATAACAATCATAACAATCATAACAATCATAACAATCATAACAATCATAACAATCATAACAGTCATAAGAATCATAAGAATCATAACAATCATAATAATCATAGTAATCATAGTAATCATAGCAATCATAACAATCATAACAATCATAACAATAATAACAATAATAACAGTAATAACAATAATAACAATAATAGCAACAATAACAATAATAACAATAATAACAATAAGAACAATGACAATAATAATCACAACGATAACAATACTAACAATAATAACAAAAAACAATAATAACAATAATAACAATAATAACAATAATAACAATAATAACAATAATAACAATAATAACAATAATAACAATAATAACAATAATAACAATAATAACAATAATAACAATAATAACAATAATAACAATAATAACAATAATAATAATAATAGTAATAATAATAGTAATAAAGAAAGCTGCCTGGCAATTTTTCCACACCTTCTAAGATACAAGAACTGTCAGGGCCTGATTCTCCGCTGAAGGATCCTGACAGGCGAGGAGTTGATGCCATTTGGTAGTGTAAGGCGATGATGACAGGGACGATGATGTGGATATTCATGTTGAACGTGAAAACAACTTTGAACTGTCATGGCATTTGCAAGGGCAAGGTGACTGTCAGGCTGGTGCTCCAACAGACTTAAGACATGTGCTCCAAGCAGCCAACCTTCTCGAAGGGCTTGCGGAAGGGTTCTGGCTCCTCAACAATGACATGCCCCTTTCGGGAACACACCCGCTGATGCTGACTCTCACTTTCAGCATTTGAGGCGATGCCATTCTGACAGGCTTTTCGGCCAAACTTGCAGGCTAGCACACTCTGCGCAAGTTGCGGACACGCAGCCCTTGTGCCAGGCCTGTGCCAAAAAAGATCCCCTTTGTTGCCATGAACGAGCACGGAGCCAGCTGCCGGCATTTTTGCTTGCTTCTTTCTTCGGGCAGTGCCAGATACTGATGTTTGGGTCTTGACAGCAGGGTTGATGTTTTGGGCGGTAGGAGCCTTTTTTTGCTTTCCGGAGTTTCTTGGGCTTCAGCATTCGGCTGCCGTTGGCTGCAGGGGTGCATGCACAGGAGACTTGGTTAAGGGGTTTCATCGGGCTCCAGGCTCAGGCTCAGGAGTGGGCAAACCGGGTTTTGGATGTTCGTGTGTTGGCTCGGCTCTGGCATGCTCGCAAACTCGCAAGAGGGTTTGTGCATAGTAGGCACATTGACACACTTATGGACACCAGACGGAGACCCAAGATGGGAGGAAACGGACGGTCGGGTATGGGCATTCCGGCGGATCATTCGATCAGAGCCGAGACAAGCCAAGCCACAACAAATGCCCCTTGCCTTCAGGAAGGCCGCTTTCGTTTCCAGGGCGTCAGCATTCGGCTGAACGCCCATACAGTAGCATACGCTGTCCAGTAGTAAATATTCTGGCTGGCGTAAGTTGGGTCCTTAGCTCTCGTTGCTCATCTCTCTTCTCTCGCTCCCTGCCTTGTTTTACGTTATTCCTTGCGTATTTCCTTTGCTCCGTTCGTGTTCCGCGCGCGCGCGCGTACGGTGCTGTCTGTTCCTCCCCTCTCTTCTCGGAAGCTGGCGAAGGAAAAGGAGAACTTGCGCACAGGGAGAGCTCAAAGCTCAAGAAGGAGGAGGTGCCGGCCCGACAGTGAAACACCTCCCAACCCCAGTTCTGGACTTCTGAACTCAGGCTCCTCGAAGGAAGCTGTCGGGAACAACAATACGAACAATAATGCACGAACCTCAAAAGGAAGAGGTGGAGGTTTTGGATGTGGGAAGAGCCCGAATGAAGCACGCATTCTGAAAGAATGATTACCAGGCTCCTGTTGCATCTCTACGCCACCCTGCTGATTCACGGCCTCGCAAGGGCGCGCATGTGGCTGCTAAAGAAAGACGGCATGCAAAGTATGCCCTTCGCTGCTGGCCTGTCTCTCCAGTTCTAGCTCCTGTAACACTTTGATCTTCTCTTCAGGTGCAGGAGGGACCTCGACACGTGTGTCAGACGTCACTTCCATTGCGTTACGGCGGGATATCTGAGACCTGGGCACAGAAATCCCACGTGCGTGTACGTGCCCACTCGGTTCCTTCTGGCGTGGCCTCGTCTAGATCATCCTGTGCCGTGGGGCAGACGTAGTGCGACCCACTGGACGGTGTTCGCACGCAGAGACCTTTGCCCTCTTTGGGAACAACCATGGCTTCAAGCGTCATCCGATCCCTGCGAGGCACCTTATTCCAGTTGAAATTGCCATCCTTATTCCAGAAGTCTGTGTCGTCATGATATTTCTGCACGATGTCATCTCTTCTCTCGCAGTGTGCACCTGCATGGACCGTCTCAGAATTCTCCTTCGGTGGGCCACAATAGTCCCAGACTGCAGGGGGCTGTCCCGACCCAGCAACGCGATGGTCCGCTCCAGAAGCATCCACGAAGGATCTCTGAGACAGCAACGCACAAGGCTCTGTTCGGTTAATCTTGCACCACGGAAATTCCCGACCCCGCCCGGCACAGCGGGAGTGTGGAGCACAGTTGCAGCCTGCCGCGGTGCCTGCGACAGGCCCCGGAGGTGGAACATAGTCAGGTGGATTTGGGGCATCGAGCGCATCCAGCTGGTCCGGAGCTGGCCCAATGCCTATGCGTAGCAGGTCCAGGATAGGGAAGGTCCGCCGCTTTGCTATCCGGCTCGTCTGAATCAGCCTCTCTGCAGCATGAGCAGCAACACTGGCGTCATGGGCCACGGCGCTCAAAGCCTTCTTGCTCAACTTGTTGCACCGCTGTGATCTGTAGTGTTCACAGTCCTTCAGCGTTGCCAAGTTCCGATCCAAGTTTGCGAGTTGTCTCTTGAGACCTGTGGTGCTACGACGTCGCATGAGCACACGCAGCTCGTCCCTGAAGTTGCGGACCAAGTTGGTTGCTTTTTGCGTGTGAAGCCGCATGTGCAACACCTGCTCAGAGAAGAAGAGTAGGCAGATGTCAACCACTAGGGTTCCTAGTGGCTAAGGTACTCAACATGGAACAGGCAGAGAGGCGGTGCCAGAAGTAAACCAGTGCTGTTCTGTTTCGCATCTGCAAGCACAGCCTGCGCATCAGCTGCATTCCTCTCCGCGCGCTCTATAGCCTTGCCCGCCTGCACTTCAGTTGCGAAAGAAATGGGGAGGTGGATCGGTGAAGCAGACTGTGGTCGCGGCCTTCTTGCTGGCGATCTCCACAACCGAAGCTGGATCTGCCAGTGCCAGTTCCTAGAACTCTACCAAGATTTGAGCACTGATGCGCAATCCTTCTCAAGAAGCTGCAGAGTTAATGTTAACCTCATATTTATAAACACCCCCGTAATTAAAGAACTCGGATCCCGGAACTCAATTATAAACCCCCCCTCAATAATAAGAAATCCCGGCCCGGGGACCGATTTTTTCTATGGCTGTTTTGGGTAGGTCAGGGCTCCTCAATAGGCGGGGGGGGCGGAAACAAAAATCAATTGAGACGGGGGGGGCGGGGGGGGGGGGGGTTATTAATTCGAGGTCAACATTAACACCTACAGGTGTGTATCTGAACAACAAAGACAAGCCCCCGGCCCGTTGGGTGTTGAGGTTCTCGGCCTCCGCGTCAGCCTGCCGCACGCACAACTGGAAGGGCGGGAATTTAGAAGATTCTTTCAATGCAGGACTCCATAGGACCCTCCATACACGTCTGTCCTCGGCTTCCCTTTCTGCCTGGCCACCCGGGCAACTGATTGCACTAGAGCTCTCGGCATTGCTCGAATCACGTGAGAAAAACGAGGTGCGTTAGATGTTCATCCGTGCATCCTATCAAAATACGTCAAAGAGTGCGGTCGCTTCAGGAGTTGTGACACTTCTTCACATACGGCACAACATACATTGCTGCCGGCAATCGGGGTGGCCTCGGCCACCCACTGCCCCTCTTGGTCCCAGTAGCCGTTTTGACTCTGGTGGTACGTGCCTGCTGCTCAGAAGAGGCGCTAGGCATCTGAAGGCGGCCACGACGCAAAAGGGAACCCAAAGCAGACACAAGGTCCTGCATGATCCTGGAAGGAGACCTCAGGAGCATTTCGATTCTAGCAGGACACGCTGCGGTCACAGTGCCTGAGGATGTTACGGGCACTGCTGGCTGCGCATGTAGGTGGTGTCTCAAAGGAGTTCGGCGAGGGCATGAACCTGGAGTGTGTCGCAATGCTTCTGCAAGCATGAGCCAAGGTGCTTGGAAGGCATAAGCCCCATGCTTGCAAAGGCGTCATGTCCTCGGAGAACCAACGCGAGCAAGGCCCAGCGCATCTGCAAAACAGCCCCCAAAGACGGATCCACGTCCTGCATCGGAACCGCCAACATCCAGGGCAAGCAGCCGTCCCATGACACCGCTCGTGCTGCGAGCTGGTCTTGGTAGATCAACGACTTATGTCACTCTGGCATCTACTGGGTGGGTGTGTGTGGGTGTGTGTGTGTGAGGAGAAATGGCAGCCCTTGCTACCCGAACCCTAGGTCCAGATGGCACCTGGCTCGCCGACATCCAAGGTCCAAAGGCAATCTAATCCGCAGCACCCAAGTTCTCTCACTAAGCCTGTACTTACTTGAGCATGCATCATAATGCCGAGTCCTTTTTCCCGCTCCAGGCTGCAGCACGATGATAGTCACACGATGGCATCTCACTTCATGAAGGTCTGAGGGCGCTTGGCCTCCACACAAGCCAACTTTAATGGAGACGAGTAACTTGGATCGGAAGGCTTGATGCAATCATTCCAAAAGATTCAACGGGCAGCTGAAGGAATGGTGCTGTAGACCATCGGAGCCCCGAAGCGATATGGTAGAACCCTCCATGGGGGTCCTCTTGGACTCCTCTGTTGGGCTCTCCTTAAAGCCCTAGATCCCATAACCCTTAACCCTAAAACCCTAAAACCCTAAAACCCTAAAACCCTAAAACCCTAAAACCCTAAAACCCTAAAACCCTAAAACCCTAAAAACCTAAAAACCCTAAAACCCTAAAACCCTAAAACCCTAAAACCCTAAAACCCTAAAACCCTAAAACCCCAAAACCCCAAAATCCCAAAACCCCAAAACCCTAAAACCCTAAAACCCTAAAACCCTAAAACCCTAAAACCCTAAAACCCTAAAACCCTAAAACCCTAAAACCCTAAAACCCTAAAACCCTAAAACCCTAAAACCCCAAACCCTAAACCACGGGGCCCAAGGATCTTCCGAAGCCTTGAAGGTGGTGCGAAGCTTCTTGGCCGCATGGGGGATCTTCCTGGGAGTTGGCTTTAGGGGAGCCCCCTGGGATCCTCAATCCTCAAAGCAAAGACCTCCAGGGGGAGCCTTGCCTAACCTTTTTGTGAACCGGGACAAGGTCGTTTCGGCTGCGGTGGCTCTACAGTAAGATGGTCGTACAGAGCTTCTGGTGCCAGTTGGCGTCCCGGCTCTTCATGGGTGTCAGCTGCTATACGCAGTCACCGCGAGACTCCTAGTCATGGCTCATGACCTTCGGCGTTTCAAGCACACAACGTTCCCAACCGACAAAAAGGGAGGAAGCAAACTTAGCAAGACCAAACCCGGCGACAACCTGAACTGCGAAGGGTCCTGACGACGGGGAACTTGAGCTTGCGGTCGTGCATCTCCTGACGTTCTGCTGGGCTGCGCGAGACGATCCCAAGAAGGCACAAGGCAACTCTTGTGGTCCATCACGTGCTCACGGCGGCACTTGTCGTCGGGGATAGTAGTGGCCTCATTGATCATGAGGAAACAGGTTCCAACAAAAGAGGGTGTGCCGCGCCGCGCTGTGCCATGAAATTCTCTCAAGGCCCTGCAAACATCTCAGGTCACGGCATGGATGATCTGGATGGATCCAGGGTCTGCCCGGTGTCGGCCCGCCATCTCCTGGTACCTCCACAGCACTGTCAGAGTCACCGCCGCATCAAAGCAGTCAAGATGAATTGGGCTGCTGATCTAGCAAATCTAAGGTGGCGCACAGCTGCCCCACGGCGCCATTGATGTTCACGTTGCGGAACTCCTGATGAGCGGGGATGCAGTTGTGAGCTGGCCAAATCCACGGAGACAACCGCCTTGTACATGTTGTGGGTGTTCGTGCGGCTGTCGTATCGCAGCCAGATTCCGTAGTTCTTCACCTGCAGAGCCCGTCACGTGCTCATGGCGGAAGGCTTCAGCGCGTGCTGGTCGTGTGATGTTTGGACACATCCATCCTTGGCGAATCTTGGCAACCTTGATTTGGGGTTCAATAGGTTCCGAGTTCTTCTAGGTGGGGCCTTGGGTGGGGCCTTGCCTTGGTAGGGGAGGTGTCGTGCAGCTCATTCACGGACAGCAGCTCACCGCCACTCTTCTTCGCCTCTTGCATCGCATCTGAGGCTACAATTCTCAACAAGAACCCTCCATCAGTCCACAGACGCGCTTCTCTCGCCTTGTTGAGCCTCTTCATGAAGTACCAGAAGCGGGACTTTGCCAAGACCACATTGCGAGCAAAAATCCTAGCAAGCTGGATGAGTGCGCATTGTCCGGGTGCGGTTTGAGGGCATGCCCCGGGTCCTCATTCGGTAGATCTTCGGCGTTGGGTTCTTCGGGGTGGGCGCGGCACGGCCGACGATCTGGTACTGATGCATGGTGGCCTGGTGCCAGTTCTCTCCGGTAGGTCTGTCCACGTAAACCGAAACCAACCGATGTAGGAAACCGAAGGCGACGTGGCTGCGCAGGGAAGCACGTGGCGTGCTCGACAAGAAGTTACAAGGAAGCTTTGAAAGTGAATGCCTCCAGGGACTTGTCGATGGTGAATCCCTTGCCCATGGCCTGGCAGCTGCTTGGTCTGAGTTGCTTTGTTGCTTTACTTCCATCATTTTCACGGCCAGTTCCGTGGACTGTCGCTGACCCGCAAGCTTGCCTGCACACTTATTTTGCTGAGCCTTACCACAGACAACAGCCGAGATATCGAAAATTGAAAATCCCTGCCGGCTATCAAGAATGGCATAAAGGTGTTGTGCACCCAACAGAAGTTTTCAGCAATAAATGAGATAGGGGGCCTGAGAATGCACCCTCCCTCTTAGACAAACACCCAAATGGCAGACCAAGCTAAGCGTACACTCGACTCTGCTCGAGTCTTCTCAGCAGGCAGAGCATCCCGCCAAAAACGCGACGCCAGCACATGAAGCACAGCTCAACAGCACTTGAAGCACAGCTCAACCGATGTGGAAGGCACTTCAACAGAAGGGCAGTGCGAAGGGCTAAACCGCGGGCTGCGAAAGCGGGTCCAGTCTCTCCTTGAGCCAAGTCAACCCGACCAGAAGGCAGATATGCTTCAATGGCAAGGTCGAACTACTCACAGCCCTCCCCATCCCTCTAAGCCTGGCCCCCTAAAATTCCCCTACTCAGAACCAACTCGGGGCTTAGGGCTCAGCAGAAGGGAATCCACAGCCCCGTTGCATGAGGCATCCTGGGGGCTTGATACTCCAGGCTCCCCGTTTTGGCGCTGCACCTTCTTAAAGGAATCCCCGTATACACGGACCCGCCACAAGACAGGGTCTTTCATTTAGAACACCCACTATCTCGAAGGCACCCACCACATCCCCTAAAGACCGACAGCCCCAAACGCGATCCTAAACCCGCACATTTGAGACCCTGACCCTAAAACCTCCGAGCCAGGTTTGGGGCTCTGTGCTTCGGGGCTCTTGGGCCTAGGGCTTCGGGGGTGCTGAACCCTAAACTCTGTCGATTCTAGATTCTACAACCACACCTCGAGACCCCGGTGTTCTTTTTGCTCGGCTCCCCTTGCCAAGCGCGGAGGTCGACACTTGGAGCTTCCTGGGCGGCTCCCGGCTTCGTTTCGTTTTGCTCTCTGGGCTTCGGGCTCATGGTTTCATCACTTCAGATCTTCGGGCTTTTTAGGGCCTTTCTTCCCAACAAAATCTGGCTTAGGGTTTAGGCTCAAGGCTTTTTCGGGGGGGATGGCTCACAAGAACGGTGTAGTTTGCCAAGACCAAACCGAAAATGAATAAAAACAAAATCAAAAAGATGCAACGAGGTGGTGTGAGACTAAGTTTCGAAGGGCTCCACCACGGGTGCCTTGCTCTCGCCTTCCTCTCAGGCGCTGGGAATCCATCCCGGCAGTTCGCAGCCGCGAGGCCCACACCTCGGGTTCGGGGCACGTCGCATCTGTGGATCTCCCAGAGCATCCAGAGCTCTGAAACGCGCATCCCTGGGGGAGGCACGCTTTGTTGCCAAACTTGTCCTCGCAGCAGCTGGACTCCTGCGCACAGGGTGAGACTGGCCTGAGGCTCGAGTCTGCAACAGATTCAACCGAAGCCCTGAAGCATTGACCTCTTGTGTGTATGTGTGTATGTGGTTCCGCCTGGCCTCTGCGCAAGGATAAGTCCTTTAGTGTGGGCAAGTAGAAACGCTTTGGGTTTTTGTGCCGGAAAGGGCGGGCCCTTGGTCATGCCTAGAGTCTTAGAGTCTAGAGGGCGAAGAAGTTGGAAATGTCAAGAAAGTCCCCGTCCTGGCTACAACAAATGCGGCCGCAGCAACTGCTCGCTTGGTCACAGCACAGCCCATGGCAGCAAGTGCCCTGTTTCGGGCAGATGGTCCGTCCATACGGCCCTTGGCACACAGAGCCTAGACCCTAAACCCTGAGCCCTAAACCCTAAAACTGAGGGGAGGTGGCGGCACCAAAAAGCCGATGCTGGGACCTCACAGAGTTTCCGATGCAGGGGCGAGTGAGGCCCTCGTCAGGTGCGACGGGACAGCACTCCGCAAAGCCATCCGCACCAGGGCAGCAGGATCCCGCTGCACCTTAGGAGAGGCACATACTAGCACATCCTCACAGAAAGAGCACTCGACAAAATGTCATGGCCAGAGAAGAAGCCACAGAACTGCTGGGAAAAGCCGCGGAACTGCAACATTTGTGCCAGCTGCCATCCAGCGCCGGACAGCATCCCTTCAGCTCGTTCACCGCGACCCGCAGTTTCTCCAGCTGCCTTGGTTGCCCACATCGGAGAGCTCCACTTGCAATTCCGACAGCAGACAGCCCATTTCGTGCGGTCACCATTTTCGAAGCAAACGTGCCTCCACATGCCTCTAAGCCCTGGCCATAGCATGCCAAGGCGCGCATCCTCAGCACCGAGTGCAGGGACAGCGCAGAGGATGAGCCAAGCGGCGGGGCCGCCAAGGACCCGAAGGAAACGGCTCATGTGAGTACGCTTGCGGATCACCCTGATAAGTGCAAGAGTAGGGAACCGAACCTCGAAGAGTCAGACGTTTCTCAGATTTCTTGGGGAGTTTGAGACGACGACATTCGACAGTGCTGACTTGAGGTGCTCACCGCAAATCAACCACTGTATACTAATATGCTTCCTACTTTTCTTAATACGAATACGTGTTCTATTCTCCATGGAAAGTACTGGACGAACTAAAATGGATATTTCGGGCTATGAAAAATCGTTGTGATTGACTTCTGCAGGAGGTCGGTAGGAATCCAAATCACAAGATTCCGTGGCTACTTGAAGCATGGAAAAAAAAGGATGCTGGATGAAAGCAGACGCCCACGCTCCCGCTACTTGTAGCAGTTTTTAGCTGCTTGAGAGAAGGGCCATCCAAGCGGAACATGTTCGGGCCCGAGGCCCCAGAGCCAGCACCTGCTGTTGACTGCACCTTCGATTTGCGTCTTCTATTCGCAGCAGCGTGCAGACACAAGGAAACTCATCGGCTTGGTCAAAGCGCAACCATTGCTAGGCTGTCACTTCTCGTGGAAGACACGGCCGTCACGCCCGCTGTGGACGACTTGCCTAAACAGATGCCATGCTGTCACAAGTTTTGTGGCTGCGGAACAAGCAGTGCCTGAGATTGGATTTGAATTGGCTTCTGAAGACGGTCCAACAAGTTCCTCGGCTCCACCGAGCACGCAGAAAGCGGAACTTCACGGTGCAAGTCTGGCTGTGGCAGCGGCGATAGGGCCTGTCGTTCGCGGTGTGGCCTGCTACGTTGGGGGGCTGCGGCGACCACAAGACACGTTGCTGTCGCAGCTAAGAATCTGCAAATGAAGGGCATGATGCCACATAGTCTGAGCGTCGCCTCTCTGGCCCCGCACCACGCCCTCCACCTCGCCCACCACGCCCAGTTCCTTTGGCTCCTGGCAGGGCCTGGCACGACACATATGACACGAAACTTAGGCACAGACAGGGGCGCCCTCTACGTCTGTAATGCTCTAGAAAATTGCTCTCGCGCTCTGCCTGGTTTGCAGTTGCTGCCGCAAATGCACTTGCTGCTATGCGGGATGCTTGGAACCTGATTCGGCTCACAGCGCTTCCACACACTCCGCGGGAGGGTGTCAAGCTAGGCGCCCAGCTCTTCAGGATTGGTTGCAGGTCGCCGCCTGACATCGCCGATTTCCTTGTCATGCAAACCACAGCCACAAGGCAGTCTGCGGGCTCTCCGACACTCCCTCGAGTCCTTCTTCGTCGAAGCCGGCGGAGCCTGCTCAACAACATAGAGCTCACATCTTGCCAGAGATGCACAGTGATGACATTCCGCTTTTGTGGGAAAATGTGAGAGAGAAAGGTGTCCCCGTGTTGCCTCCAACTGTGCGTCGTTACCCACTAGTATGTGTCTAGCAAAAGTTCTTCAGCCCCCTGTTGATAAGGTTGATCCGGAATATGCGAAGTTTCGGGGCCAGGGACCCCAAGAAAAACCTGGAGTCCTTTGAACCCTAAGGCCTGAAGCTTTAAGCCTGAAACTTCCAGATTCAGATTCCCAAAACTTCTGGAACCGTGCTTCATATTAAATTCCTTCCAAAGCGCTCTACGAAACGAGGCCCCGCAAGGATTCTTTTACAAGGGGGTAGCCCACGAGCCGCACTCGTGCACTGTAATATCTTGTGTGGGTGGTCCGGAATCATCCCCAGTACCGGGGCCGGAGGCCCCAGACTAAACCGAGCACAACATTAGCAGGTTCCCTAAACCCTAAACCCTAAACCCTCAACCCCTAACCCCCTAACCCCCTAACCCCTAAACCCTAAACCCTAAACCCTAAACCCTAAACCCTAAACCCTAAACCCTAAACCCTAAACCCTAAACCCATTCAGACCGAGAGCCAGGCCTGGGGAGCCTTCAGGTGTCGCTGCTTGCTCCACCAGTTTCCGTGCTGGTGCCACGTCCTCTGCCAGGGGGGGTTCGAAGGCACCAAAGGGTTTAGGGTTTCGGGTTTAGGGTTCAGGGGTTTAGGGATTTAGGGATTTAGGGTTTAGGTTCAGGGTTTAGGATTCAGGGTTTAGCGGGAGCGGCTGCTTCTTGTTCGTGTCTCTGTGTGGAGAGGCGTGGCGCTTCCTGACCATGCGCCTCAACCTCTGCCTGTGACATGTAGCAGGAGACACACTCTCCATCTGAGCAGCCGGCTCCATGTCATCCTGCAAGCACTCCCCCCATGCAGAGACCCAAGCAGCTTCATATGCTTTTGTTGGGGTTTTCGGGAACTTGTTGCAGGCCCGCCTTGGGTTTAGTTTCCTCGGCCATCTTGTCAGAGCCTTCGCCAGGAGGAGGCTGCGGCTGCAAAGACCCCCCAAAGACACTGGCATTGCCCTGTCTAGGGGACAGGCCCGGTGCCACATCCTGGGCAGACACCTGAACATAAGTAGAAGGGAGGAAGGAAGAGAGAAAGCAAGATAGCGGGAGAGAGAGGAGCGAACAGGGAAAACATGCAGGAGTGGAAGGCGATCCAGCAACACTCAAATGACGCAGGGTCAAGGCCGAACCGAGCGCTCGGCTCCATCTAGGGCATCCTCCTGCCAATCTGCCTTGAAGACGGCACCATCAGCATAGACCTTTGCAGTGAGGCTCCTTTTCCCTTGCAGAGTCCCAAGAGTCAGCAAAAGGTCGGCACAAAGACATCGCGACCGTGCTTCTTTCCGGCCTGGCATTCCGCATAGCAGCGCCAGGCGCTAGGCACAGTAAACCGCTAACATCACAACGTCGAGCACTTGCCCCTCCTCGTTTGGCAGGGATTGAATTGCGCTTGGCTGCGACCTCGAGACCGGGGTGGTGCAGCTTTAGTAGTTTGGGGGAAAGGCTGCTGCACACACTCATCACTCCCGCTGTTCGGGACCCTGACGAGCCAGAGCGTTTCACTTTAGCCGCCTGCCACCACTTCAAGACCCCATAGCGAACAGGTTCCAGAGCTCTGGCGGACGGTTTTTCACAGTGGAAGCAACCAAACTGCGGTCCAGACTGCCCGAAACCAATTCCCATCGACTTGTCCAACCTACACCGCAAACCTTGAACCCGAAACCCTAAACTCCAAAACCCCAAGTGGGCCATCCTGCACTTGGTCAGCTTCGTCGTCCAAAGTGACGCCTGCCGTCGACGTCACCAGACATCGCCACGCTCTGATGCAAATAGGTCAACTTGCAACAAGACAAACTCCTTCGAGACCAAGGCCCTGTACCCGAAATCGACCCTAAACCCTAAACTTTGCGCGGTTGCAACCTAGACCCTTGCTGCACCCCCATCGACAAAGCTCCCCGCATGTCCCCACAAGCCAGCTGCACCAATGCCCAGGCACTGCGCCGGAATCCATCCCTGCGACGATCTGGAACTGTGGCGATTGCAGGGTTTAGAGCCCCTTTTGGAAAGGAACCTTTCTCAAGTCAGGAAAGGAGGCCGGTCGTCTTCACACCATTGACAGAGTTTGTTGTATCAAGAAAAGAGCCGCCCTGTTGTAAGCTTACAAGATCACTTTAGCTTCTGAAAATGAAACTACTATCTGCTGCTGAAACAAAGAAGCAGTGCCCATTCTACTTTTTGACACTAGTAAGCTGCCCCCATAAAGAATGAAGCCATTCACCCGCCTCAAGCCAATAGCCCAGATCCCATGCTCGGATACGACTTGACGTTCCTCAGCTTTATGGTCTGCTGTTTAACGGTCAGGTTTCTTGGTGTTGAAGGTGAACGAACTCAGCACGTAGATCTTGCTTGGAAGGGGAACCCCTCCCTTGTCGACAGCCATTGGAGAGCGGACGGCGCATCAGGCATCTCCACCAGCCCCCTTCCCCTCTACCCCTCCCCCTCCCCCTACCCTGCCGCTCCCCCGCCCCTCCTCCCTGTCCCGCCCCGTACCCCGCCCCACGACCCCCCCCCCCCCTCCCGGCCGCTTCTTTTTTTTGACTACCCCGCGCCACTCTCTTCCCTACAGCCACTCACCCCTACACGGCCCAACACTTGCCTGGCCGCTGCCATGGCCACGAGCCCCGGCCGAGCTGGGGCACGGTGAACATTGTTTAACGACAAGTGCGCTTCCTAATCCTTGCGCTGCAATCAGAAATCAGAGATAAGAATCGTAACTTAAGCGTAACGCCTTACGGTTCATATCAACAAAAGACCGAATAACAACACAGCTCACGGCTCTTTTCATTCCAAGATTACGAAAACCAACAGAATCACGATGCCACAGTGTCCCAAAAAGCAGTACGAAAGAGCAACGAACACTCGTGAGGGAGAGGGGGGGAGGGGGAGGGGGCTCCTGAAACTTTGCGTTGCTCTGTTGATTCTGACTTGTTTTGGATGGTTTGGCTGTTAGTGTTTTGTGGTCGTGGTTGCCTACTCGCTTCTTTTTTCGGGGAATCCCCAAGTTTGATTTATTTTGGATTCCACGGGGTTCTAAAGGCTGCAAGAACTGGCCTCGTCGTGGGTTGGCCAATCCTTCCACCCAAAAATCCAGTCCTCACAGCATAACACATGCATTTCAGAGCTGTTTTGCGAAGCTCTCGCGTTGAGGGCACTTTGTTGCTGAAAGCCCTCTGTCCTCAGAGGGCGGGTAACGGACTGTGACCTCCCCAAAAGTTCAGAGGTGACACCGAATCTGTGCAAGAACGCAGCCCCCTAGACCCAACGCCAGAAGCGGAAGGCGCCACCTCCTCGCCCGCAGAGATGGGCATCTCCCCGTAGTCTCTATTGTAGGGGGTGAAGTCCACAAGGACCCGGTGGCACTGCCAAGAGAGACGCAGGAAAAATGCTTGCGGCCCATGAGGCACATGAAGCACGATGGAGTGAAGTCTCTCGCACAGCCTGCACGTCGCCAGGCTTGGCTATTGCCTTGACGTCAATGCGCGTTGTATCCGGGCACACCTCAGGGGAGCTGAGCTTGCTACGGCACGAAGAACAGAGCAAACGAGGGTGGCCCTGGGTTTCGAAAAGTCGGGGTAGTACGGTACATCGCGGTACGTACAGGGGGCAGAACCTGATGTTCCGAAACTTTCATTGGGGCTTCGAAGCAGCCTACGAAAAAGACATTAGACCAGCTGCCCTTCTTGGCCCCACATTGACATAGGGCTTTAGGGTTTTTGGGTTTTTGGGGTTTTCTTGGGAGGGGAGGAGTTCACGGCTTGGTGTTTTTTTAGAACATTCTCGGGCTTTGAGGCTCAACTTCGACTCGCAGGCCTGGACAGTCTCCTGCACGCAACGACGAGCTTCTGGAGCAGTGACGACGCCACAGCCCTGGAGCTCTGAAGCTGACAACTACAGCGAAACTTCTGGGCAGACACTCGCGCAGCGCCGTCCTGACACTATTTTTCACGTGCGCTGGGAACCTGAAAACTCTGCCAGACTCAAACGACGATTTCATATCACGTCAAACCTATGGCTCCGCAGGCTGACAATACCAGCCAGCCACAAGCACGGAGAGGAAATACGATGAAACATTCGGGGCGATGCCATGGCCATGCCAGTCTTCCAGTCCAGAATGACACGCGAAAGGTCGTTGAAGCATGGCTCGTCGCCACAAAACTGCACTGTAAAGCAGATTCTCTGCTGCTATGCGAGCTTTGAATTTCAGCCGAGCGAGCATGCTCATACTGCCACACCTTTGCACTCGGCTCCGTGCACATGCTGCCGGTTTGCAAGCAGCGCACCGCTGTACTTCTGAAAGGCGCTCTCGCAATCCGCCATCACGAAACCAATCGGAAGCTGGAAGGAATCGATAAGGTAATTGATGTCATGCCAATTTGGTCGGTTGTCCCTTACACCGTCTCTTCCAGCCAACGAAGGGCCGAATTTTTGTCACCAGCCGTGCTGCTCGAGTTCGCAGCTTGCCAGACTAAACACCTAGACGTAACTAGACATTCATCTTCGCCCACCTCACGGTGGCTCTGCGGACTAGGGTGTCCTGGCATTTGCTATCGTTGAACGCATTGCGAGTCACAGGCTTCTGAGGCAGACACAGGCCTAGGAGCACTTCAGGTGGGCGATGCGCAAAGTCTCGCCACTTGCATCCACAGACGCCCAACCTGGGTTCAAGCTCACGACATTTCGGGACTGGATAGATGGGAGTTGAGGTTGAGTTCGCCATCGCATCAAAGAACCCCTTTTGCCCAGCTCACCCTGTCACCTGCTTGAGACTAATGAGATGTGGGTACTGACCCCCTCAAACCCCGAAAAGCACCTAGCCTCCCAAGCCCTTAGGAAAGCGCTAGGGCTCCCTGCTGAAACCCGCCGGACGCGGGACCAGGTGGTTGATCTCGATGGGAAGGCTGGCCTCTGGGCTCAGCCTCAGGCCATCCTCCAGATTACAAAAGAAGAGCATGACCCAGCGTGGGAGTTTTGGGAAGGCTTGGGGCTGGCGGGGCCGAATGGCGCTCTGGCAAGGCCGGCAAAGCTGTCCTTGAGGAGTTGTCCTTCACCACTTACGATGGCCAGCCGAGTTCCGTGCATGCGCAGGTCCTGCTTGACACTTCTGAACAAGGAGCCTTCCCAAAGGCTTTACATCACCTCCGAAGCCCTGAACCCACGTCGTCCTCAGGTAGCGACCAGTCATCCCAAAGTGTCCTGGCAAGGTCAGTGTGGGTTTGCTGTAGTTGCTCGGGTCCGGGTTGTTTAGGATTCGAGCTTGGCTCCAAAGATCTCAAAAAAAGGTTGCAGCGCAGTAGTCCTCAAGTAGTCGGAGATAACATCCGATTCGGACTTGGTATATGCCACAAGCCAGTTGCCGTCGGACAACGGGACTAGGTTGCCTCGATTTCCGAGCCAGCATCAGCAAACAAAGGTCGCGGATCCGTCACGAAGCCTTGGGCTGTGGGCTTCGGATGCAGTCATTTGCACATGCCACACAAGATACGAACAGAACAGATGCTTACCGAGGCTCTACCGTTGGCAGAAAAAGTTGCAAAGTACAGCTTGTCATGTCCACCTTGGAAAAGCACAGCTTGCATGTGCACATATATGATATATATATATATGCACATATGATATGTGCATTTGCATGCCTTAGGTCGAACCCGAAGTCTGAGATATTCGAGCCGCCCTTGGTTCCATAGGTCCACACAGCTCCAAAGCCACCGAGGAGATCGGCCTGTCAATAGCTCTCTTACAGTTGAATGCCATATCCTGGTGAGTTTCAGAGTTAGCAAACACCAAGCGCAGGCACGGGAGGTTCCCCGCCTTGATGGCACCACTGCTGATGCCCTGCGAACCGGCACCGTCGCCCCAGCTCTGGAAGCTAGCGGTCTGAGACAAGGCATCGTCCTGCCCGACACTATCCGACAGTGTCACCCCTATCAGGGCCTATCAACGTGATCCAAGTCACGCCCTTGTCGTGTCCTTGAAGGTTGCGAAGACCAGCCTCGGCGACACGTGGCTCGCGGCTCGCAGAATTCCACGCCATCCACATCCATCCCATGCCCACAGAGCATGTGAAGGCACTGAGGGTGTCTGAGGGTGCTGCGCGTCCGGGTACGCATCCCCAGCCGTGCCAAGGAGGAAGGTGTCAGAGACCACCTTGGCACGCAGAACGAGGACAGAAAGACTCGACACTGTGCTCAAGACGGCGTCATAAGGATGACATGCAAGTGGCACTGTAGGCCGCCATCTGCTTGCAGGAGTGGGAGGCCCAAGCATCACCAGAGTATGAGCGCTGCTGGCCATCTGCATCGATCACCACTGTCATTCCACCTACAGGCACCGACTACTTGTTGAGTCCGCGCACAGAAGTCAGTGCCAGTACCTGGCCTTGATGTCCAGAGCACCAGCCCGACCTCGCACAGGAACGTGCTGGAACATGCTGGAACGTACCAGTATCCAGTAGCTGTAACAGTAGCAGTAGCAGTAGCCACTCGGCACCTCAACCCCACCCCACCCTGCCTGCACTCGCCGGCCGAGTGCTGGATATAGCGGCCAGAGGACACGGCAAGGGACTGGGCTGCATCAGGTGTCCACCTCAGGGTCTGTCATTAAGTAAGCCTTGAGCCTTGAGCCAGCACAATAGCCCCTAAACCCTAATCCTGCAACCTGAAACCGAATCATCGAATAAACTCTGAACATCTCAACCCAAACCCCCAAGCGAAGCACATTGAAACCCCATCTTCTCCCAACTTCCCACTTCGCCTCTCGAGGCCAACCTGAGAATCACGAATCTCCGCGCTCCACATCTCTTGGAGGCCCGGCAGCGAAAACTTCCTCACACAGCCGAGCCGCAGCCCTCCCTCTTATCCCTCTTGTCCCTCTTATCCCTCTTGTCCCTCTTATCCCTCTTGTCCCTCTTATCCCTCTTATCCCTCTTATCCCTCTTGTCCCTCTTATCCCTCTTCTCCCTCTTATCCCTCTTATCCCTCTTATCCCTCTTATCCCTCTTATCGTTCTTATCCCTCTTATCCCTCTTGCTAGTGGCCTAGTGACGGTTTAGGGTTTGTATCAAGGTCTCTGGCAACCCACGGCAAGAACATACTCATCAATCTTTCAGGTCTGACAAGGATCTTGAACACGCTCGGACTGTCATACGCACTGCCGCCCGAGAGGAGGACCACGAGATAGTCACCGGCAGGATCGAAGTCGAGGCCTCGCACTTCCAAGGACCTCAGAGACTCACCCACAAAAGGAAGCTTAAGAGTTTATCATGGGTTTTTTTAGGTGTTTTGTAGAATGGTAGGGACAAGTAAGGGCGATGCGACGTGGCAAGGGTTTTGGTCATGACGACCGACGTTCCGTCCAGAAGAAGCAGCTGCGGCTTTCCAGACTGATCATTGTAAAGCACGGCCTGAAGATCGTTCTTTGCAGAAGCTGCATAGTGCACGTGGCGGCATGATAACGCCATCCCGAAGCTGGAGCAACTGCTGTGCCGCGGAGCGGAAAGTGTGATTTGAGAGATCGACAGGGCTGCAGACATCTGCACGTCACTCAGGTCCACACACTTCTCAAGCGTGGTGGGGTTGGGATGGTACGCGTGGCAGCTGAAGCCAGCAAGCTCCACGGTGGCCTGAATCCCCCCTTCCCGCGTCCATACTTCGCATCGACCGGTGCTGTACTCGATGCCCTTGCAGCCCTCAACTGACATGCAAATCGCCTTGCACTCATCCAGGCTGGCCGCCGAGTGAACTGCATAATTGCTCGGAGCATTGTCGGTAGTGCTCCCGCCACGGCAGGCACGACCCACGCCGCCGTCTACTGCTGAAAACTCTCCCTGCACAGCCATGCCCTCGTATATGTAGCAGCTGAAGCCTACAAGCTCAATGGTTGCCTGGATGCCACCCAGCCGTGTCCACACCTCGCATCGACCCGGACTGTACTCAACGCCTTTACAGTTTGCATACGTGATGCAGATCGCCTTGCATTCATCCAAACTGCTCGCAGCATGAACTTCGTAGTGATTCGGGGAGTTGTCTGATTTGCTTCCACCTCGGCATGCGCGATTCACACCACCATCCGCAGGAGAGAACGCATCATCCACAGTCATCTCTCCATACGTATAACAGCTGAAGCCAGCAAGCTCCACGGTGGCCTGAATCCCCCCTTCCCGTGTCCACACTTCGCACCGACCCGTGCTGTACTCGATGCCCTTGCAGCCCTCAACTGACATGCAAATCGCCTTGCACTCATCCAGGGTGGCCGCGGAGTGAACTTCATAGTTGCTCGGAGCATTGTCGGAAGTGCTCCCCCCACGGCAGGCACGACCCACGCCACCATCTTTGCCTTCGAACTCCTCGGTCGAATTGTCGGTGATGAGCAACATGCGCGCCTGGCGTGTGTTCAGCGCCAGCATGGTGACGCCCTGGTTCAGCCTTGAGGGGTTTGATGCATGCCCAAGTCGAGCTGCCAGCCCTGTTTTCCGTACGGAGGCATCGGTCAGAATCGTCACTTGCGGCGAGCCAAGCACGCTTCCGCAGCTCCCTGGCGTGCTGAAGGCAGAGGCGTCCCCCATTTGGGCATTCTCCGCCAGCTGGACAATCTGGTAGTGGTACCAGAGACCAGCCTCAGGTGCACGAGGCTCTCCGCCTTGGCTACCCAAGGAGTCCACTGATGCGCACATCTCATCGAAACGGGGGCAGGCTGAGCCATCAGGCAGGAACTCCGTACAGCCATCAGACTCGCCCGGAGTCTTAAGCCAGAAGTAGGCATCGATCCGAGCGTCCGGCGTGGCGGTTGTTGGAACGTGGCCTATGCCCGCACCTCTGGCGTTGCACCAATTGCCACAGTCGCTGCGGGTGTTGGGCTTACCATTGCGGCCAGTGTCGATAATGTACGATGGTGCGAAGCCAGGAATTGCTGCTCGCATCTTGTAATCCAGCACATCCATGTAGTTGAGCTCGTTGTGAGCCCAGTTCCAGTCTTTCTGCAAGTTGCAGGGATCATCAGCGCAGCACGGGTCGTTGCTCAACTGACCCTTGCATTTCCCGGGCTCTGAGCAAACTATGTTCCCAAGGGGCTGATAGTTTGCAACATTCGTAGCAAAGCCACGGAGCTTATCGGCAATCTGCATGTTGGCAATGATGTTTGCAAACTTGCCGGTTTGGTCGTCGTTACCTTGCAGGACGCTATCAGCCAACAATGCAAAGTGCAAGGTCACATCACACTTCAACAGCACAGAGGGCTCTACACGTGATCACTCGATCGGCTCAGCAAAGGGACTGTTGGCCCAACCCAGCCAGCCACCGTGCCCAGCGTCCAGGTAGAGCGCTGCCCCTGTGGCTGACAGCTTCTCGACGGCGTATCGGATACCCTCCTCGTAAGCAACCTAGGCCGCACGACACTGGCCTTTCGACACTTTTTCGGGCCCTGCAGAATTTTCACCTAGCACATACCTCTAGTGAACCATGGAAGCCAGGGAATGTTGGAATGTTCTGAGTTTAGGCTGTGGCCCCGACCTTAGTCTCGTCGTGGCAGCCGCGGAAGTTGTCTGGCCTCTTGTCTTTCATGTTTGTGACGAGGTTGGGCAAAGAGTCGGGCTCAATGACCAGAACCACTGGCACCCGGTCGGCAAAGCGTCCCACGACCTCTGCGAAAGGGTCGATGTAGGTCTGCTTGTACTCGGACAGGCCATCCGCGCAGTTGGCTCCGACCACCTCTCGGTAGAAGCCGGTGTTGGGCCCGGAAGTTGACATGTCGCACTTCGTCCGGCCCACATCCTCGCCATAGTGGCAGCAGATCTCGCCGTTGGAGGCCAGCGCAAAGCAGTCCCTGTTTGGAAGATCGTAAACAATGAGGACGACCAGACTGGGGGGCGAGCAGCTGGCGGCGTCCTCAAGGATGCCTTCCACTGTGCTGTGATCCGGGTGGCCCTGGCCCTTGTAGATCTTGGACTTCACGTCAATCCAGAAGGCCGAAGGCACGTTCTGCATGGACTCCAAGGTGCTGCGCACGACGCTTGATGAGCCGGTCAGGTTGATGGAGGTGGACAGAAGGTCTCGGTAGGAAGGGTTGACATACCAGGGATGTCCCTCGAAGGGGTTGACCCCGGGCGCTGGGGAGGGGCTCGGGCTGGGAGAGGGCGTGGGAGAGGGCGTGGGAGAGGGCGTGGGAGATGGCGTGGGAGATGGCGTGGGAGATGGCGTGGGTGAGGGACTAGGAGAAGGTGATGAGCCGGGGAGGCATTGCGAGTAGTAGTCATTTCCGAAGGTGCAGATGGATCCAGACTCACAGCAAGTTGGGCCGTTGTGGTTCATGCCACCACACTGGCCATACAGGGCCGCACAGGTAGTGGCTGGAGTGGTCGTCTGCTCAGAGGTGCTTGTAGTGGTTGTAGTGGTTGTAGTGGTTGTAGTGCTTGTAGTGCTTGTAGTGCTTGTAGTGCTTGGAGCGCTTGTAGTGCTTGCGATTGCAGAGGTTGTTGTGGCAATTTCACATCCCGCGCACAAGCTGCAGCCAATCCTTGACTGCTCGGCGGCAGACGCTCTCTCCAAGTACACGTTGCCTCTCATCTCTCGGTTGAAAATATTGCTAAAGAAACCGGAAGCTTGTCACCTAGTGCATCATGAGTTTCCAGGTGCACTTTGTTGACCACTCATTGTCGTTGTGCTGACACCACCTAGCACACTCGGCGGGCATCTCGCGGGCAATCGGAGGACCCATCCTTTGATGTCTCACTGGAACGCCTAGGTAGCGGCCAACCCACAGCTAGCTAGCACGCCTATCCCAACGCAAACTCTGAAAGAAGACTTGGAGGTACGAAGTGTCGTTGCCACCAGTGTATGAGTAGTTGTTGAGACCACTCCAGTCGTCGTGGTGGCCATCGAAGTTGTGGTTTGGGTTGTAGGCACTGTCGTAGCAGGAGGTGTAGTCGTGACAGGTTGGGTCGACGTTGGTGGAGCACCTGTTGTGGTGGGATCTGCGGCGTGCATCCTCAAGTAGGATCGGACGAAGAAGCCGGAGCAAGACACATCGTCCCAGCCTTTCCCCGGTCGGGGGCAGAAACAGTCAAGAAACGTCAATGCCGGGCAGCTTAGGCTTCGGTTTTCGCACTCTGTGCTGCAACCATGTCGCGATCAGCTTGGCAACTTCCGCTGCCGAGAGCCGCCGAGACCTCTGACTTGTCCGCCAGGCTCCATTGAGCCCAGCTCACCGTGACCCCGAGCTCTCCGCTACCGAAAAGGTCCAGGAACTCCTGGCAATGCACACGGACATACTCGCACAACATCGCGCACCCACAAGCAGCGAAGAGATGTTGGATTCCGCTTGGCCAGGCCTTGGCTAGGTCCAGATATGGCCCGCCGTCCCCGCTCGCCTGGCTGGTGCCCCACTCCGTCGCGAAGATTGGGATCTGCGAGGCATACTGGCGCAAGCGCGGGAGAAGAAAGGCGTGCGTGCCAGCATAGAAATGGAACGCGTACATGACCTCAGTTGCACGTGGGGCATACCCCAAAGTGAGACACTCTGCCTCTCAGTCAAAAGCAGGCTGCTTCGCAAAACGTCCACAATGCGCCACGTGGCATTGTAGGGCATCTGCACCGGGTTGCTCGCAGCTTCGTGGATATCCTGACCATGAACTCTGTCCACGCGACTAACTTCAACACCTGCAAGGCTGCGTCTGAGCCTGACTCCAGGTCGGCGTGCCAACGATGATGATTGTGTCCGGGTCGACCTCTGACAAGCAGGACATGCCGAGTGATAGAAGGATCCCATATTAGACCCCATGTGCGCCTCACGGATCACGGAGATGATGCTGTCCGCATATGACTTCACCACGGGCCAGTCTACATAATTGGGCTCATTGCAAATCTCATAGAGAACATGAGTCTTGTTCTTGTACTTCATAGCCGTCTCACGCCAATAAGCTGCCGCATCGGCTTGAGATGCTCCGTCACCGGTGAGCCAGTGGAGGGGATTTCCCGGCGTCAAGACCTTGCGGCATGCAGAATTCTTGCAGAATCGTGAACTCAAACCCTCCACAGGCCAGAAACGTGCTCAGGCTCCGGCATGCCAGTCGATGATGATGTAGACTCCAAACTCTTCACCCCAGGCGACAATCTCATCCACCAGCTGCGCTACCTTACTCACAGCTTCCAGCACAAATACAAGGATGCAAAACGTTTACATTCAACCTTCCTAGACGCCTGAATCCTAGATCCTGACGTTGCTGTTGGGCTTGGCGCCCCGCTGACTTGTCAGTGGCGTAGCCACCCTCACCGATGTACATCGCCGCCCGGAAGACGGTGATCCCCCAGCTGGATACCAGGTGCTCAAGCATGCCCTTCTCATAGCCTTGCACGATGGTGGTGATACATGGTGATAGTTTTTTGAGAAGCAAGCAAAACCCGTTTGCCTTGAGCATTCAGATCCTTCACAATGGTTCAGCAGAGTGGTGCCGTCCCAGACCGACTCTTTGAAAATCCGCATGATCTGCACTGAAGTGCTCAAGCCGCAAGCTTTGCGTGTCGGGGTGATGGGTGTAACAGGAACCAGCCCGCGACGTAACAGGAGCCACGTTTTCAGGAACCAGAACGTAACAAGAACGAGGGCAGGGGGGACAAGAGGAACTGGGGAGGCCTCTCCACAGTTCCTGAAGCTTGGGCCTGGTTCCTGAAACAAAGTTGCTACAGCGCAGCCCCCTGGTTCCGGTTACAGCGTCATCGAAGGCATGCCGACCTTCTTCGAAGTCAAGTAGCAGTCTGGGAACCAGTGCAGGCCATGGGAAGACATACCCTTCCTCAGTTGCACAAGGGAGTGCAGGACCTCCTGTTGGAGTACTGCAAACAGAGGTAACATCGCAAGACATCGCAAGGACTTGCTACGAAGTGTTAGAGCCAGGTGAAGCCAGGTAACAGCTGCACAGCATCGCCCCTCAGGTTGACGAGCTGAGCACCAGAGAGCTTGAGCTTGCCATGTTGGTAGGCAAACCCACGGCGGTCGACCTCGAGGCTTCTGTCACTGCTGGCTCAAGCACGATGTACATCAAACGCAGCGTTTAGGTACAAAAGCACAGTGTCGCGTCACGAGTAAACTTCGGCCAAGTGCTGACACCGAGGCGCAGGGCTTCCTGGCTGCATGTTCCCTGGAAGCCCACAGCCGACAGGGAGCGTGGTGCTCTGCGTAGTACCTTGAATAGGCTGCACTTTGCAGTTCAACATCAAGTTGTGCCCGAGCATGCCCAAACCTGCTCTGCCTTACCTACCCATAAACAGGCCATGGTGCTGGGCAATGTGCTCGTGCTGCTGGTGGAAGTACTTGCAGTAGTGCACGTGGTCTCCCCTACACAAGGGTCATTGACCCACAATGTAAAACCATTGCCTCGGCTCGGGCCCAGGACTTGCAATAAACTTGGCCTTGGCCTTGTCCGAGCCGGCTCTACCAAGCAACCCTGTGCAAGCCAGGCATAGATACACCCTTGGAGTAGTCGGACCCCCTGGTTCCGATTGCGTGCACTGCCCACTTGCAATTTGTTGGCCTTTCTGCTTGGACGCATTTGGCTGTGCTGTGCGTTCGGGACGTCGCTGTGGATAAAGCCCCAACGACGTCGTGACTGAGCTCTCTAAGCAAGCTCTTGCTAATCCAAGACATGGGTGATGGGTCCAAACAGAGGTTCACCGCCATTTGCGAACACAATGCTGGTCAGGAGGAAAGAGCCAGGAGAGGGGAAGAGGACGAGCGGGAAAGATCGCCTGCCTTCCTTCGCAGATTCTTTGATCCTTTGCGTTGCTTTTTTGCAGATTTACACCAGTTTCTGTTTGATCCCTGTGCAAGGTATCTGTTGGGCTGATCCGCTGCCAAACAAGGCCAGATTGGCGTAAACTCATGGACTGCACAGCTACAGCTACGGCAACGACGCGTGCAGCAAGACTGTGGATCTCAGCGTACCCCAAGATATCCGCCGACCCCAGCGGTAGCAGGGCGGCGTCAGTGAAGACCCCCCACCGCCCTCACCGCCCTCACCCGCTCTCACAGCATGCTGCTCATGACACCTTGAATTGGAGTGTTTTTGCATTGTTTGGCTTCAGTGCATGCCCAAACCCCGCCACCCATCGCCCTCACCCCCCCCCCCCCCTACCCCCCCACGCCCCCCCCCCCCCCCCCCCCCCCCTCCCCCCCCCCCCCCCCACCCACCCCCCCCCCCCCCCCCCCCCCCACCCCCCCCCCCCCCCACCCTCCTGTAGGCCTCGCCCCTACCCCCTACTCCGCCCCTGACCAATCTAGTGTTTTAAGGATTCCAGTCCACGCCCCCCCCTGACCGCGCTCACCGCCCTCACCCCCCCCCCCCACCCCCCCACCCCCCCCCCCCCCCCCCCCCCCCACCCCCCCCCCCCACCCCCCCCACCCTCCTGTAGGCCTCGCCCCACCCCCTACTCCGCCCCTGACCAATCTCTCGTGGGATTCCAGTCCACGCTCCACGCCCTGCACCACCCTCACCGCTCTCACCGCCCTCACCCCCCCCCCCCACCCCCCCCCCCCCCCCCCCCCCACCCTTCGCCCTGAACCCCCCCCCCCCCCCCCATCCCCCCCCCCCCCCCCACCCCCCCCCCCACCCACCCCCCCCCCCCCCCCCCACCCCCCCCCCCACCCCCCCCCCCCCCCCCCCACCCCCCCCCCCCCCCCACCCCCCCCCACCCCCCCGCCCCCCCACCCTGTAGGCCTCGCCCCCTGCTCCGCCCCTGACCAATCTCTTGTCTTTAAGGATTCCAGTCCATGCCCGCCTGCACCGCTCTCACCGCTCTCATCACTCCCCCTCCCTATGCCCCCCACTCTCCCCTCCCTGACACCAACCCTTTGCCCTCAACCCCCCCACCCGCCGCCTCGACTCTGAAACCCACCCCTCCCCGCTCTCATCACTCCCCTGCCTTCCGCCCCCAACTCCACCAACCCTCGACCGTCACCTCCCCTGTCCACCCGCCGCGCTCCACCCTGCCTTCCGCCCAACCCTCTCACCAGAGCTGGTCAAATGAGTCAGGCCCCCCTTTCCGCCAGCCGCCCCCACCCTCTCCCACTCCCACTCCCTAACCCCCCCACCAACCCTCCCCAGCCCTCATCATTACCCCCTCCCACCATCGTGCACCATCCGACCGCCCCCCCGCTCTCACCGCTCTCATCGCTTCTTCATCTCTATGCCCCCCAGTCCACCCCTGCCTTCCGCCCCCAACTCCCTAATCCGACACCAACCCTCTACCGTCACCCCCCACACCCCCCACCCCCACCGCCCCCCCCCGCCCCCGCCCCCCCGCCTGCCCGCGCTCCACCCTGCCTTCCGCCCCAATGCGACTGTCTTGGGTCTGGGGTCGGCGGCACTGGCGGTAGCCATTAAATCCGGCCCCCGCGCCGCCCGTGGTCCAGGGCGGAGCCCGCGTCGCACTAAAGCGCTAGCTTTAAGGGGCGAGCGCCCGAGGCGCCGACCCCGCCCAAAATTGCTTCAAATTCGCGCGGGGCCCTTCGGGAGGCCTCCAAAACGGCATCCAAGGGGACGCAACACGCGGTGGTGCGAAAAGCACGAAAACCTCGTAAAAACCATGGGTTTTTACGAAAAACCGAGGCCACAAAACACCCGCAGCACCCCATTAAACCCTCACGGGCGCGCATCATCGGCCCTAGCTTTTCACATGGGGCGCGCGCCAGGCCGAAACCACGTTTTTCAAGGTTTGGGGGGGGTACCGGAAGCCCAAAACCAGGCGAGCATCATGAGCATCAGCAGCCCTGGCCCGCGGGCCCAAGGCAATAAAAAACGCTGAAAAACGCTGAAATCACCGTAAATACCGTGTTTTTATGAGGTTTTTCACGCGTGCCTCCGACCCCCACCCCTGTTGCCCTTGACCCGCCCCCAAAGTGCGCATCATCGAAACCCACGTCCGGGGGGGGGTCTGCTGATGCTGCTGATGCGCGGGGTCCGGGCGCATCATCGAGCCATCGCTTCTCTTGGGCTTCGTGGGGGGGTCCGGGCCCACGGCCCAGAGACCCAGCTGATGCTCATGATGCTCGGTTTGGGGGGGGTGTTCCAACAGCAGAAAACCTCGTAAATACCGAGTGTTTTGTGGGTCCACGTAAAAACGCCCCTAAAATCGCTCATTTTACGCGCTCGAACGGCTTCGTGCCTACAAAACACCCGAACAGCAGGACCCCGAATGCCCTTAAGGGCATTCGGGGTCTTGCTTTTGGGGGTTTCGTGGGCACGCAAGCGTTCAAGCACATACAATCGGCGTGTTTAAGGGGGTTTTGGATGGCCTGGGGGAGGCCGCTGATGCTCATGATGCTCCCTTTCCTGGGTCCCAAAAGGCTTCCCAAGCCCAAAAACACGTGTTTACAGCGTTTTCTGAAGGTTTTTCGAAGGCAAAACGCATGCATAGAATGCTTTTAAGGCCCCCAAACCAACCCCACTGATGCTCCTGATGCGGGTGCGCGCGCGCGCGCGCGGCGCGCGCGCGCGCGCGCGCCGGGGGGGGGGGGGGGGGGGAGGGAGGGGGGGCGAAGGCAGGAGAAAGAGAGACAGAGAGAAGGAGAGGACAAAGACACGGGAAAGAGAAGACAGTGCCAAGGTTCAAGGTTTCGTGCTTTGGGGGGCGGGGGCCGGCCCGTGCCGCTAGGCCTGAAATCGGGCAGCGCGAGGTCCCCAAAGGACCGAGCAAATGCGGACCTTTTAGCCCGGGTCGTCCCGGGAATAGCCTTGCTGGCCTCTGGCCTTCTGCGAAGCAGAATTAGGCCGGACGCCAGTGCCGCCGACCCCCGCGTGCCGCCGGTGAACGGTTTTTTTTCGTGGTTTTTTGCGTCGCCACGGAGGCCCCCAGAGGGCGCGCATCATGAGCATCAGCGGGTCCAGCCCGGGACCCCCAGGCGCGCATCAGGAGCATCAGCGGCTCCCGGGGCGGGACCGCGGGGGGCATCAGGAGCATGATGCCCCCCAAAGGGCGGGCATAAGCGACGTGTCTAAGCCCGGGGCTAGGAAAAAGGGAGTTTAGGGGCCTTATAAAGTGCTTAGAAACGTTAAGGGAGGCTCGGAGCCTCAAACGCTTAGAGATTTGAAGGGAGTTTAGGGGCCTGAAAATGCTTAGAAACTTAACGCTTAGAGATTTTAAGGGAGTTTAGGGGCCTCGACATGCTTAGAAACTGCTCGCCCCGGGCTTCTGCGTGCGCTGCCCGCCCATGGGCGCAGCCCCTTAAAATATCGAGAGCTTCCCGCGCACAAGCCACTTCACTCTGTTGCAACTACCCTTGCAACTTAAACGGTCCAACCAAACACCATTGCACATCAAGACGACGGCATCCCTCAGCTAAAAATCTTTATCAAGGAATGCGCGTGAATCCGTGGATCTCTTCTACTCTTACATCCAGAGCACTCGGCCACGATCCAGAATATTCGAAGGAGTAGACGCCCAGCTGGGGCCCACTGCTCATCGCGAGCATGTTCACTGGAATAACCCCGCTGCTGAACTGAACGCCCTCAGCTGCAAGCGGAGTCTGACGACGTACTTGGATGGATATGGGCAGCGGTTGCTGAAAAGACATAAGCTTCCCTTGCCTGCAGCTTCAGTTCCACCGCGCTGTTGCCCGGACGAAAGGTCACCTCGCATTGAAGTCATTGAAGACTCTTGCATCTGAAGATTTTGCCACATGCCTAAAGGCCCTAAACCCACACCATGACTTCAGGCAAGAGGGCTGTCACGTGATACCAGGCATCGTCTTCCACTTCCATTTCATCCTGCCAGCTATTGGGGTAGTCGTCCGTGATGAAGGAGACCAGGCGCAGCTTCCCAGAGCCTGCGTGAAAGCACATGCCCAAACTATCTGAAATTCTGCTGAAAAGCGTGCTGGCATTCTGGAACTTCCGGCGCCCTTCGAAAGCCCAGCTCAGCACACCGCTTGAGGTGCCTCCTAGAGAGGCTCCCCCCCCCTTATTGCCCCCCCCCCCAAAGGGCTCCTTTCGGATGGCTTGGGGGCACAAGGCCCAGGATGTTGCCGCTGTCGGTCCAGAAGAGCAGCTTCACGAAGGCACTCAGCTCCCTGCCGTAACCCTAACATTCCCGAAATTTTCCCTAAAAAGGCTACCAAGAAGCAGCTCTAAAGGCTGCACCACGCTTGCAGATAGCAGGGCGAGTTCTTGCACTGTGGTGACCTAGACAAGCATCAGATGCTATCCAACTCTGTGCGCCTGGCGCCGGAAGTCTTGAACGAGAATGAGAACACGTTGACATCGCTGGACCAGCACGTGCTGTAAGCACTGCCGCCGCAGAAGTTTAGGTAGGCAAAGGCCCGGTACGGCACTGTGCTTGTGCCCTGACTCGCAGAAACAGTGATCTTCCAGCCGTCCTCACCTTGGTTCTGCGTGTGGTGACGGCTGCGCGGTAACAAGAAGGAACGGACACACGATCAACGAAGAGCCGAGTGTCTGAAGCTATACTGGCCGGATGTGCAGGGTTCAGTTCCACTCCAGCCACCACCACCACTAGATCCTCCACCTGCAGAGATGTATGGTCCGGAACCACCGAAGTTCTGGCCACAGAAGTCAGCATTTCCTGGCACAATTTGTTGCCATGTTGTGACAACATCGCAAACACTCCCTCTGATAAATCCGCAATGGCATACTTGCATGTCGGCTGGTGCCTCCAAGAGAACTGGCAAACTGATCAAAAGATCCTGCGTGGCAAGGACAGCAGCACAAATAGCTCCACAGATGTCTGCCCAGTTTGACAGTCCATCTCTCGCCCTCCAGAATGCAACTGTGCTTCGGCTTGCGAGCTTGGGGTGCCGAACCCTGAACCCCCGCCAAAAATCCAAGCGTCCTTCCCAAGAAGTGCTGGCAGCGCATGAGCACTGACGGGGTCGGGCTGTGGTCGCCTCTGTTTGCTCATCCCTTCAACCCGAAACGGCCTCTCTTGCTGGCTTGAGACGTCCGGGCCAATTATTTTGCAAAGTCACAACGGAAGTCGTCACGGGCGATGCTGTGGAGGATGGCGCCGGCGTCGGAGTGGGGGTTGGGGCCGTGCCCTCAAGGCACTGCGAATACCATTCGTTGGAAAACTTGCAGACGGAACCTGCTGGGCAACAGCAAGAATGGCACGAGCGTGCGCTCATGTCATCAAAGCCTCTATCCCCTTGCGCCCGCACCAACCTGATTGGCAACAAGTCGGGCCGTTGTAGTTGTTCCCGCCGCACTGCTCATACAACGCTGAGCACGGTCCAGCTGGCGTCGTAGTCGTGGTCGGGACCTGGGCGCTTTGTGAGGAGGTGGACACGAGCTGCCGAATCCACATCTTTCGCTCATTCTCAGGCCGGAACAGTGCTAGTGCTAGTTGGGGACGGCGACGGAGAAGTCGACGGGACAGGTCCGCTCCCCTCCAGCACTGCCTGCCCAGTTTGCATCGTTGCAGTCATACCATGCTCGACAAAGTTGCAGTTGGGGTGACAGAGTCAGCAACAGCACCCTCAAAGCCCAAAATCAACATCTCCCATTTCCAGACCACCAAGATGATACCAAGATGCCACATCGGCGCAGTTCCAGAACTCCTCGCCAAAGGTTCCTCGCCCAGCCGGACCACAGCAGGCGGCGTCGCAGGTAGCCCAGCTTGCAACGGCCCAGGCGCTCCAGCCTCCGCTCCACTTCTCTATGACTCTCTGACTTCAACATGTTTGCAGCCTTGGACAAGCTCTCCACACTTCGACTCCTAGGGAAATTGAGGGACTGGGAAGAAAGCTACTAGCCAGCAGGGATTCCAGGGGTGCGTCGCAAACACCAAGCAGTGAGGAGAGTATTCCTAAGGCTCGCCCAGACAAGCCCTGACCACCAGCAGCAAGCGGAGCGGTCTCTTGGTTCAAGGATGGCGTTTCAAGCGCTTCTGGACTGGGGCCTCCTTGTGGCCGGTTCGTGCGGGCTCTTCTGCGGCCCTTGCTTCCGGATCGAGGTCTCCGCAGAGTATCCCCGAGAGGCCCCCCCAGAATCTTTTAGTCTTCGAGAATCCGCTGGATTCGTGGGGTGCCCACCACCAGAGCATCCCGCAGGGTATAGGGACCATACAGAGCTCACGAGATCCCCATCACCAAAACCTCACAGAGCACCCAAGGAGTCCCCACTCAGCAGATGACCCCCTTGCAGTGGTCGTGAACTGCTTGGCTTCGGGCGGGGATGTCCAAAGTAAACATGTTGTGTATGTTGGTGGTGTTCTTCGAAATGGTCTCTGGGAAGACAGGAGCATTGCAGGTGTAAGAAGAAATAACCCTAAACCCCAAACCCTAAAACTCTCCATCCCAAACCCTAAACCCTAAACCCAAACCTAAACCCAGACCCTTATCCCAAAACCCTAAACCTGGTAACGCCCTTCCTTGCGGCCCCGAGAGTTCTGCGCGTGTCATTTCGGCGTTGGACAGCGGAAAACGCGAAACACTCGAGGTTTTTTGCGCCTCGCATTCGCTGGACGTGTTTTGTCTATCCGCAAAATCACCACTGCCACCATGGGATCGGTGTTCGCTCGCGCGAAAACACTGCGCACAGCGACGCTTTCGAGACGTGCGAATCGCACCCAAAAAAGCGCTTGCTTCTTGAACGCTGCTTTCGGGCGAAACACTTCGCACAGCGTTCTTGTGCTTATGTTTTGCACAGAGGCAAAAATGTGTACAGAGAGGCAGAAATGCTGCAAATAGAATTGTGGCATCTGCGCCAAAGGCACGAGCACATGTGACCTCCGAAATATGTTGTATAGAGAAGGAAAAATGCTGTAAATACAAGTGTTTGGGGCATCTTTGACAAGATCATGAACGCTGGTAGCTGCGTGTCTTGTTCCATAAACGTCAAGCATCCTTGGCAAAAAAGCTGTAAATACCGATGTTTTTGCGCAGGGTCGCCATACATGAAGGGACGTTGTTACCCCCACCCCCTTACCCCCCACCCCTCCCCCCACAAACCCGAAAGGCCTGAAATCCGGAAACCTGCTGAAACCTTCCAATCATTGTTGTAATAAGCGTTAGCCTAAACCTTGAGCGCAAACACCTCCCCCTAACCCTCAAGCAAGCACGACATTTGAAAAGTACTATTAACACGAACATGTGTTCAAAACACAAGGTTCTTCACAGCAAGTATCTCTCGAGGAGAATCATGGAGTTAAAACCAAACAGCCCCGCGCCCAGGTGGGGAAGAATAAGCAATACTAATCAACACAATAGCGAGTGATATGTGTTATCATGTCAACTCGTATCATATGAAAACTTGCTTTGTGGAATCATGTTCACGATTTACCATTTGTCATGGTCTTAGCTCATGTGTCATTGATTAGCTCAGCTTGTGCGATGTGCCTTGTTATATGCGTATCATCAGGCTAGCTTTAGTTTAAACCTGCAAAACCTATCGCAGCCGCAATGTTAAAAAAAGTACACAGTTCAGAATATGATGTTTAAACAGATTAAGCAAACATGACTGGAAAATAGCTAGATATGTAAAGACATGTCTCAAAGGTGCTGGAATAGAAGCTGTACATAAAGCAATCCACGATGTAAAGCATACCACCTGAAAACCGCTGTAAAAACACACTATAACATCTCGCACTTAAGCGTGTACAGTACACATAACAGAACTGTCTGACAGAACTATGCAAACAACACTGAGAACTCACGACAACATGTCATGAACCAAATCTGCGTATAGCCTAATAAGAAGTGACTTACCCCAGAACTTCACCAAACTGTAAACTAATTCACCCACTGCATATCAGAAGAATCTCAGAAATTTCGTACAGTACTTTTAATACAAACCATAAAACACCATATGCAAGCCATACACTATCTGGCCGGAGGAGGGGCGGGGGTGGGGGAGGGGGGTGAGAGCATGGGGGCACAATCTGCAAAAAAGGGGCGTTCATTTGCACAGAAACAACACAAAAGTATGGGCCGCGGAATTTGCCTGAAAATGCCCCAGGATGCTTCCGCACTGTCTTAGGGTTTCTTGGCTATGTTTAAGGGCTTTCGTGACTAGAAGACCTTGCGTTCCCTTCCCTCTGGACAGATATGGACTCTCAGCGTCTGACTCGCAGAGCTCCAGCCCAAGCTTTGCAGCTGCTGGAAGTATGTCCTTACACATCTTACACTCTCGCCAAGATCTATGGCATCAATGGATGAGAAGCCTGCTGAGAGCAACGTTGAGTAACTCAGAGTTTTTGAGCAGAGCTTCCTGTAAGAGTTGTCCGGAAGACAGCTGTTGGCGGTAGCATAATACCACTGCAGCGTGCACTTTTGGCATGTGAAGCCCGCGGGAATGACATACTTCATGGTGTGGACCTCTTACAGCACATGTGCAGATCGTGTGCAGCACAGCATGCAGAAGTAAGACAAACATTGAGAGAGGGACCTCGGTGACCGAGGGCAGGCCAGTAGCCCAGGAGGCTCCTGCAGGTGGGTTCGCGCCACGAGGCGGGAGGTACCAGCGCCCAGGATTCTCAGAGTCAATGGGCTGGCAGTCTCCTCAGGATAATTCTCTCTGATCATCTGTCTTGCTGCTCCTACTCCTGCCGGCTGACGCCCCGGCATGGCCTCGAGGGTCGTTGACAACGCAATCACCTGGCGGCAGCGCGCGCTGCAAGATGACCTTGTCCAGGCAATCCTGGCCCTCAGCACAGAAACAGCTAACAGTCACAGTTCTGTGGAGAAACTGCAAGCCACGCACAGACTAGATCCAAGTCAGTTGCGCTCCGGCCTCGCGACTGCTTTGAAGCGTGGTATCGAGAACCGTGTTGCAGAGCCTGAACTCGTAGTGCCCGGTATGGTGTGTGGAGACTACAACACGGAACTCCACCACGCTTCCGGCCGTGTACGTCCTCTGTGTTTCCGTGGGCACCAGGTACTCCTCATCTGCAAGACTGAGAGGTTGGGAGTGGCCTTGTACGGGATCGCCACAGAGGCCGTGGGACTCGGGGGCAAGGTGCGTCGGCCACACGTTATTCCCCAGTGCGGCCACATTGTCCGGACCATTGGAGTTCAGACAATGAGGACAGTCTTCCTCTCCGCGCTGTGCGCGGACAAGGTTGCGGCTCGGCGGGTCTGCCAAGTAAGCGTGGCTTTGTACCACTCTCACATGAGAAAACAGCAAAGTCAGGAAGACGATCCATCCACGGCTCAGAGCTTCCATGTCCAGATCTGCCTGATACTTGTGCAGGCAGAGTCGCGAACAGAGATAGCGTGAGCGCTTGAAAGCAAATGGCTTCAGCACAAGGCACAGAGATGTGAGACTTTTGCATGGCACATCATGGCACCAAACTCCACTGCATCTAAGCCATTCTACACCACAGAGCTGAGTACAGGTCCGTTGTAGCACGTGCATTAGCTCAACAGGGCCAACGTGTCTGGGCTTCCGTGCAGGCGGATGCCACGCTGGAGCATCTGCTTGGAGCTCTTTGCTCTTGAAGGTCGGCTGCACACGGTGAACATGGATGGCTTGGGTGTCGCTGGCAGGGAAGGCTAGGAAATCTAGGGAAACATGTGCGACGGCATGCAGCTATGCTTCTCGTCCAGACTCGAAGTCATGAGGCGTGTTGTGTCGACAGCAAAAACGGGTGGCACGTCACATACAATGACAATGCACGGGCGCTGGGACAGACCCTTCAACCATCCTCACCCTGTGCGCATTCCGTGCACTTGGAACTGGTCAAAAAAATCCGGTAACACGATGCACAATCATGCACACTCAGCGACTTCGAAAGACAAGCCCAGGTAAACCTGCAAGGATTAAGCGAGAACCTTCCAGTTGGTGGCATCGGCTTGGACCTTGGTCACTCAGTGGGTCTGATAGTACGCCACCCTCCAACAAGAAAGCCTGACCTTGATACGTGCACGCGCACACCTAAGTCCCAACCACGGCAATGTGTCAAAACCCGATTCAGGCCAAGTATTCACAAGATGCTGTGGCCGTTTACGCACTCTTGTATTCCTCTGACATCTCTGAGTCTGCAGCAGTGTCGAAACGCCACTCACCATCAGACATGCGCCACTCGCCGTCGTACACAGTGCCGTCTGGCCACTCGAACCTGTCAGCAAGCTTCAATGTCAGGGTAGAGGTTCAAGCCGCTGAACACATTTGCAGGTGCCTTCCTTTGCCATCTCTTCTGCCACCGAACAAGGCCTGTTCGTCCCGCTCCTGCTGTGTAACACAGAAGCGGCGGTGAGAAGTAAAGCATAGCCACGGACTGTCAGAAATCAGGAAGAAATGCGTAGGGAAAAAAGCAGACGGCCGCCCCTCGCTGCAGTCTAGGCAGATGCAATGCAGCAGCCTTGTCAACCCTGACCACAAGACATCACGCTCTGCCGCGAGCCTGCAAGCGTTGGAGCTTCTTCAAGTCGTCGCAAATCTGCTGCATCTCGGAGGACATGGCCTTCACCGGCTCTGGGAACACCATGGAACATCAAGAGCCATGAGTTGCAGCCTTAGGAACAGCGGCAGCGCCCCAAACAAATTGTAGACAAACCGTACCGTGCTAACCGCCAGAGTTCCAACCGAAACACGCACTCATGACGATGGCTGAATCAACCAAGGCAAATTTGTGACGAGAGCTGCCCCCCTTGGCCCGAAGCAGTTGACCCTAAAGCACAGCAGGCACAGGTACGCTACATCCCACATCAACTCCCAACCCCCTCCACCCAACCCCCCCACAACCCCCACCCCCCCACCCAACCCCCCCCCCCCCCCAAAACCCCACCCAACCCCCCCCCCCCCCCCCCCCACACAACCGCAATCACGTAAACCCACACAAGCCCCACACCCAACACAACCTGTGAAAAATTAAACGAAACCCTGAGCAGGCTAAACCTATGGTGGCCTCCGGATGCTGGACAAGGGGAGGTGGCCTTCGTGACGTGCTTTTGCAGACACTTGGGATGTGAGCTCTTCAGACCCTAAACTTGGGACAGACCCCCCTTTATACTAACAGGTCTTTAATGGGGATTTAAGAAGGGGTACTATAATCCCTATTAAGGACTGTTAGTATAAGGGAGAACATCCCAACCCTAAACTCGTACCCCTCACATACACGGTCAACCCCAGGGTGCACGGCTGCAAAGGTCAGCAGAAACGATCTCTATCAAGGGAGGTTCTGACTCAGGGTGCACGACAAAAGGCATAGGAGCTGCTCTCAGGGGAAAACCCGAAACCCTAAACAGTCCTGGATGCGCTATGTCTACCAAAGCCGTGATCGGTGGAACGTGCAGGAAGAACACTTGACCCTATACTTTTGGAGAGGAAGCATGAACTGTGTGCCTTAAGTCCCACCATGCTTGTGAGCCCCGTTCAAGTCCGAGACGTGAACGAAAAACAGGAACTGAAACAGAGGACCACCAGCGACTCCATCCCGAGAGGCGCGACTCACCATATTCATCACGTTCTTGCGGCTCACTCTACACACCTCCTTTAAGACTCAGGCTTTGGGGGGGACTTCGGGACTTCTGGCCTGTTTTCCGGCTTTATGGCCCGTGCTTTGCGTGTCAAGGCTCAGGACTTATGCTGATGCCCGGCCTGACGAAGGACTCCCTGAGCGACACCTGGCACACGGGACCATCCATGCTCTCAACAAGCACCATTCCGGCCCGAAACCTACCATGACCCCCCAAAGGGAAACCTAAAAATCCAGACGCCTCAACTCGAAAAACCCGAAAAGCCTGCCTCTAAAAACACAAACCTACAAACCGCCTGTGGAACGTGCGGCGCCCAAGCATGGATCATCGGGTCCATCTGGAATACCATCTCCTGGTGTGTTGTTGATCTTTTCTTGCAGGGTTGCTTAGGATGTAGGGCCTAGGGAAAGTTTAGGGTTTTGTGGTAACGGTCCCGAAGTCAACCACCAAACTCAAAAACAAAACTTGCAGAGACCTCCCCCTAAGTTACTAAGACATGAACTCGATGGAAACACAAAAGAAGCCTCGGATTCTCGGAAAGTGTGCCGCAGGTCTGTCTCCATCCTGGGCTTTGGGCTGCTTTCGGGCCGATCACAGTCTTGAAAGCTTTGCTCTACAACCTTGCTTCGAGGCTCTAAGTTCCAAGGTTCTCGTTTGAGGTCATTAGGGTCTGTGAGTAGTCCAGGCCGCAGGGCTTCCCCCCCTCAGAATGGTTCGCCATCCTAGCAACTGCTTTTGGAGACCCTCGCGCTGGCTGGGGCTTGGGGGCCTCATCTCCTCTCCGCGTTCCAAATGCCGACAGTTACGAGGATGCCCCAAAACCCACCACCACAACGAAGGGAGTAGGTGGGTGGCCAGACTCCAAACCCTAAAACCATCCCAAACCCAAACTCCACGCCGGGTGGTGTGACCCTACACCCTAAAGGCGGGGAGAGGGAGGGGGGAGAACCATAGGGGGCACCCTGGATCACGCACGACAATCCTTTCCGCGCCCTCGAGTCGAAGGGAGGTAGAGCTCGGAAGGGCCGCTGATGTCATGCAGCGATTTGGAGTTTGGGGTTTGGGAGATGGTTTCTTATGTCAAGAACCCCTCAAGCCCGTAAAACCCGAACGCAACAAAGCCCTAGTTGATCCCAAACACCAGAAACCCTAAACACCCTAAAACGCAAGAACCCTAGGCCCTGCAACCCCTGAACCCTGGAAACTTGAAGCCAAATCGCACCGTCTTGAACTCCCTAAGGCTTCGCGAGGCTTGCAGCCCTGAACCGCTGAGCCCCACACACACCCACACACAAACAGGACAGACAGACAGACAGCAGGCAGGCAGGCACGCAGGCAGGCAGGTCGGCAGACAGGCAGACAAGCAGACAGACAGACAGACAGACAGATAGATAGAGAGAAACACAAAACTCCAAAACATACCAAACCACAAGAGAACTCAAGGAATTTTGCGGGCCCTGAATGCAGCCCAGGGGCTGTAAGGTTGGAAACACATGGGCCGAGAAGCCCATGGCTTGCAGCCGAAACGACTCTGGGGAGGGGGCGCGGGCAATCGCAACGACCCTGAGCATTCCCGAAACTCCGCAAGAAATTGTTCAAAAGCCATGCGTCCTCCAGACGCAATCAGAAAGGTCTCCTTTTTTGGGCGGGCTCGCGGGAGGAGGGGGCAATGCTCAGCTGTACACTGTACAATGGCGAGCTGCTGTCATCTTCTAGCTCACAGGATCCTGTAAACAAGGTTCCTGGAGAAGAATGCTCAGCTTCGATGAAGCCACCCTCCTGCAAGTCCGGCGTCCAAATCCACCGCGGATAATACGGCCCCGGGCCTTCTACTTCGTTACTATGCACCCCTCAGGCAGGCGGTGATCAGAGGCTCCAGCACGGGGTCGCTTGGATCGAAGCCTGGCTACCAGCACATGAGCTTCTGGCTTTCGAGTACAGAGCGAAAAGACGGCCAATTCAGGTGCTGAAGATTTCGATCGACAGAGACTCCGAAAAAAAACAACCTCCTTGTGACACTGCAAAACATGTCGCAATTTAGTCGAAACACGTGCATGCGCGGTCCAGAGCCACGCTCCTGCTCACTTTCGTTCATGCATCGCGTGTTGCCTTTGAACGGCTTGTCCCATTGTTTCTGGCCGTTCTGCCTGAATTCCTTTGGGAGTTGCATCTTCTCACCCGTCGGTTCCTTCCGGCGGGTTTTAGCAGCTGCCTGTGGAGCCTGTCACACTGACTCGTCGTAGCTGCAGTGAAGTCCCACAGCCAAGTCTGCTAAATGTTGGGGAAACATGTTTCCCTTCAGGATGTTAGAGGAAATAATCCGGCCGTGCAGCTGGTTTCCCTTGCCACGTCAGCCCACGGCTCCATCTTCATGACCATGGCCTTCAATGCCACCTTCAGCTGCCGATCCTCCTTAGCGAGCACACGTACTGCCACACAAGAACCATAGACCGCATCGGGCCTCGACAAACCTCCGCAACAAACACTACCATGCAATCAAAGGGAAGATGCAACAGAAGAGATACGCACAAACTTTGTGCATATGTGTATACATTTATATATACATATATATATGGAGGGAGGGAGGGAGGGAGGGAGGGAAGGAGGGAGGGAGGGAGGAGGGAGAGAGAGAGAGAGAGGGAGAGAGGCGAGCTTTGAAACGTGGTATATTCCGTGATTATGATAGAGGCCGCTGCTTAACTCTCACACCCGCCTCTTTCACAAATGAGAACTCCTCGGCGAAGAGCTCGGTCAGAAGCTGGCCGAACGGGCTTGTTTTGGCCTTGGCAAAGAAATCTGACTGTCGGTGGCCTGACTCCGACAAACAACACTGGACCAAGTGGAGACCCCAAGCTCATAGTGCCCAAGCAGGCGCCAAGCCCTGCATGTATTTGGGCCGTTCAGCCCAGTTACGTTGATGGCGATCTTGCACTGCACCTCATAAGGCCGCGTCTCGAAGCCGTCCAGAGGGCTCCTGGTGGGGGCAGAAGCACCGCCGACACTGTAGCGAGAATAGCCACCCTAAACCCTAAACCCAAAACCCCAAACCCTCGGCCCGAAAAATTGCCAAGGAAGCTGCTCCTCTGGCCGGGCTCATCTGCCCTCATGCGGGCCAGGAGCACGTTCTCCGGGTCGCGGAAGTTCAATAAGCGCTTCACCTGTCGCTGGCCCATAGGGCATTTGGGTTTAACGCTTTGAGGGATTTTTGGGGATTCAGGGTCGGGGTCTAAGAGGGCTAAACCGCACCAAGCCCTCCCTCTTGCTGGGACCTTCTCAAGCCGCAACAACCTGGACCTTCTACTTAAAGCCCATCTGAACCACAAACCTCAAATTCCTTCACCCAACCAAACCTCCCCGAGGCAGCCTGATCCATGACCCGCGCCATTCGGACATGCAGCGCTCCAGGGGCAAAGACCTCCAGTAGGCGCCCTGCCTTTGGAAAGGCGTGCTGAACCTCAGGGTGCTTTAGATTCGGCTAGGGGCTTTTTCTTGTGGCCACCTGTTTTTCCTTTCGAGGTGTCGGGTTTCATCCCGCGCTCTTCTCCGCTGTGCGGGCCGAGCGGCCAACGGGGCGACCTCAAGGCTCTGCTCCAGGTCCTGGAGAGTCAGGAGAGGGCCCCAAAAGGCCCGTTCTTGGGGTTTAATTTGGCTTAGGACTTACCCTTGGGGCTGCACCACGCAAACGATTGCGCTTCAGAGCTAGGGGAAGATGTGAATGCCGGGTCCTTCGAGAGCTTGTGAAATCGGTAGTACACGGCCGTCTTGATCTTCGTGTAGAGGCTGGTGCTGAGAGTTCCCTTGGTGCCCTTGGGGCTCGCATTGCAGGGGTCCATCACGTGGAAGACCCAGCCTGTCTCCCCAAGAGACTTAGTCGGAATGCTCAAAAGGGTTTGGCTTAACTTTGCGCTTTGTGACCGTTAAGAATGTCAAGAGTCAATTGAGTCTAGGTTTCATGGTAGGCTCTGCCTTCATAGTCGATAATAGCATCCTCGATCGGCTCAACCACAGCAGCCGGTGGGCAGTCTGCAAAGAACTCCTCCTTGGTGATCTCCTTCCTGGCAAGCTTCTCCAGTGCCGCCAGCATCCGAGCGACGTCATCACTGTGTGACACTGGCC
Organism: Symbiodinium natans; assembly: GCA_905221605.1. NCBI lineage: Eukaryota > Dinophyceae > Suessiales > Symbiodiniaceae > Symbiodinium > Symbiodinium natans. The sequence goes on along the minus strand of CAJNDS010002201.1, from coordinate 537,714 downwards.
AGAAGAGTGGCTCCTCGAAGGGGTGCTGAAAGCAGTAGTGAGGGTAAAACTGCAAGGTGGTGCAGCAGCTCGCTCCCAGGAAGAGTGCACGGTCACGGCCATAGCTCACAGCCAACTCCGCATGGTAATGATCGTTGAAGAGTCCCTTCTGCTGACAGACAATCACCTTCAGATGTTGGATGGACATGGCCCTTCAATTAAAACAGCAGGCAGAAGTCCTGAAAACTACGTGTGCTCCGCATCGCTACGGCACTACTGCAACAAAAGCGGTCTGTCGCACGACCGGCACCTCGAAGGACAGAGTGACGATTTCAGAAGCCAGGCTTTCCATGCTTCCACCCAAGCGGAATCGAACGAGACTCCGCACAAAATCTGTACCATGTCGCAGCAATGCATCGGCCGCTGTGCCGCCCTCCCGTTGAATCTCAAGCAGCCCGTCTCGGGTGGCTGCACCTGTGCCAACAAGGATTCCAGTGGTCATGTAGCCAACCATAAAGTCTTCCATGATTGCAACCCCGTTGGTTGCTGGAATCAGGACCAGAGCCTCATCAATTCCGCCTTCGACGCAAACATTTCGACAGAGCTGATTCCACGCCTTCACCCAGGGGCCGCCACACAGCTCCAAGATGGGCTGCCAGAGCTCTGCAGCCCTGCCGGTGGCCAAAGTTAGGGTAAACAGGGCACCATCACCCTTGAAGGAAAGATAGCCACTGATACTGCCCCCAACGCGCAGGCAGTCACAAGTCTTGATGGTCCAGTCGTCCAGGTGGCTGTAGGCATCTCCCTCGAAGTCCTGCGTCTGCTCCACACCCCAATCAGTATGAAGGAAGGACTTGACCTCTGCACCTCGGGGCAGCTTGAAGCTCAGCACCCTCACGTCGCCCAGATCCTCCGGGTTCACGAACAACACCGTCCCCCGCGCCTGCTTGGCCCAGCGGTTTCGCCACATTGCATTCCCGTTCTTCCCGTCTATGTATCTGACAACTGCCAGTGCCGCGCCCCAACTCTCGAGATTCGCCAAGATTTGGCTGCTCGTGATGAATGCCTGCATTCTGCCGGCAGAGTTTGAAGCATCAGTCACCGCGTGAATTTCTCGATACGTGTTATTGTTTTTGTTTTTTTTTTTTTTTGGGGGGGGGGGGGGGGGGGGCGGCATGCAGGGACCATTACTAAGACCTCTTCCTTGTTGCTGCTTCCGACACCTCCGACACGAGGCCCAGGGCGGCCCAGCGCGCTGCGAGAGGCCCGAAGTCCTCGAGGAAGCGGGCCTTGGCCTCCTCCTGTGTATCCACACACACACACACACACACATTTTTGCTCAATCACTTGGGCAGTGGAAGACAGGGGAAGGTGCTACATGGGCTTCGAGAGCGGCAGTGAGCTACGCGGAGTTCAAGAGTGGAGACGAAGTAAGGCTTATGTTTGCCGTGCAGGTCAAGCATCAACCACAACCTACGCCTACACCTCTACCCTCAAGCTGTCCTCGCCCATCTGTTTGAGCCGCTCTTTGTACCCAGACAGGAGCGGGTAGCCACAAAGGAATCCTTCCGACTGGTACCAGTCCTGGCCAAAGCATTCGGAATCTGTCAGCTGGACATGGCAATCTGAACAATCTTAGCACAACCCGAAAACCCTTCTGATTGCCGACTGTCTTTCATAGGATGCAGGGTCCTTGACCCTGCTCGGATCACCAAGAAATCTCTTCCGTAGGTGCGCGTGGAGCTCGGGGAGGTCCAAGTCCTTTCGAAACACATCGGATTCCCTGTCAAGAGTTGAGTGCCTACCACTGGACCACTGTCTGCTAGTCCTGTAAGATGTAAGATAAAGCATTGCAATGTCCTATAGACTCCTTGGCCTCTGAAAGCCTGCAGCACGTACCTCTGCCAAAAAGAAAGCTGTCCTTGGTATTCGCATCCAAACCTGCGTCATTCCCGATCGTGCCTCTGACCTGCACACGCTGAACAACTTGCAACATTCCGGGTAATGATCCTAACAAGCAGTCTAGGCCCCGAATGCTTCCAAGCTTATGCAAGTCCATACCCCGCCAGCCTCCTCAATGACAAGACCATGCACGGTCTGATAAGCCATGCTGATGGGAATGACTCGGTTCACAACATCGTCTACAAGTGGTGGCTTCAGGGCCGCAGCGCTGCAGCGCACGCCCAAACACCAGTGCAGGTTCATGGTCGCGGTTCGGACAAAATCTCTGCAATGCAACAGCAAGACGTGCAGCAAGTTCAAAGCCTTTATCTTGGCTCTGCCTCTGCGGAAAGCCGAAGCCCCCCAGCCTTGATCTCGCCTTGTTCTCTACTTTGGCCCTGCAAGAAGTGTACTGGTGACCGGTCTTTGGTAGCTGTACACGGAAAGGTTTGCATTTACGCTTATCCGATTGCAGGTTGAGCATGGGGCAATGGACAAGGCGTGGCCAGGAGGCCGAAGAGCGCGATTTGGGGGGGGGGGGGGGGGGGGGGAGTGCAGCAGCTTTCTGCCGCAGGCGCATGCCGTCTACATAGTAAATAGGGGCATAATCTGCGTACCGCTACTTGTGAGGGCGGCGCAAAACAGGCCCCAAGCGCCTACTTCTGAGGGCGCGGGAACATGCCTTGAAAACAATCAAACCAGGATTGCAACGACACAAAAAGTACAAAAAGCCTCTGTGAGCCGGCTCAAGGAGATACTCTCAGGCAGAGGAA
>CAJNDS010002201.1:487521-530021 GCA_905221605.1 Symbiodinium natans | reverse complement strand
CCTTCTCGAGCTTTCCTGAACTTCAGAAAGTCCTGCTCAGAATAGAGGCTCTCTTTCAGTCTCTTGAGGACGTGGGGCTGGAGGTCAATCCAGCGAAGTCCAAAGCCTTGCTAATGGTTCAGGGCACTCAGCAGTCCATCTTTCGCAAGAAGCACACGATGCGCAAAGAGAAGCAGTTGCACATCGTCCTTCCCTCAGGACATAAGATTCCGATTCATCACAAACTGACATATCTAGGGGTGCAGCTCAGCTATGGATCCTACAAAGACCAGACTGTTGACTATAGGATCGCCCAAGCTCAAGGCAAGTTTGAGCTACTTCGACACATCCTGTGCTCCACTAAGGCCTTGGAGGCTTCAAAGAAGTTGGAGATCTGGAGGGTCTATGTGGAATCCTCACTCTTGCATGGGCTTGTGGCCACTGGCGTCACCTCATCAGGTCTTCAGAAGCTTCAGAGTAAATACTCTAGGATGCTAAGATCCATCTTTAAGCAACATCAGCACTACAGCCATATTGACACGAAGACTCTGTTCGAGCAATACAAGGTTCAGTCTCCTCAAGCAGTTTTGATCAGTCAGATGAAAAACTATCAAGACGCACTAGATGCCTGTCAGAAGTCCAACCCGGATCAGAACATACAGTGGCATCTGGGACTTAGAGGTAGGATTGTTGCGCTGCAACTGGAGCTTCAGAGCATGCATTTTAGACTTGACTGAGGCAGATCAGGCGGTACCGTGCTCTCTGTGCGATCGGCAATTCTCCAGCGCTAAGGGTCTTCAGCAGCATACTCTGGTGAAGCATGGAGGACAGCGTGCGAATCAGCTAGGCCCAAAATTTCAGGTCACTGTGCATAGCTGCAAAGGACTTCCGCAATGTGCGGCATGCAACAGGCAGTTGCGCACAATGCATCAACTTCGCAGACATGTGGAGTCAGGCATTTGCCCTCAGCTGCACGAGCTGAAAGAACGAGCCAAATCCTGTACAAGCTCAGAAAGCATAGCAATGATCTATCAGTCTAGCGTGCAGGAACAACTTAAGAAGGATCCTGATCTTCTACTAAAAAAGAGACATGTCACTCAGCATCTATTAACGAACTGCAGTCTCTGTGGGCAATACATTGTTGGCCACAAAGGAGTGAAACAGCACATTCAGAAAGCTCATCCTGCTTTCTGGGCACAATCCTCGGCATCCATTCTTGCCAACATGCGAACACATAAGCGCCTCCTGCACAAAAAAGAAGAATGTAGGTACTGTCGCATTGTGGTAGATGCTCCAGTTCGCCATGCAGAGCAATGTGTGGTTCTGCTTCAGACATACGCCATGAGTGCAGCTTGTGCCAATCCTATGGAACTGCCAGATCTCTTTAGTGCGGATCCTCCAATTGGCCAGGTGAGCGGCAGGGAGGCTTCCTCCCAGGAGGCTTCCTCCAGCAGCCGAGCTACTTTGCTGACATACACTGCACGCGTCTCGGGTCGTTCAACCACTGTACCTCCCACAGCTTCCATGCAAGACGCTGCCTGGCGTCTAGCTTATCATAATCCGCATCAACTGTGCTATGCACACACGGTCGTTCATATCCTTCTCTCTCTTAAATTCCATCCTAACGGAAATAGGTTCCCTGAATGGCAGATCCTCTCATGCGGATGTTCGGAGGTTGCGACATCTTCGTCCGCTGCTAGCAGGATGGCGATTACGACCAAGGCAGGAGGATGCATCTCAATTTCTGTTGCATATCTCTCAGCGGATCCCGGATCTTTCATCAGATAAATGGGAGGCGCGAGTTCATATCACAGCACCGGAGGAACGCATAAGTGTTGAGGAAAAAGGTGGCTTGATTCTGTATCTACCCGAGCCGCCGGATGGACTCTCGACTCTTCAGCAATCAGTAACACAATGGACGAACAGGGGTAGTGTGTTTGCCTTGCTTCCAGATACAAGACTGATTTGCTTACAAATTCGAAGATTTGATCAGCAAATCAAAACTTCCCGCCCACAAGCGCTGGACACAGTTCTTGAGATGCCAATGTTTCTAGATAACGGAACCTCAACAGAAGCAGTGTCCTTTAGCCTCTATGCATTTATCATTCATATTGGTGAAGATTGGAACTCTGGACATTACAGAGCGGGATTTTGGAGAGAGAGCGTAGCGTACCTAGCTGATGATAGTGAATCGCCAAGACGCACCACGCTCCTCTCGGATCAAATATGTCGAGGTTCTTACTTGGCCTTCTATGTAAGAGTATAGATTCAGCTAGGTAGCCATGAGGCAGGCCTTTGCACAATCGTCAGCACCCTCCAAATCCAAGCGTGCGGATGAGCCAGATGAAGATGATTCTCCAACCAAGAAGATCAGACAGGCTGAACCGAAGAACCTGCCAAAGCAGAAAGCCAAAGGAAGGGGTCGGGGCACTGGCCGGGGCGCTTCAAATGAGAAAGTCCTACAGTCCCTAACCAGGCTGTCCATCAACCATGAGGACTCGCTGAATACACTTCAGCAGGAACTGAGCTGGGTCATGTACCTGACCACCGGTGAGCTGTCCATTCTACCGAACATCTATGCGGAGAAGTCCAAAGACGCTTCGAAGTTGTCTACTCCATTCAGAACTCGAGCCATGAGATTGGTCTTGGAGCAGACCTTAGAAAGAGTAGAGCAGATTCAGACTAAAGAAGACGTGCTAGCGGATGCGGAGAAAGAGGGTTGGGTGGTACGTGTGAAGGACACTGAAGCTCCAGCCTTTGTCTACCAGCAGTGGAGCAGTGAGCAAGACAAGACAGTGCATGACACTGCTCGAAGGGCAGTCCCCGCAGAAGACGTCGTTCAACTGCTCAAAACGTGCTTGGAGGAGCTTGCGCAGCACCCACAGTTGATCTCCAGGCTCATGCCATCACGTCCGATCGTCGAGAAGATGACAGGTGGCCCAGTTCGAGTTCACATCCAGGTCCAACTCCAACATCTCAAAGGTAAGTTCCATCAAGCCCTGTCCGGACTCACGGACAATGCAGTCTGGGCAGCCATTGAAGGCTCACTAAGGCCAGGGAGCGTTCAGCGTAGTCCAACAGCTAAGTCGCTTGCAAAGCAGGCATCCGGCAGCAGCTAGCTCATAGAGCACCTTCAGCTTGAGAAGATCCTTTCACATAGAGGCAAAAAAATTCTGCATTGCCTTCAATAAGCGCCGAATTGTCTCTCAGCTTGCCTTCCTCTCCCAGCAACATCTGTATCTCTCCTATCACAGCAGCTTTTCTTGCTCGCGCAATCAATCCCATAGCTGGCTAGTAGAGAGCCAATGTCATACCGAGCTGAACGCATGTATGCCAGAGAGGGCTGGATCTTTACGGAGGCTGATCGAGTGGCACTTTGGGAGCTGGATACTGCGCTAAACAAAGCCCAGAAGCTTATAGATGCTCAAGCTCACCTCATCGAGGAAATGCAACGGGATCAGGTCAGACTACATGGGCAAGTCCGGCAACTGAGCGCAGAGGTGACTCAGCTCGCTCAGAGTGCACAGATCTATGGAGCTCACATCGAGCGTCTCTATCGTCTGTCCGACACCCAAGCTCTCTCTGAACGGATGGACTACTTGACCTGGACTCTTCATTACCAAGGCATCAGAGTCATGCTACCAGGACCATCGTCGAGCAGTGTGAGGCCAAGAGCACAACGGCGGCCTGCTCAGAATCCGTACTAGTACATAGCTTCCTAGATGGTCAGTATTAATCAGTCCTCGTGTGAGATGTCTTCAGCACCAGGGAGTCAAAAGCCTCTGCTATCACTGCATCATAGCCCAGCCTGTATGCGCGCACTCGCATTGCATAGCTCGGGAGGCTTCCTCCGGAGGCTTCCTCCATGCTACGGTCGGCGGCCTACGCGTGTCAGAATTACAGCAAGTGCAATCACTCACCCTCTGAGCAGCAACCACTCCATCCTTCTTAGGATTACTCCCCTGTCCGGGTTCTCTTTCAGGTTGGAGGATTTGTGAATAGCTTTCTCCTCTGTAGGGACACCCACCAGCTGCTTGGTTGAAGTTCGCTCATTGGCCCATTGCAATGCCGAAGCTTCTCTCAAGCCAATAGGATCAGGCCCTCAGAATGGAGCGTGATTTGACGAATGATGAGTTTGAGGCTTTAAATAGAAGGCGAGAGCAACAAGGCAAGGAACCACTGAGCTGGCGGGACGCACAGCGCCAGGCCCGGCGTAAGCCGAATCACAACAGAGGAGGCAAGAAGGCCAAGGCAGCTCCGTCCTCACAGCCTGTCACTTTCCTGCCGAGAGCGGAGGCTTCCTCCGCGGAGGTTTCCTCCGAAAGAACTCTAGAACAAGCTGAATCCATTTCCTTTCTGGTTCCTGATTTTGATCGGAGGGCCAGTGGGCAGGCATCAGACTGGAACACCAGCACTCATGTCCAGAGCCGCTATGCATGGACCAAGCGTCACAAGGAGCGTGAACAACTGGATCCGACTAAGGATGTCATGGAGGAGGCCAAAATATTTATCCGGTCATTTCTGAGAACGCGTAAAGGTCCGAGCAACTCCGATTTGACTGCAAAGTTGGGAGATCCTGTCATGCAGGAAGACTGGGTGCGCTTTCCCCTAAGAGATGTTGTTCAGAGACGCACCGGCACGGATGACAGAGTGGGCTATCATGGGACCAAATTGGAATCGCTCTACTCGATCCTGTATTTAGGAAAGTTGCAACCGTCCCAGGATTCCTCTCAAGGAGAACAATATTTCGAGGGCTACCCAGGAGTCTACATCCATTCCGGCAAGCATGAGCGCAAGGCGGAGTCATATGTGACGCATGTATGGTTTCCCATCTTGAAGGAAGGCAACAAATCTCTACGAGCAGTTGCGGCCAAATTAGCAGTGTCGTTCGACCAGGCTGCAGGATCTCTCCGTGGCTCCAAAGCAACGGATCAGTACATTCTCAGGGAAGACTACGTCCAGCTCGAGGCGCTGCTGCTTCACATCACAGACTCACTGCCTTTGGGGACCTATGTGCAGACTGGCTGGAACCCCCTTGCGGAAGCTGCCCCAGTTCAACGCATAGCGAGGGAAAGACCGGAGGAGCCGAGTTCATACAGAAATCCACCAAGATCCTCCTCCCAATCTGCCAAGGAGTCAGCTGTCTCTCAAGATGATGATAACTCCACCTGGCAGCTCGCGGCTCCTCCTTGGAGAGTAAACAAGGCAATGGACTCTGACCACAGTGCTCTGCCGACCCCCTTGCATCAGCCCGAAGATGATAGTGATGAATCCTGGGGGGTTTGGTCACCAGCCGCTGCTGCCGCAGGCACAGATCCACAGGATCCATTTCATCAGGAAGTCCCACAGCAGCAAGAGGGAAGCAGAAGAGAGCATGCCTGGCAGCCAACAACTCAGCACACACCAAGTTTAGCAGATCTGGATGGTACTCTTGATCGGCTTTCTGGACGGGGCGCTCACGAAACCAGACGAGTGATGATAGGCAAGCTCCTCACACAGGCTCTCAGACATGACCCAGTGAAGTATGGCATTTCGCTAGACGCTGCTGGCTATGCCAATTTGAAAAGCCTTCTTAATTCCAGGCAATTTTGGCGGGCTGAAGTGACGGTTCATGAAGTACAGCGAGTACTGGAAACCTCACAGAAGGTCCGCATGGAGCAGATGACCTCAGAGGAAGACGGTGAAATCTACATCAGAGCCTTACAGGGTCATGGTCATGACATTCCACTGGACGACGATCAATTGCATGAGGTTCTGACCTCCTCCACAACACCGGAGTGGGGTGTCCACGGGACGAGCTGGCGGGCCTGGCAGCAGATTCGCTCATCTCAGCTGCGCAGAATGCAAAGACGTGACATACATATGTCTTTGTCACCAACCAAAACTGCAGGATTCAGGGAGGACTCTTCAGTGGAGATCTGGATCCACCTGCCGTCTTTGATCGACAGTGGACACAGAGTGCGTCGGGCGAAGAATGGAGTACTGCTGACGCGTGGACCCATTGACCTGTCCCACATCAGCACTGTCATTGATCGGCACACAGGCAAGTCTCTGCCCTTCTAAAGCGTCCTCAGCAGTTTCACCTGAACCGAATTCGTTCTGCCGTGGTCTACTTTCGCAGCGGGAGGCTTCCTCCGGAGGATTCCTCCACTTCATTTTAAAGTAGACAGCAAGTACGCCCTCTGCTTAAGGCAACAAAGACTTTGACACAGCCTGCACGAGTTGTCTCTATTTGCATGCTCTAAGAGGAGTTTCCCCATCCTCCACCTGCTCATTGCCCAGGTGAGCTTAGCGTCGCGCAGTCCACAAGCAGTGGCAGGCGCTTCCTTCTGCAGTTCCTTGTTCTTGAGCCGTGCAGCTTTCAGCTATAGCTCTTGCATGCCTGTTAGCAATGGTCAATGCCTGCCCGCCATAAGAAACCGCCTCACTCTTCCGTTTGCAGTAGCCATTCTAACCTCGAATCCAGCCATCAACACCCGAGTTTCCAATGGAGAGCACTAGCTTGGTGCAAGCGCTCACTCCGCTCCTGGTTGCTCTCGTGCACCAGCAGGTAATTGCTGAGGACCAGAGCATTTCCTCCGAGACTACCAGCGCAAGGGTTGCGGAGTACCTCCACACTCACAAGGTGAAAATCCTCGCCCAGTTCATGAACTACGCACATGAGGTGCTCCAAGCAGAGAGGTTTAGGACACTGCATTGGGCAGCACAGTCATTGACCGGATATGATGAATGGCGTGAAGTTAAGGCGGCCCGGCGCCAAAAGTTGCGGAGCATCAGCCTCCGTTACTTAAGCCAGATGAGGTTCACCGAGCTTCCCACCACCCAAGGAACGTGGTACTACAGCGTGATCCTCACCGAACTTGAGAGCTTCTATCGGGAGACGCACATTCTCCGGTATACGTCAGGTATGCTGCCCCCGCATCTTGACGCTCAGTACCAACAAGAGGTTGGGCAGGTCCGTGATGAGTTCTTTGCCGAGGATGCGGAGATGAACATAGCGATCGCACAGTGGACCACCATTTCGGCAGGTCTCACAGCATGAGTGGGGGCTACCTCCGGAGGCTTCCTCCCCTTCCTGCACCTCGCCGATTCCCTGTACACTTTTCAGCACATAAATCGGCCCTTTTGAAGGTGCGGCTCTCAGCTTGACTAGCCATGCATTAGTATGGCAGAACTCCATTAGCACAAAGGTTGATCATAGTGTCTCTTTCTTTCTTTCACTTGGAGGTTTCCTCCCATTTTGCTTGCATCTTTCATCTTCTTGAGACCTTCTTTATACATTCAAGTGCAATGGAGCTTCTCCAGCAAGGGATTGCAATATCACTTGTCTAGCCTTGCAACAAAAGCAGATGGCTTTTTGAGACCATCAGCGGCTATGAGGAAGAAATCATGCCTGAGTCTGTGTTGCACAATGGGGATTCCACCCACCTACCCCATGCGGAGCACACCGCTCGTGACGCAGGCTGCATTTGGCTGACGTCAACCGATGCTCTGAACAATCAGGCAGGGAGTGATCTCCAGATAGCATTGTTTGCAGATAATCATCTAGTTGGCACCAGCGTGCATGCTCACACTTGATGGAACTCTCAGTTGTGGGCAGCTTGCGCTTCAGGCAAACTACAATTATAAATTCTCCTTTTCAGTCAGCAAGCTGGCAATCTTGATCTACTTTAGTTTGCATGCACTTTTGTTTCTATCTCAATTTAATCTTTCCGTTTTCTTGAACCTTTTGATTCATTGCATCAGATTAGGAGGTTTCCTCCTGCATATCCTTAACCCCACATTTTCTCGACCAGGTGTGAAATTTGCCTTGTCGCAGCGCTGGCCCCAGTAGCCGCGCAAGGCGTCCCAGGTAAGGCTTCGCAAACCCAGCTTTCCTGCATCCAATTTGGGCAACCTACTTGGAACGTGCAAGGCCGCCTTGGTGAGCTCTGCCTACGGCCCTCTGCCAGTTGTTTAGCGTTACCTGTGTGAGACGTCACTAGACGGGAACGCTGAGTGTCGGCCTCACCAGAGGTACGGCTCGCTAAACAGCTGGTGCGTGGGTGCTGGACGCAGTGACTCACAGTAGGGTGTCGGGGTGGCCGTGCTTACTTTTCCCTCCTTAGCAGTGATGAGTACTTGATATCGGTGGCAGCCTCCGTGCCCACTCCAATTTCTTCTTTGATTCAATGCTTCAGGTCAGGAGGTTTCCTCCTGAACATCCTTAAGTACTCTGCCAAAGCAAATTCAGTATAGCAGGTAGTGAGACCTGGCAATCTGGAGGAAGCGATCCTCCCGAAGTCCAAAAGGCTGGACTGTGAAATAACAAAGGCGGGTGAGACCTTCTATATCATCCTTGCCCGCCTTAATCACACCAAACTCAGCTAGCGCACAGCTATAGCCTGCAACACAACATCGGGGCCAGCCGGCACTGCTGCAGTCGCGGGTGCAGGTGAGCCAGTAGGAAGCGGTCGTAGGGTGCCCAGCCAGCACAGCGCTATCGCAGCCCCGAGGGGCGGATGCATTCCACATACTCGAACATAGCTGTGCACAACAATCTTCAGCAGCCCCGAGGGGCGTGAAGTACAAACTAGCAAAGACTGCTGGAGCTCCCAAGGCGGATACAGAGTAGCCGACTTGCCGAGGATCCAAAGTGATCAGAGGTCCACATGCTGATTTTGGCAGTGAGTGCAATGCAAAAATGCTGGTGTTGTTAAGCACTACCAGCTCAAGCCGCCCGCGCATGGTAGCTGTCGAACCGGCCAAGGCCCCGAACTTCATCTCTTTAACAGTTCTCGGGGCCCACCTAACATCTCAAGGCTTTCTAGCTCTTGCCAGCTGATGGTCACTTGGAGGCTTAGCCCCAAGCATTTTGAGATTCTGCCGCAGACAGCATATCCACGAGCTGGCCCGGTCCCAATTCCGGGGGGAGAACTTAGATCGTCTTAGACTGCATCTTTCGCTCCTAAGTGTGAGGGTTCTCGTCTTTCCGCAGGACGAGGGGAGTCTGATCGTGCTTCGGCACTTCAGGCAAAACAAGCGGATGGCAGAGGGTAGAATTCGTAAACATTCCTATCGTCGGGCCTGTCACCGAGCCTTAAGGGACGGTTGCGCAGTTCCATATCGCGAGATCAATTTGCCTCTAAGCCAGGCACGGGCAAGCGCAGGCATAACTGCACCCAGTGTGATCCATGAGACACAAGAAAAAATGCATGTTCCGTTTCCGCCGCAGCTCCCTAATAGGAAGCCGCGACGGCGTCACCCAAGAGGAGGTTATGAAGCCAAACCACTGCGAGTTTTCTCGTGGAACGCAGGTGGCCTAAGCCAACAATTGTGGGCGGAGTTCAAAGAGTGGCTGCAACAACAGCAGGACCTAGATGTTATCTTTATCCAGGAAACCCACTGGACCACCTCCTCCCAATTTAAAGTGCATGGCTGGACAGCCGTTTCAAGCGGGCTCCCGGATGAAGAGCTCGTGAGGTCCCCTCCCGCTCAAACATCCCAGTTGCCCGAACAGCCAAAGCACAGGCGCTCGGCAGGTGTTCTCACTCTACTATCGCCTAGCATAGACTCTGCAACACTGCGCTGGCAGGATCTACACCCAGGCCGTGCTCAGGAGGTTCACTGCGAAGTCCGAGGCCATCCAGCGCTCCTGCTAAAATGCTACCAGTACACCAAGCAACGAGGCATGACGGAGCAGGACCACTATGCCACCCAAAGCAAAGTTCTCTCCTCCCTAAGCAAGTCCCTTTCCAACTTGTCACAGCGCACTGTTCCGGTGCTGGCGGGCGACTTCAACTCTTCCCTAAAACCAAATCCCCCCTTCGTAGGGGGAGTGGTGCCGGCAGGATCTTCTAAGCAGAAACCGGTTCAGAAGCAGTTCCAGAAGTTTCTTCAGCGAAACTCCCTAGTTGCGCTTAACACATGGCAGGGGCGCAAGGCAAACACCTTCACCTCGCCACAGGGCAGCTCTCAGATTGATTTCATCTTGACTTCCAAATTCTATGCTGCTCAGCTCGCCCGCAAAGTGTGTGTCCTCAAGGACTTTAAGCTGGGAGCCTGGCGGAAAGGTGGCAAACACACGCCACTCCGGACGGCAGTACCTCTTAAGAAGGTCTGGAGACACCCGTTCTCGACCAAAACTCAGCCAGTAGTCCCTTCCAAACAAAAGTCTCTACTGGCTCACAACATGTCAGACAAAACACTCCTCTAGCTCAAACCCTGCGGGACCAAGTTGCACAGGACGTCGACAAACTCCGAGCGCAGAAGAATGGAGAGCCTCTTCACCCTGATGAGGTCAACGAGCTTCTTCTCGAACACGCCAAGACCTTCCAGCCGAGGGACCCAGAAGTAAGCAGCTTAGATGCACTTCCGACAGCACAACCTCTGTGGCGGCTTCATAACAATCGGCAGACTGCACTACGGAACCGAAAACGGGAGGATGACATCATTAATAAGATGGCTCGCACCGAACACCTCAAACAGGCTCAGCGCTCGCTAGATGAGGCAGCCAAGGCACATGCCATCCAGATAAAGAATCAGGCCCGAGACCGCACTCTAACAGAAATTTCTGAGAAAGTCAAACGAGATCCACATGCGGCATATCGCTCCTTAAAGCATGTAGCTCCTTGGTCTCCTGCACCTAGAGTCTGCCTCAGATCGCCATGCGGCCGTATCCTAACTGAGTCGGAGGGGCTGGCAGAGCTAAAGAGACATAGTCTTTCAATCTTCTCCTCGCATCCCCCATTAGCCAGCGGCGTAGGCCAAACCTTACCCAAGCTGGACAAAAGTAGTCTGTCAAAAGGCATAGCCTCTATAAAGCCGGAAAAGGCGGTACCGCAAGGATCTGCCCCAGCATCTATGTATCGCCTTTGTGCTTCCACTGTAGCAAATAATTACTGCGACTATCTTGAAGCGGTGCCTCCGCCTCCCGCTCTGACCCGTCCGGCGTGCGAGGTCACCTCCTGCCAAGGGAAGAGCGAGCCTCCGCATAACACAACACCTCTGAATCCGGCCGAGCCACCCTCGCTGCCTTCTACGGCCAAATCAGCAGACCTAAGCTTCATACCCAAGCCCTCTAAACCTGCCTCTAAGCCGGAAAACCTGCGACCGCTAGGCATTGCCTCCCCTCAATTTGCCTACATTCCAGGACGCGGTATAGCCGATGCCCAACTCCGGGTAATTGGTCACGCAAGGCGCGTCCGTGCCATGCTTCGATCCCGAGCACCAGACAGGTTCTGCACTCCCAAGCGCAAGAAGGGCAAGCCGGATCTGATCGGAGGATTCACCTTTTCACTAGACCTCTCTCAAGCTTTCGACAAAACAAGCAGGGAGGCTCTCTTGCGCTCACTAACAACTTACGGAGCCTCACCAGAAGACGTCGAGCTGGTTGCATCGCTTCATAGGGAGGCCCAGTATAACCTGCGCTACGGGAGAAGCCAGGACACAGTAACCTCAACAAGAGGTATAAAGCAAGGCTGTAGACTGGCCCCCTCTCTTTTCTCCCTGGTCATCACGGAGGCGTTCCGGCTTATGGCCACCCACATAGGGTTCCCTCCCATACAGCAGTTCCTCACAGGATTTGCGGATGACCTCGTCATTCACCGAGACATCCACAACTGGTCCGATCTCTACGCGGCTCATGACATGGTAAGACTGTTACTGCATTACCTGCAAGAAGCTGGACTAGAAGTAAATTATGCCAAGTGCAACATCATGGTCAAACTGGCAGGTCGCCACGCACAGCAGGCCAAGAAGCTCTTCAAGTCACAGGAGCTTCGCTCCGGCCGGAAGGTGACGGTCTGGAACATAGATGCCCCAGAGCAGCCAAGAAGGCCAATTCTGCTTTCGACTTCCTCCGTTCTTCCCCCTCTCCCTTCCCTTCCTTCCTTCGAGCTGGAAAACTCCTTCAAGTATCTAGGGGTCATGGTCAGCTACTCCAACCCGGAAGATCTTACCTTCTCCTTACGACAAGAGAGAGCGGCGAAGAAAAAGCAGACAGTGCGCAAATTCATTCACAATAAGCGCAGGACAAAGACCGCATCTAGGCTGCTTGTCTGGAGAGCCACCGTCTGGTCTACGGCCACTTTTGGCCTGGAATCTGTTGGTCTTTCAGGCAGGCGGGCACGGGCTCTCCGCTCATGGCATGCCAGACAGGTGCGAGCGGTAACACACAACCCTGTGCATAAGACTCGTGAAACTACAGCAGCGCTCTTTGCACGTCTTAAGCTAGTCTCTCCCATTCAACAGCTTCATGATCGCTCAGCCCAGCGCCTAGACTCCCTTCGCAAGCGCCGGAATGCAGCACCAGCGAGTGAGGTCACCTCCTGCTCGACATCCACGCCGGCCAACACGTGTTCTTCTCTCCTCACCCAGTCCGGCGCCTGGCCACATGAGGATATCCTAACCATTCCCTCCACTCTGCAAACGGCGGAGGAGATTGTAACCTCTTATCGCAAGCTGCTCATGGAGGTCGACAATGACCCCTCTCCGGACGTACCCATGTATACCTG
Organism: Symbiodinium natans; assembly: GCA_905221605.1. Classification (NCBI taxonomy): domain Eukaryota; class Dinophyceae; order Suessiales; family Symbiodiniaceae; genus Symbiodinium; species Symbiodinium natans. The sequence continues at coordinate 517,548 of CAJNDS010002201.1, read as the reverse complement.
TTGTGGCAAGGTCTTTCGCACTGCGGCGGGCACGAGAACACACCGGACAGTCAAGCACCCGGCGCCTGTCCTGCCACCCCTTGCATTCTCACGCTTAAAGCACTCCGTGGGAGGCATGCCTCAATGCTCAAACTGCCAGGCGAAATTTAGAAACTGGCATAATCTGCAGCAACACGTCGAGCGCAGAGTCTGCAGACAGGATGGCTTCAAGCTTTCTAGACCTGAGGCGGCCACCCAGGCTGACGAAGTTCCTCCCAAGGCGAGTGAGGTCTCCTCCAGCCAGGAGCTTGTGCCCTCATCAGACCGCCAGGCTGCTGCCGCACCCTCGGTCCAACTTACCTTGCAGATAGACACAGCGCCGCTCATCTCGCGCATGCGCACAGAACTGCTGCAACAGGCCGGAGGCCAGACTTTCCTCGAGCTCCTCACTGGCCATCTTGGCCAGCAGCTCACCAGGACCTGCCTGCTCTGCGACTCCTGGATAGCCTCCACGACAAAAATAGCCTTCCACCTCACTAAAAAACACGGGGCAGAATGGGACTCTTATAAAGCTTCTGCGGGGAATAACACCTCTAAGATGTATGTGCTCACCCGCCTGTCCCCCTGTCCTGCATGTGGCGTGAAAGTGGAGAGCGCCCCCCGACATACGAGGCAGTGCCCGGTCATTCAGCAATTACAACTTTTCTTCTTCCTGCACCCTGAAGCCCCTCTTTCCAGATCTCATTCGTCCCTCCAACACACTCAGCTCTCACATCTCTCACCGAACCGTACTGGGGCCGGCGAGTCTCCCTCTGCGGTCCCTACCCCAAGGCTGAACACGGTAACATTAATCCAACACGAATCCTCCACACAGGCTGCCCCCCAACCTACGATACCCCAACAGCGGACCCTGCAGGCTCCCACTCCCAAGTCCAAGCAAAGTCAGCTTCAGAGATGGTTTCGCCCAGGGAGTGCCTCCCAGGCTGCACAGCCGGGCGCAGGACCTCTTCAGCCACCAGCGACAGACCTGGATGACTCTCATCCACCACCGCCTCCTGCAGCTCTGCCTATGCCACAGTTGATTAATCCGCATAACTTATGCTATGCCATTTCAGTCCTGCAGATGATTAGCGCTCTGAGGGAAGAACCCTCAGTGGACTGGTCGAATCTTCAGCCTCTCCAGAGGGAACTTCGAGCAAGGGCATCGCGCCCAGTCTCTATTCTTGCACTAGAATCGCTGCCACATTGTCATCCCGACTGGAGGCTTGCCAACAGGCAAAGCGATGCACTCGAGTACTTGACGTTTCTGTTGGCCAATCACCATGGCTCCCTACAAAGCACCCCCTGGAAAAGAGTCTACGATGCTGACATACCCGACTCAACAGGCTTCTCCCCCCTTCTATTAACCTTCCCGGAAGGCACAGACCCTACCAGGCTGTCTCAGCCTGACTCCCAGGCAGTGCCTATCTCAGCCTATTCACTGTCCTTCTTCGTACACGAGTGGCACTCTCCACATGACTCGAAGGCGGCGCTGCTGTACACACCTCCATATATCTTTGTGTCTCTGCCAAGGTTCACGAATGCCGGAGAGAAGCAACACTGGAGACTGACAGGTTTGCAGGACGAAATACAGCTACCTGCTTGGACCAGGCCTGACTCTCAATCTTTTGTTCGCTACAAATCCGTTTCGGGACTCTTTCATATCGGGCAGGAAGCCACCTCGGGTCATTATAGATCCTTCACCTTGCTTCCCTCTCTGCAGGTAGGGGATGACTCCAGCCCAGGCTCCTCGCCCACGAGCCAGGAATTCGCACAGATGGAGTCAGGAGCTTACCTACTGCTTCTCCATCGTCTAAATTGAAGCCTCATTCACCTTCGTGTGAGGTCCCCTCCTGAAAGGTGAGCGGGCAGCGTTTACTCATGCGACCATGCATGTCATCCCTAAGCGCTATGGAGCAAGCCCAGCAGGAGCTGCTGAACAACCCTGCACTATGCCAAGTGCTCTTTAAGAACCTCCCCCACCTTGCTGCCTCATCCATGGCTGCCCGGGCATTTGGCCCCAATGAACGTTCGACATCCCGAGAACTGGTTCCTGCTCACGACCGGGACAGGCCTCCCAAGCAGCGCCGACAGCAGAAGGACACAGAGCAGGACGAAGAAATGCCCCCGACTCGATTGCCCTCACCATCCAGGAGGCCAAGGAGGACGGGTCGCCGCAATGGCTCCAGACCAAGAGCCTCGCGCAACGGCGCGCAGCAATCAAAGCAGGAGGTCAAACCAACCGCGGACCTCTTGGCTAGCATTATCTTGGCCCTGCTGAATCACGAGGATGAACTGTCAGCTTTGCGATACCATCATGGATGGATCTTCTACGCCACGGTACACCAGGCGAACAGCGTGGTTCCCTCCTTGGCAAAGATCCAGCAACAGTGGAAATCAGACAAGCCCAGGACTCTCCTGGCACGCCTGTTCGTCACGCCCTGTTCATCGGCCTCATTCACGAGCTGCACACTCGGGCCCAGGGCTTCGATCACGTCGCCTATGACAGCACGAATCAGGACAAGGAATCAGCGCTTATCTCTCTACCAGGAGCACTTGCCTCCCGAGGCCGACACCACACGGACGAGAACCCTGCCTTCTACTGGAACTACATGAGATGGGACTCCAACAAGCGGAAGGCAGTCATCGATGCCCAACGCCCTCCTCTCTCGCCCAAGGTTATCTCCACCCACCTGGCAGCGATGCTCAAGCTAGATCAGGAACAGCTCACCAAGTTTAGGCCGTCCAGACCGCTGAGGACCAACCTGACGGAAGAAAAGCCGGTCATAGCCTTCCTCCTGGAACTGGCCCTGACTATCGGAGACGACCACGAAGCAATGCATGCCTTTCGACTTCTAGCGAACAATTCAGTCTGGAACCTAGTTGGGGTCACCATGCGCAGGGAAGGCCTAAGACGGTCTCCACAGATGCAGGCCCTCCGCGATCAGCTAGAAGCGCTGCGCACAGGAGGCAACGAGGGCTAAACTTCTCCGGGACATCCGAGTCGAGGTCTCCTCCTGAGCTGTCCAATGTCCCTTCACCTTCTTCGGGGTGTTATTCCCCGTCACTTAGCTTCAGCTAACCTCCTCTCACTCTCGTGTAGAGGTCCCCTCCTGAGAGCTCGAGGACGCTGACTAGTCAGCTCGTTTCTCCTTCCTTCTGGACCCTGGCGTGCACGGTGCCTGCCAGGAAAAGCTTTCTGCATTACACGTCCAGCTACGTTAATGCATCGTACTGCCTTCTTCCGCAATTACAACTGAGGCCGCACCTCATCGACGACAGCAGTTGACCAGAGCAGGCCACACCATAAGCCCTTGCATGACTGGCAAGCCATAAGACCGTCATCTTGCTCTGCGCATGATAGGAGTCCTAACTTAGCTCAGCACCAGCCGTTCTGCTCACATTGATTCAGAACTGACAGTCCCTCCACTTTCATCTCGCCATGGCAACCAACCCGGAGGGCACGATTCTCGCCATTGAAAACACCCCTGGCACCTACACTCAGACGACGACAAGCCAGGCCAGTGCAGCCCAAGCTCTGGTCAAGGCATCGGCACCTCCGCCTGCACAGTCAACATGCGGAGCAGGCTGTGACCAATGCCACAGTGCCCCGTGTATTCGACACAAGCCGGGACATCTATGGCACTGCTGTTTTGGGTGCAGGGACTCCTGGGCGGTGCAACAAGCCCGCTCCAGGTACTGGTAGCTTTGAGCAGGATAGAGCTCGACATTTCGACCAGCAAGTGAGGTCTCCTCCTGCAGGTAAAACGCAGCTATGCTCTCACAGCTGCGCGCCGTCGACAGAGCCAACAGCCTCAGCTAAAACAGTCTGCCCTAAATGCACGTCAGCCCTAAGCTCATCCAATGCCTCTCCGTTCCTATATTGCTGCACAGGCCCCACTGTCGAGCCCAGCACTCAGCCAGTCCTTGTGCACTGCTGAGACAACAGTCTGACCTCACGCTCTGGCTAGACTCTGTGCTCAAAGAACGTCCACTAGGTGTTTACAGCGCAGGGCACCTAGGACCATGCCCCCGCGGAAAAGACAATCGAAGGCTTCGACCCTGCCTTCGTTCGACCTCGCCTCCAACATCTGCACAGAAGCTGATAGGCTGCTGCCTTCGAACTATGTCCCCATCTCGCACAAGAGAATGGACGAGATCAGAAATTACCGCTGGGAGAAAGGTCTCCGTGCTATATCAAGAAGCATGATGGCCCGCCAATCGACAAGGCCGGTCTCGAGCCAGAGACAAGCGGATAAAGAAAGCAAAAGAGACTAGAAGAGCTGGGAATCAAAAAGCCTGGACTCACTGCAGAGGACTTAGCGGCCCTTCCTACCTCGGATGTGTACAAGAATCTTTCTTCGCTTTCCTTGATCTCGGTCGATACCTCCCGACCGGCAAGCTCCAGCGTGAGGTCGCCTCCGAGGAGCGGACACAGGGAAGCGAAAACAGAACCATCCTCTTCATCTGTGCTCCAGGCAGAGGAGGCGAGGATCTTCACGGCAGAGCCTTCACGAGAGCATGCACCGCAACCCTATGCGGGCCAAGGCGTGGGCAGGAAAGAAACCTGCAAGGAAGAGTCGGACTCAGACATACCACCCTGGGCGGACTCGAAGAAGTCGCGCTCATCTCAGTACACCGGTGCAGGAGTTGGACAAAAGGAGGCCTTCGTCAGGCAGCCGCCCCCACCTCCATCTCCTCCTGCAAGACAATCAGCTCCCGACCCAGGCAACTTTGAAGGCATCGCGCGCCTCTCTTCCACAGAGGAGCTCCAGGCGGTCAATCTCACGCAAGCAGCTCCTCCTCCGCGCGAGTTCTTGAACTACCCGGTACATCAAGGAGTGATAGTTCTTCCAGCAGCCACAGTTCAAGCTCGCGTGGCAAGCAAAAAGGAACAAGACAAGGGCAAGGCGGTCATTCACTCCTTCCCCTACTCCTACCCGCAGGAATTCCCTTTGGAATTGGACGTTCATGTGCAAATTCGGAAATCGCAGGACGAGCAGGTCAGCATGATTCTGAAGCTGAACCGCACAGCATCCATGAAAGGCGTCACCCGAGCTGTATACAACTTCAAAGGCGGGGAATTCTACTCGGTCTTCAAACTCTCTGTTGTTGCTCCCCAAGAAGAGCAAGCCCAAGACGGACTTCAGGCTCATGAAGCGGAACTCGACTTGGCACACGTCTTTCCAGAGATGGTCCCGACGGTGGCGAACGTCTTTGCTATCCAGCTCAGAGTGGCTTCCGCGGTCAATCCCCTGGATTTTCCCAAGTCTCCCACGCCGAGTGAGGTCTCCTCCTGGCGGGGAGACTCGGGCCCGCCGAAGTACCTCCTCATTCAGCAGGCCTACGGCATCATGGTGGAAAAGGTCCAGCCGCTGGATAACCTCCCACCGCATCTACGCCCAAGCATGGACGAGTGCTACTTGCTGATTCTCCTAGTACTCAAATCGGCACTTCTGGGATACTATGTACGAGACTGTGGATGGTCCAACCTGGGCAGACGAATCTCGCCAGACTCCAGCACGGATCTGCCCTTCTTTCTTGCTCTTGACACGTCGGCCTGGCACAAACGTACACCTCCTGCTCCTCAACAAGCCACAACTTCAACCGCAGATCACGTCCGGGGACTCTTCTCGACCCTAGAGTACCTGGCGGAGGACAGGCCGGCAATCCAGGCAGCCAAACAAGCCTTTACGCATCATCAGCGACAGGTCCCTCCTCTTGTACAGCATTTCTTCTCCCTGCTCCGAACTCCAGTGGGGAAAGAAAAGGCAGAGAGAATCTTCAGAGACACGTCTCTGGCGCTCTCTGCTGATGTATGGGACGCCTTCAGCTAACCTGCACTATATAGCCCTTTCGTGTGAGGTCCCCTCCTGAAACGGCATGCCGGGATAAGCGCCCGGCACAAGCACCCAGGCCATCTTCCTCGCTACGGCACAAAAAACTAGCTGACTGGTTTTCTAGGCCGGCTCACTGCACATTTCAGCGGAGCACGATGCCTGCGTGCTGCAAGACTTGCACAGCTCAAGTCACGAGTTCACAGGCTCGGGGCTCAGCCACTTACTCTGCTTCTAGCTCGCAAACGCAAGGCTGAAGCAAACACACCTGTGTATGTGACTCCAGTCAATTCTATCCAATGTCGCGTGAGGTCTCCTCCTGACAGCCATTCCAGATAGGCAAATAGCCCTCTGTACCCGCCTGCGCCATGGATCTGGCTGCTCCTTACATCAGGCTTCGAGGCCCGGAACACAGCGTTTGCCTTGAACGCAATGGCCTCTTCAGGATGCAAGACCCGGAACCACGGTGCAACTTCGAGCCATCGATCACAGACAACAAAGCCATGGACGATATCCACGCGCAGACCCAGGCCGCTTTCTACAATCGAGTACAATGGACGACGCAAGATCACAGACTGGCGTCGGAATGGAGCACCCTAATGGCCGATCACCCAGATCATTCCAGTTGCCTACTGGCCAAAATGGGACTCCACGGTGGTGTTCCGGGATGACTACTGCACGCTGATGCTTGGCACCCAGCGCACGGCTCTAGACATACCTGAACTCAAAGCGCACCAGGTTGATATCATCGTGACTCTCAATGCATCATCGCGCTTCAGGGAAAGCTATGACACTGATGCCGATTGGCAGTTCATGTACCAAATGGAGGGCATCTCCAACTTGCGCTACCATCTCTCGGACATGCGCATCTCTCGGAACGATCAAGGCTTCCATGATGTGGTGTCAAATCTTGCCAGGACCTGGATCAGGATGATTGACGAAATTGAGGGCCAGGAGTGCAGCCGCACCAAACCGATGGTCATCCTGTTCCATTGTCTTGCGGGCATCAATCGCTCAACTTCTGCCCTCTGTGCCTACCTGATTGTCCGCTATCACCTCACGGCTCAACAAGCGATAGCGATCCTACTTTCGGCTAGGCCTGGCCAACGCTACTGGCAGGAAAGAGATCAATTCCCTCTCGCGCTTCACTGGCTCTCCAGAGAATGCAAGAAGTCTGTTCTGGGGTATCTATGCATGGCCTGTGGCGACGCATTCAGACCCACACCAGACGATGACCCTCAGGACATGGATGAGTTCGACGAGTGAGGTCCCCTCCTGTCGAACCCCTCTCTTTTCAGAAGCAACTGTACTGACAATGCGAACCTGTGCGGAAAATGAGTGCTACCCCTGATCATTTTACTACATCAAGCATTACTGGAGCTTGCACCTGCCCTCTCCCGGCTCCTGCTCAGGTCTCTCAATGCTCCACCTCACATCGAGGATTTTGCCCCAGCCTAAACCAGCTGACATCATCATGCAAAAAGACACATCCAGAGCAGCTCTTCTCTCTCTATCTCAGAGCTCACAGCTCAAGCCATAGCCAATAACGGCCCTGAACGAGTGAGGTTCCCTCCTGTTCTACTGCTAACTAGCCATGTCGGCGCCGAAGGACGGCAAACAACATCGAGAAACTCGACACAGAGAAGACAAACCCTCCAAAAGACGACATCCTCATGGCAAAAGGCATCAGGCGGACGCAGACTCCCGTCCGATCACGGAGGCTGACCTGGACTCCGAGGCCTCTTCACTTCAGGATGATGACGACCAGAATCCTTGTCAAGGAGCTCCTCGAGACGGACAGCCTCTTCCCGGAACCAGCCAGCCCAGCTGGCCCCAGGAGGCCCGCCTCCGCCTACCCCCATAACAACCAAGGCACTCTCGCCGGCGAACCAGGCTCAGACCGCACCCAAAGCCACCCAGCAGGCCTACCAGCCGTCGGGCCCCCCTGCCCCGACTCCGGTTCACCAGCCTTTCCCTGCGCAGGACCACTCAGGTCAGAGTCCCCCTCCCACGACGGCGGACAGTGCTCCCAGAACCACGGCACGTCCCTCCTCCACAATTGGCACTTCAACGTCGGGGGCCTCGATGTCTCCCCCAACCGCAGCTCATCCTCATCCTGCGCAAGAAGCTGCAACGCTAGTGGGCACCTGGATCATCACTCCTGGACCGATTGTCTCCCTTGCTCCCAACCCGTTCAGCCCATGGTCCCCTCCAGCGCGCACCTCGGTACTGTCGGCCACTGGAAGCCACTGCCTCCGGGCACCTGGATAATTACCGAAGGCCCGCTTGTCCCACGACGAGATCCACAGGAGTGAGGCATGCACAGAGCTCAATTTTGGCACTCCCTGCGAGTGAGGTCACCTCCTGCGAGGGAGTGCATGCGCCACTGCTTTCACCTTCTCAACCCAGCACTGTCTTAGAGACAAAATCCAGCCGCGCCTTACCCTGCTACCGCTGCCTTGACTTAGCCCTCAACGTGCAACACCGAAGTTATGCTCTATGCTCCGGCAAGCCAAGGTGGGATGCTCTACCACAGACAAAGCCGGCTCCTCACTCTTAGACTTCCTCTGCAGCACATACTGCCGAAGCAAAATACAGCTGATGCGAGTTGCCAAGAACTGACAGCTTTTCACCAACCCTCTCCCCCTTTCAGGCTCAAAGGCAGAAAAGAGAGGTCACCTCCTGCTGCCTAGCCCCCCTCTTGAACCCCGCGCCATGTTGCATACATGCCCTTCGCTGCCGCTACGACCAGACTCATCGACGATGCCAATGAAGTCCAAGCTAGCTGCGCTAAACCTCTTCTGCAAGGCAATGCTGTACACAGGCAAGAGAACCAGTGATCCGGATGCAAACCTCTACATCTCGGATGAGGCCAGAGGTCTAGCTCGACGAGAGAACTGTACGCTCGCACCCACTCTGAGACTGGCAGCGCGCAGCTACAATTGGATTCGAATCCTCTATTATCACCCATGGAGCCTCCCCCTCATCTCAAGCACTATGAGGCGGAACGGAGCTCACTCACCTTGCAGATGATACTTGAAACGGTGCATATCTACACTGAAGAGGAATCCATGGAGCCGGACGACTTCAAGTTAGCCGCCCTTATCATTTCCCAGACTTTGTACAATCTGGGAATGGGCGGGCAAACGGTCAGGGACATCGTCAATGGCGCTGCCCAGCATATGCGCTGGATCCTTCCCAGTGACTCTACAAGAGTCCTGAACGGAATTCACCTTTGTCTCTTCCCTTCGGATGCCTCACCGTGGCCGCGAGAGGCAGACACCAATCCACATGCTCAAAGTGATGAACATGCATTGGGCATCCTCGACGCGGAAATTCACATGCTACAGCGAGCGTCCACGATCTACAGGACCATAGCCATGGTCGACTTCATGGTCGCCCAGACAAGAGGAGCACGAGTGCCAGACGACGTCTACCCCAGTGAACCCTGGGACGTCCTGCGACAAGACCAAGCCATGGCACTTCTCTCCTATGCAGAACACTTGACGGAACTCCATGATCTTTTGCCCACTGATGCATACCAAAAGACGCGTACAGACCTCCACCTGGGCAGAACCTGGCTGTCGCGATCCATCACAGCATCTGAGCTGACTTCGCTTGAAGCAATATGGCATAATACCACAGTACCAGAGAGCTTTGCCAAATTACATCTAGCCCTTCAACTCAATCAAGGGGCAAATTGCTGTTCATCTTCCAGAAGACACCAGGGCGCAGGACAGACTACTTACTATACTCTCTCCTCTGGAGAATGAGGTCCTGGACCAAGCCTTCCCCTGGATTCTGGCCTTCAAAATGCTCACGCCTGAGCGCAGGATGATATTCAGACATGCTCTTCTTACGGCAGCGGGCCCCTCGGCTACAGCGCCAATTTCACAGACCGAGTGAGGTCCCCCCCTGGTCGGTCACTTCACTCACCTAATCATCCTCTTCCTAACAAGAAGACCGACGATGCTTGCTGCTGAGAGACAAAGGAGAATTTGTTCCCGTCACTCTGTTCTTTTCCCAAACGCAAGTCTTGACCGTCTCACCCCTCTCCGTCCCGACCCTCAGGTCTTTACCCAGAAAGAGGGAAACATGCACCAGCGCCAGCGCCTCAGCTCTGCCCACCTTAAGCTTGAACTCTGCTGCACCAGCGCAACCCCACCTCTGCAGCTTAGCCCGAGTGAGGCCTTCCTTAGTAAACTTTATCTCCTGGTTGCTTACCTTCGGCTTCAAAGCACCATGGCAGCTGTGCTTGCTCCGGCTAACATCAGAGCCTTCATACGAGTGATGTCCCCTCCTGTATGAGCCTGACCATGGAGGCCCTCCCTCCGGTGCTGAGCAGGGACAAAACCATGGAGGTGCTTCTGGAATCCCTTTTCCTACCGCTTCCGGTTTACCCTGCATCCTACTCGGGAGACCACACGGCCAGCACCATACACATGGCATCTACACGTATCCAGGCAGACGACGCCCTCCGGCACTCAGATACGCATAGCTTCCCGCACCTGCAGCTTCATGAAACTGCTCACGGAGAAAGTCAACTGGAGACTGGGTGACCTTCGACTCTACCTCCCCAAGACTGCTACCCGACAGCTAGCAACCAAACGCAAGCACGAGGAAATGATGCTCCACGAGCCTCAGGAGAACACTCTGACTTATCCTCGGCGGCGTCAGCTCATTTTCATATCTCAGGCAATCAGGGACTACACGAATGATGGCCCAGGTCAAAACTCCTTTCAACTCGAAGATGCGGAGAACACCACACTGCGAATTTGGACGTACCTAACACGTCACTTTGCCAAAGGAGAGGTCAACTTTATGATAGACACCACCTTGTCGCATCTCCACCTCCTGATGAAGTCGGCGACACCATGTCTGATATCAAGCATGGAGCAGTCGCAGCCGTCCTTGGCTCCGGGACAAGGTCAGGGCTATTTTCCCCCACATCTAAGCCTATCCGAAGACAAACACTTGGATCTCCAATACTTCGACCTTCAGGCACTCAGGCGTGCGTCGACGATATATCGAGTACAGCAGCTTCTCAAGATATCTCACTCAACCCCGGGCGGAGAGTCACCTGTAACCAATGGCTGGCGCTTCCAGCAACAAGCGCAACATCTCGAATCATTACCCTATGACAAGCATCTCCAGGCCTTGCTGCCACACCTCCCGGACTACCAGGACCAAATCCGAGAGAATCTGGTGATGCACAGGCAATGGCTCCTACGTGACATCACTGAAGAGGAGACGGCCTGGACCCGCGATGCACTTTTAGAGTCGGCAGTCTCGAGAGGCGAACTCCGGGAACTCTTCGAACATGCTCTCCTCAAGCAGGTCAACCATACGCTTCAGGCCTGTGCCGAGTCTCCTCACCCCGTTGACTCCACTCCGAACTTCCAAAACAGCATGGCTCTTCGCTTCTACCAAATCATCAATCCTCTACATGACGACGTCTACGAGGAGTACAAACCGTTTGCGATCGTCTATAAGATGCTCACTCCCCTGAACCGCCAACGGGTTCGGTCACTTCATCGCACCTTGTCGCACGAGAGGCACCAGTCCTTGCTTCGCCTTTTTGCGCCCTAGCCTGCCAGCAGCTTTGCGTGTGAGGTCCCCTCCTGCAAAGCAGAGCATCAGGTTAGCAACGTCTCTGTCCAACAAGGGACACAACCAGCCTCTTGCACGCCAAGCCATAAGCAGCGGAAAAGTCTCCTGCCTCTTCAAACTGCAGCACAGTCCTTTCTCACTATGATTACTGCGGCATTCTCCGACAATCAGGTTTTCCTGCAGATCGAGTTGAAGCTTGATGCAGTGCCAATGCCTCAGCCCTGCCTGATTTACATGCTAAAACATTCAAGTTTGCAGCTTTCTGCTTTCATTGAAGCTTACCACAGCCGGGCTCAGCCTCTTTACACAGGCTGACCACGCGAGGTCTCCTCCCGGCTAGCACACCAGCCATGCCTTCACCGTCTCGCGAGGTTCTGCTCGAGATTCTTCTGGAGTCGCTCCACGTCCCAACGACCATCTACCTACCTGGCGGCATCAGTGAGCACATGGTCACATCGACCTCAGCAAATACTCATCTCACCCCGAGGAGGCTCATCTTCACTACAGAAGAACTTGAACCTATGGCAGAACGAAGCATGAGAGTAGCATCACGTCTCTGCAGCTTCATATGTCACTTGGACAGGCACCTAGCCTGGCGCGAGGGAAGACACACTGCCCTCCCCCTTGAGGCTGGCCCACGTACCTTGGCAGGCAAGCGCAAGCACATTGAAGACGAGCTGCCTTCAGTGCACCTGCCCCCGAATATGGGGCCCCTCCAGCGCCAGCAAATCATGTACCTCACCCTCATGATCCGAAACTACACAAATGACGGAGAAGGCTCGCCGTCCTTTAGTACGTCAGATGCCGATCAGGCCAGCGCACTAGCCTGGCATTATCTCACCAGGAGGTTCTCGCAGTCAGAGCTGAATGCCATTCTGCTCCGAACTCTGGAGCAGGCCAAGGTCATTCTGCAGTCTGAATTCACTCCAGCACATCAACGGAACCTACTCCAGCTGCATCCCCAAACGACGGAGGAGAACTGGCAAGGCAAAAAGTACTTCCCCCTAGGCCTCCGGCTTCAAGACCCTCATCAGCTTGATCTTGAAGCATACGATTTCAGAACGCTCAAAAGAGCATCGCTTCAGCTGCGCCTACTGCAACAACTGCGGACTATTACGGCCTCCACACCTACATCGGCCAGCGAACAGATCCGCGATGGCTGGGAATTCCTTGAACAAGACCGTGATCTCTCAAAGCTTGACTATGAGGATTACCACACCAAACTGGCTTCAATGATCCCGCACTATCAGGAGACACTCCGAGAAATCCTGACACTGTACCGCCTATGGCTGTCAACCCCTCTGTCCGATGAAGACTTCTTGTGGGTGCGCAACCTGGTAGTGAGTCAGCTTCTACCTAGAGACACTCTCCATCGCTACTTTGCTGACAGTCTCTGGCAACAAATACGACACAGATATGGAGGGGACCAAGGAGATCTCGAGCAGGCACAAGGAGTCATCACAATCCTTTCCCCGCTCCATGACCAGGTCTATGATGACTATAAGAACTTTGCTGTGGCGCTGACTCTGCTCCTCGTTCGACACCGTCGACGTCTGAAGCAGACGCTAGACGACAAAATTCGGGGCTAGAGACTGTCCGAGCACCATAGCCTTCCAAACGAGTGAGGTCCCCTCCTGTTCACTGCACTATCTTCCCAAATTGCGGGGAAAAGCGTGTATCCGATCTTCCTATGCCAAGCCTCACTAAGCACAGCTCTCCTCGCAAAGTTTTGCTCTCAGGTTCGCACGAGTGAGGTCCCCTCCTGGCGAACTTCAACCCGGCCAAACCCCATGGCAGACCTTCGCCCCGTCCTTAGCCGCGAACAAGCAATGGAGGTACTCCTTGAATCTCTCTTCCTGCCGCTGCCGGTATACCCTACAACTCCAGCTGGCGCCGCCACAGCGAGCAATCTGGACCTGGCATCCTCACGCACCCCTGCGGAGGAGGCGATCCAACACTCGAACCGTCAGATACGGATAGCTTCGCGTGCTTGCAGCTTCATGAAGCTGCTCGCGGAGAAGGTTCACTGGCACATGGGAGAGTTGCGGCTCTACCTTCCCAAAACTGCGCCCCGCAAGATGGCCGCAAAACGGAAGCATGATGAGATGATGCTGACAGAGCCTCGTTCTCCTACTCCGACGTACCATCAGAAGCGCCAGCTGCTCTTCATCTCTCAGGCGATTCGGGACTACACCAATGATGGTCCTGGCCAGAACTCATTCCAGCTCGAAGACGCGGAGCCTACCACCCAGCGCATCTGGACGTACCTGACGCGCCACTTTGGCCAGGGTGAGGTGCACTTTATGATAGCCAACGCCCTGTCACATCTACACCTTCTTATGCGATCGTCAACTCCACGCCTACTCTCAGGCATTGAGCAGTCACAGCCATCGCATGCTCCACGGACTACTTCCCCGCCAATCTTCGTCTACACGATGACAAGCAACTGGACCTTCACTACTTCGACTTGCAGGCGCTTAAGCGAGCCTCTACAGTATACCGGGTGCAGCAGCTTCTCAAAGCGTCTTCTTCACTCTCAGAAGGGGCATCGTCAGTAAAGAATGGATGGCGCTTTCAACATCAGGACCATCACCTCAATGCTCTGTCCTACGACCAACATCTCCTGGCTCTGTTGCCTCATCTTCCGAATTACCAGGACCAAATTCGCGAGGATCTGGTCACGTATCGGAAGTGGCTGCTTCGAGAAATCCATGCAGAGGAGGTTGCCTGGATTCGATCCATGATCACGGACACGGTGATCTCGAGAGGCGAGCTCCTGGAGCTCTTTGAGGAAGCCTTGCTCAAGCAGGTCAATTCTGTGTTTCGAGCCAGCGCTGGCATTCCCAACCCGGAAGATCATTCTCAAGACTTCCAGAACAGCATGGCTCTTCGCTTCTACCAAATCATCAACCCACTGTACGATGACATCTATGAGGAGTACAAGCCATACGCAATTGTGTTCAAGATGCTTGCTTCCTTTCATCGCAAACAGCTCCAGTCCGTCCTTCGGGCCCGAGAAGCAGCCATTCTGGCATCCCCATATCGGACCACCAGCCTGGTTCCAGTCTGCGAGTGAGGTCGCCTCCAGCAAACTGAACCATAGTATCCCAAAGCTCCTACAGCCCGAACACTGGCCTTAATCATGTCTCCAGACCACCGCTCGCACTGCAGAGAAAAAACCTCCATGCCTTATCATGCACAAGTGCCAGCCTGCATAGCCGATGCCCTCAGACTCGGCCTGCCTGCCGACTTGCCTGCTGAGGTTGAAGACCAATCTCGCAGAGACTTGTACATTAGCGCAACCCACCTAGCTTGCAGAGGCTCTGACATCGGAATAGATCAGGTCCCGAACGAACAGGTCCTCCAATTTTCACCCTCGATGCCCGCCAAGGTGTGGGACATGACCCGCACATGCGTCCGAAATGAAATGAAATGCTGGTGTTGTTGCTGTTGCTGTTGTTGTTTTGTTGTTGTTGTTGTTGCTGCTGCTGCTGTTGTTGTTGTCCGTTTTCTTCTTCTTGTTGTGTACTGAAAATCATAGGACTACTCATAGTCAAGTACCTTCTTTAAAGTGAGGAATTCCAACTTTGCGCCCGACCTCCGCGGCCGTAGTGTTGCCTGTCACCGTGGCACTTCGTGCCGCGCCCTGGCGCGACAGACTTGGCCAAGCCTCGCTCAGGGGTCGGTGTTCCAGGAAACCAGGTTCCTAGGTTTAATACGTGATGTGTGGGGAGGCGCTAGTGCATTTGCTTGCCGCTATTTTGTTGGGGAATAGCATGATGACTTCCATGTGCTTGCGCTCCGACCACTGTTTTGTAGCGCAGGCTCTGCGGCTGGACTGATAAGGGCGCTGCTCGAACAATCTGATGCAATACACGATCCTCGCAGATGCTCCAGTCGGTAGAGGTCTCAAGGTCATCTGCTATTATCCGCCGACCCCAGCAACAGCGGGGCGGCGTCAGTGAAGACCCTCCCTGCCCTCACCGCACCCTCTTCCCCCTTCCCCTTCCCAACCATTCCACTCCACCTTTCCACTTGGCCCCACCATTCCACTCCACCTCTCCACCCCTTCCCCCGCCCCCCCCTCCCCTTCCCAACAATTCCACTCCATCCCCCTCCCCCACCCCTTCCCCGTCCCTGCCCCCCCTCTCACCGTACCCACTCCACCCACCACCAACCCCTTCCCCACCCCTAACCCTCCCACCACCAACCCTCCATCCTCCTCCCCTACCCCCTCCCCCCCAATCCACCCTCTGACCTTCCCAACCATTCCACTCCATCCTCCTCCCCTACCCCTTCCCCCATTCCACTCCATCCCCCCACTCCTCCCCAGTCCCCACCCTCCCCCGACTTAGGGCTCCGCCCTGCACCAGCACCCCCCCCACCCCCCCCACCCCACCCCACCCCCCCACCCCCCCCCCCCACCCCCCCCACCCCCACCCTCCCCCCCCCACCCCCCCCACCCCCACGCCTCCCCCCCCCCCCACCCCCCGCCATTCCACTCCACCTTGCCTTCCGCCCCTGGAGTGGAATGAGTGGAATGGTTGGGAAGGGGCGGGAAAGGGGTTGGTGGGGTGGATTGGGGGTACGGTGAGAGGGGGGGCAGGGATGGGGAAGGGGTAGAGGAGGAGCATGGAGTGGAATGGTTGGGAAGCGGAAGGGTAGTGGGAGGGGGGGGGGATCCTCCTACCCCTTCCCCATCCCTGCCCCCCCTCTCACCGTACTCCAACCGCCCCGAACCCTCCCACCACCAACCTGCCCCCCCCTCCCACTACCCAACCATTCCCCTCCATCCTCCTCCCCTACCCCTTCCCCACCCCCGATCCATCTCCAGCCCTTCCACCTTCCCTCCTCCCCCCCACTCCCACCACCAACCCCTTCCCCTGCCCCCCGCTCCCCACCACCCTTCCCCTTCCCAACCATTCCACTCCACCCCCACCACCCCGACACCCCTTCCCGCCCGCTCCGCCCACCCTTCTCTAGACTCGATCAGATGACTGACTTTATATTTAAAGGGCTCCAGTGCATGTGCCCCCTTCCCCTTCCCAACCATTCCACTCCACCTCTCCACTTGGCCCCCACCCCTAACCCTCCCCTCCCTTACCCCTTCCCCACCCCCAATCCACCCTTCTCCAACCACTTACCTCATCTCCTCCACCTACCCCTCTCCCCCCCACTCCCACCACCAACCCCTTCCATTGCCCCCCGCTCCCTTCCCCTTCCCAACCATTCCACTCCACCCCCATCCCGCTCCCCCCCCCTTGCCCCCCCCCCCGACCGCTCCCCTTCCCCATCTGTCCCCCTCTCCCCGCTCCACCCTTGCCTTCCCCCACCCCACCCCCACCCCCCCCCCCCCCCCCCCCCCCCCCCCCCCACCCACCCCGCACCTCCTGTAGAATCTGCTGCCGCTTCCTGCAGCGGTCTGCAGCGCGCACCTTTTCCCGTCGGTTGTGCAGCCTGCGGCGCGCACGCAGGCCCATATCCGCAGGCCCATATCTCGGCACCGCAGCTGCTGGCGGCACACGATGCACGTCCGGTCCCGTTTCTGGCACCAGCCATTGTGCGTGAAGGCCGCTTGCGGATACCAGTGCTCGCAAGTTCCGCACTGCCGCTTCTCCAGGCACATGCAGCAGGTGCTCTGCCAGATCAGATAATTGCTGATTTTTCCGGGAAATGCCTCCGGTGCCTGCCATCGCTTGCAGCGCCTACAGCGGTACGGCGTGCCGCGCTCTCGTTTAAAACAGCTGGTTTTGGGGGTCGGCGGCACTGGCGGTAGCCATTAAATAAGATCCAAAACTTGATGGACCCACTAGTTCACATGATTCCAAACTATAGGCCCTATAGGCCTGCTTCAGTGGATGCCTGACGGTTCGAATCCCTGAGTGTCCTCATTGTTTCATTTCCGTTGTCCCGCTCTTGAAAAGCCAGGCGCGGTTGCCACCGCTGCCATGGCGGTTGTGCGGCCATGCGCAACCCTTAGGTACACACATTGCGCGAGCAATTGCTCGACCAGCATTGTTTACTGTCATCGTTGCTGCATGTGGGACACGCCCAGCGCATCCAGGTCTGTTCGACTGCGGGCGACAGGTCTGCATACTGCATATCGCGGCGGTGCAGCAAGGTTCACGCCCACTGCGGTAGCAGCTGGAAAATAGAGGAATAGAGGACTGAGCTGCATTGAGTTTCCAGCCACTGAATACATGGCATGCGAAGATTCTTCCAGGCCGTTGGCGGCGCAAACTTGGCAAACCCTGGTTGGCATGCTTCCAAATTCACCATAGCAGAATGTAGGTTCCCTGCATCTTCAATCAAGGCCTTTGGATCAACTTCCATGTCGCCCGACAGAGTCTTTCTCTTCTTAGAGCCACATAACACGGATAGCCCCCCTAGAAACCCTAAACCCTAAACCCTAAACCCCAAACCCTAAACCCTAAACCCTAAACCCTAAACCCTAACCCTAAACCCAGTCCATGTCTCCGAGGAGCATTACCAAGGGCATCCTCGAAGATGTAGAGTCCTCCCGGCCGTACAGAGGGCCAAAGTGCCTCGATTTGATGCCAGGGTTTAGGGTTTAGGGTTTAGGGTTAGGGTGTACAGTTTCAGGTTTAGGGTTTAGGGTTTGCGGTTAAGGGTTTAGGGTTTAGGCTTAGGGTTTTCGGTTGGCCTGGACCAGCGATGCGCCAGACCCCTGTACGTCACTATGTGCTTGGTAGTATCACCGCACCCTCCCAGAATCCCTTTTCATTTGAATTACATATCCATTTTCCCTACTTGACTCGGCGCTTTGTCAATTGGGTATAGAGGTTGAATTTGGCCTGCAATGTTTTTGTGTTTGAGGGGTTAACTGGAGTCTTTCGGCTCGCAGCAGGGGCTTCCAGTTCGGGATTAAGGGTTTCGAACTGGTACCCTAATCTTTAAACCCTAAACTCTGTTGCCCCAAACCTTAAACCCTAAACTTTAAACCCTCAATTCTTTCTGGTTGGTAACCCAGATTCTGGAAAGGGTCAGGTCTTTGGATCCCAGAAAAACTCCCAGAAGGGGGGGGGGGGGGCCTCCCAGTGACCTTGGGTACGCTGAGGCGAGGGGCAGCGTACCCCCCCCTGGTCTGGGTTGGGGGGACCCTCCTCAAACTCAAAAACCCAAAACCAAGACGTCTCGTCAAGGTTTTAAGGTTTAGGGCTTCAGGGGGGCTAAAGGCTTGGGGAGCACGCTGAACTCGCAGGGCCAGCTTAGTCCAGTTAAAACTAGGCATGTGACAGAACATGACGAAGCCCTTGCTGGCAAGGCAAGAGCTGACATGCCTTTGGGATGCCTGCACAAGCATGGGAACCCAGTACACTCCCAAAGAGTGGAAGCGTGTAAGAGGGCTCGGGACCGTATATAGGTAGCCTCCGAAAGTGCCGCCGACAGGCAAAAAGACTGGCGATGCGGCTCGATTGCCTCGAGCCGTCGTCTACGATCACATCCCAGGGACCCTGGCTGCGGACGTGTTCCAGCGTGTCCTGCAACTGCACTTGCGCTGGAAAATGAAATCTTTGTGCGTTGGGCACAAGTATGGCTTTGAGGTCATGGGCTTCAGCTTTTGGATCTGAACTACTGCAACTACCACTGCCACAGCTACTATGCGGCCTCGGACCCCTCGCCAAAAAGACCCAAAGTCCAGACTGCACCTACATCGAAAAGCGCTGCAACTCCCTCGCGGGGCGGCACCGGCCCCCATCCTTGCTGCTGTCGTCCCCACGGTAAACCGCAGCTTTGCGGCTGTTCAGCTGTGAGAAAGCAGCATCTGCATTGCCAGCACGATCAACCTCAACAAAAAAAAAGAACATGTTTTGGTTTACAGCTTACTGTAAGGCTCTGAGCTGCGGGGTGGGCTCCAGAGCCTGAATCCTAAGCTCAAGAGGGCCTGGGAATACTTTCGGCTGTGTGAATCCCAGAGCTACGCTCTGTCAACAGCCTAGGGGAAGTCGGAAAATGCTTCTGAAATAAAATCAGGCTATATCGGAAATGTTGAAAAATTTGCTTGCACCTGCCTCAGCAATGGAGGACCACTGCCTGTCATCTTTTCAGCTGCAATTTACAATGGCTTCTCCTCACAGTCGAGGCTGGCAGGTTCATTTTTCTGTTTCTTTCGAATTGGGACACAAAAAACTGAAAATGTTTGGAAATCACTTCGGCTTGCCGAAGAGATGCAGGGGCCCGGAGTAAACAGAAACCTCAGACGCACTTGTCGAGCCTGGCTAAATGCCTTCGGACAGCTGGCTTCTTCCAAACCGCAGTACATTTTGGCCTCGGGGGCTCGAAAGACAAATGCAGACGCACGATCGGCCGCACCTAAATGTTTGCAGCTGTCTTCCCCCGATGAAAAAAGCGCAGGCTGAGAGCACATTCAAGCAGCCTGCGGTCTGCAAGTTTCTTGAGGTGTCTGTGTTTCATGACAACACCAACACCCTACTAACACCCAAGCCAAGTAGTCACACGTACTTGCAGGAGCCAGTCCGGAAGCTCTTCCATTAGTCTTTCGACGTGACAGCATTAAAGGCTTACCACAAGACCCTATCATATAGCTGTTACCGCGAGGAGAGAACACACTAAACTCGTGCCGATCCCTGAGAACCCTTTTATCCAAACACACATCGCAGGGTCGAGACCCTGGCCTCAAAACACCATCAACTTTAGGGTTAAGGGTTTAGGGTTTAGGGCTTAGGGTTTAGGGCTTAGGGTTAAGGGTTCAGGGTTCAGGGTTTATTTAGGGTTTAGGGTTTCGGGTTTAAGGTTTAGGGTTTAGGGTTCAGGGTTTAGGGTTTAGGGTTCAGGGTTCAGGGTTCAGGGTTTAGGGTTTAGGGTTTTGGGTTTAGGGTTTAGGGTTTTGGGTTTAGGGTTCAGGGTTTAGGGTTTAGGGTTTAGGGTTTAGGGTTTAGGGTTTAGGGTTTAGGGTTTAGGGTTTAGGGTGTGTTCCGTTCTGGGTTGCTCGCTGGGCTCCGGGGCCTCCCTCACCTTATTTTGTCTAACCGGCCCCTTTGCCCGAGTCGCTCGCAACATCGCGTGGCGGTAAGCCCACCCCAAGCCACCCGGCATATTTATTTTAGAGCTTAGTTCCTAAAGTCTGGTTTTGCTTCTTCCAGCGGGGGCATGCTGTGCCCCTGCGCACGCTGTTTCGGCACCGTCCCGATCTGAGCCTCGCGGGGGCAGGGCTACAAAGAGGCGAAGATCTGGCAGACGCTGCCCTAATGTTTTTGCCTTCCCTTGACCAAAACTAGGCTGTGAAAGGACGGGGGGTAGCCCTGCATCATCAAAATCGGGACGGGCTTGTTTGAAGGCGTTTGGCATCCCGCATCTGCCGTCACGGAAGGCGTCTGGCATGTGTCTCACAGATTGGCTTGGGTGACCGCAGGGGCACGGGCCAGCGTCCCGACGTGCTTATTTGAGCGCCTTTGGCATCCCTCGTCTGCGATCCTCATTTGCAAGCACGGAAACCATCGACACCAAGCCTTTTGGGTTACCGAAGGGGTAGCGCTGCCCCTCGACCGGGCCAGCGTCCCGATACGACTTTCCCTTGACGAAAAGTAGGCTATGAAAAGGTCTTGGGGGTGGCCCTTCATTAGAATTTGGGCTTTGGAAGCTTTTGGATGAAGCGAAGCTTTCGAGGCTTTTGGAGGATGCAAAGCTCCTGGCAAGCGCAGGTTTCATGGCTTCTGGAGGCTACCAGAAGCTTTTGTGAGGCCCTGCTAGGGGTTCCGACCCAAAAAACCCAGAAACGAGAGGTGTCAGGACAATCGCGGGGTCCCCGCCATTTGGGGCTTCCTTGTGAAAGGTCAAAAAGGCTCAGGGAATGGTCCGCGAGGAGCTCTGGGAGAAGCCCAAAAAGGCTCAGGAATGGTCTGGCGGGAGCCGAAAAAATTCAGGAACGGCTCAGAAATGGTCTGGGAGAAGCACAAAAAAGCTCAGAAATGGTTCGGGAGAAGCCCAAAAAGGCTCAGAAATGGTTTGGGAGGACCCCAAAAAGCTCAGAAACTGTCGGGAAGAAGCCCAAAAAAGGCGGAGGAATGGTCTGGCTAAATGGTTTGGGACCCAAAAAGCTCAAAAAAGGCTCAGAAATGGTCTGGAGAACACCAAAAAAGCTCAGAAAGTGCCTGTCTGGCGGGAGCCGAACAAAGGCTCAGAAATGGTCCGGGAGAAGCACAATGGTCTGGAAGAAGCCCAAAAAAGCTCCGAAATGGTGCGGGGGAAGCCCCCGAATAAAGGACAGGGTTGCACCAGCAATTGTCTTGGGTTTCGGGTCTTTACCTTTCGACAGCCTTGACGGCCAGTGTGTGCCTTGCCTTGCTCTGGAGCGTCCAGCAGCCCCAGCTTTACCTGGGCTGCACGTTCAGTGCTCTCAGGTCGCTCGCGAAGCTCGGACAGCTTCGGGCTCTCAAGTGTTGGTAGCGAGCCCTCAGCAGGACTTTAGGGTTTCGGGTTTAGGGTTTAGGGTAAGTTTAAGCCTCGCAGCTGACGCCGCTCAGCATTAAGAAACTTGAGGACCCACAATCCCCAGACCTTTGAGCGACAGGCCCTTCAGCGACTAAAATCCCAACAGCCCAGAACCCGGGAGCCCTACGCGAGCTTCGCCGGGTGGCGCAAAGGATCTCGGCCGATCGAAAGTAGGATTCCCAGAGCCTTCACGCGAAGTCCAGAGGATCGAGATTTTCAGGAGTGAGGTGGGTTTCAAACCTTAGCATCTGGGATTTGGGGGTTTGGGTACTGTGGCCGGGGATCAATATACTAGTAAGGGAGAGAGAAGGAGAGAAAGGTTGAGTAGAGCTGCACAGTCTGATGCCGACACCTCTTTTGCAAGTCCCCCTGTTTGCCTGTTGAAACGTGGTCAAGTTCTTTGGCTGAAACTTCAACTTTTTGGTGATACACGGTAAGAGATGCGAGCATCAGCTAGCAATAAGGCAACTTCTCGCAACGAATCCTCCTGAGACCCCCTTCCCTGCAAACGGTATCCTTCATGTGAAGGCTCTTTTTGGAAGCCTGTCACCTCAGAGGCAGACCCATACATCCAATCTTTCGAAAGGCAAAACCTGCTATCGTTTTAGACAGGCAGAGGACATTTGCCTGAATGACACAAGTCGACGAAGGCAAGTGGGCGGGATGAGGCGCGACACGAGTGTCCCAGCAACTGCTCTTAATCCCCTCTAGCCAAGGCGGTCAGAGTACATGTTTTATGTTCTCCGAATTCAAGGTTCGATGCTGGAAAGGGGGTTTCGCGACATCTTGAAATGTGCATCCAAGCCTTTTCTACGAGCTGAATCACGGACAGGATGCATTTGAATCATGCCTTTGGCTAATCTGACCAGTCTGCTGCATTCGAAGTGGCTTAATACGTAGCATGCATTCACGTGTATACACATAGAAAGACATACTGGCGAAGTTGGGTGCAGAGGCAGAAAGTTCGGATGGGTTGGGTGTAAAGATGCAATGCAGGAGCTCCCCGGCCTTAGAACCGGGAACTCCAAACTCCAAAACACCCTCTCCTGGCTGGTGCTTAGTAGGGCATGAGGGAATGAGGACCCTATATCATCCCTTAAAGGGTATATAGGGCCCTACCCATTCCCTACTAAGGACCAGGAATTTCTCAGACCCTAAAGTTCTGGCCTTGCGGAAAGTCCTGCTTGGGAGCCGAGCTCAGCCACCTTCACATTGGGAAGGGCTCCTGAGCAGAGTCGGGATGCAGATCACGGCTGCACAGAATTCGCTTGTGGGCGCTCAAACACGCCTCATCAAACACCATGAGGAAACGGTTTCTTGGGTTACGAGTCCTGGGGTATTCCGTGTGGCAGCATCGAAGCTTACTTGGTGCTCTATGCTCCTCAACAGCCCATACTCGGAAGCACACGTAATCCTCAACGTTTGCTCATAAGCAGGGGTGTTCTTTTCAAGCAGGGGCGCGGAAGTCTGCGAGCCATCTTGCGTAGTCGATCTCATAGAGATGTCGGGACCTCATGTGCAGGATCTGTCACCCTCTAGCCGACAAAATATAGGCAAAATAGCGAGTTTGCCAGTTTCAAAATGTTTTGTACATCAGGACTATAATTACTTTGGAAATCCTGAGCTAAACGCACACCCCCAAATACGGCTGGCCCGTCACCCGAAGCTTGACACGCATGAAATTGCGCCACAACCCTTCTTAAGGTGCTCTTTTGCTTCAGGAAAGGGTTGGGACCTCCTACCTGAGTCCCAAGCTCTCGAAAAATAGAGGGCCGGACCGGCCGGACTTTCTGCGTTGGAGTAAACCGGCAACAATATAGGAAAATTGCTGGCAAGACTTGGAAACGCCTCATCTGCGTCGCAGCCAGAACCCGCAGAACCACGGTTGGGCATGGGATTCAGTTTGCTTCGTGTCTACATGTGTGGGTCCTCCCAAGTTCACAAGAGTTGTTGGAAGAGCTGCGTCGTGTGAACGTGGCAGCCTCCTGCTTCTCGACGTTGCACCCTTTCTCTAGAGACAGAAACCCTTCGGCCGTTGGGAATTGAGAAAAATGAAAAGATGTAGGTCGAGCATACAAGGTTTCTCTCCCCATAAACCCACGTGAACGAGTGGCCACTGCGGCGAGCCGAGCTTCCGCAGCGCGGCTGCAAAAGAGCTATCCTGGTCACCGGACTGCGACTGCACTGGGCTTAGGGTCTCCCGCACATGACTGCACATCGAAACGCATCGTGGACAAGCTGGGAGTACCACAACGACATGCCTTTTGTATGGTTGCGCCCCCCGTTTGAGCCGGGAGCTCCCGGACCTCAACCCCCCCCCCCCCCCACCGACCCATGATGCCGGTGAGCCATCTTCGTAACTGTCATCACTCCTGGCATTCCGAAAGGGCCCTGGGCGTCTCCTCGTAACTGTGGTCACTTTTGGAGCCTCGTATCTATCTTTTTCGCGTTCCAAAATGCCGACGAAATCCTCCAAGCTGAAACCTGTGCCCTAAAACGTTCATTAAGCCTCACGAAACCATAAATTTTAAACCCTGCGTACCCACCATCATGCCACGAAGGGGGGGGGGGGTGGCGGCGTGGCGGGGGGATACCATGGGGTGGCCATATGACATAAAACTACACGCAATGGCCGAGATAGTCGTGGTAAGACTGAAACGAGCGGTGCATGAAGTGGCGCCAGACCAGTTCTCCGCAAGCGATGAACACAAATGACTTTGCGTACGGCTGGCTGACAAACGACTGTTGCAACAACCTCGTCGATAACTGAAAAATAAGACGAACATTCATTTGGTGCCTTTCGCAAAAACCACATGAGTTCGAAAAAACCATCTGTTTGGACATGGCCATCTTTGAATTAGCGATGGCCAGTTCAATATTCTCACCGTGCACTACTCTAATTTCATACCTCAAAAATTGCCGGGGCCTCGGGCAGTACTCTAATCCCCTCTGCAATACCCCCCACCCCCACTACCCCCCACACCCCGCCACCCCACCCACCCACCCCCGACCCTTTTGCGCTGTGGTAAGGTTTTTGTCTTGGCAAGGGCCGCGTCGAGGGTTCGCAGGGTTTGGGAGGCTTCTTTGAGGCCTGGAGGGCCTATCGGGGTCAGCTTCCGGCCGAGGCGGGTCGTGAAGCGCAAAAATTAGCAATTAACTAGCACAGATAGGGCGCGAATTGATCAGACAGTCAAACGGTCGCGCGCCAAACTACCTTGGCATTCTCAGTTAAAAAAAGGACCAAGAGACCAGAGGACCCTGGCCCAGTCCAACCCAACCAAGGGGCGCAAGCCTTAGGAAAGAAATCGATCAGACCAAAGGGCTCTTTAAGACCCCATAGCATACCCGCATAGGACCACCAGAAAGCAAGACCCAGCAACACAGAAAGACTTATAGTATTGAAACCTGAACCCCTGAGGTGGGAAAATGCAAATGGTCCTCTCTAAACACATCAACTCCACGCGGGATCCCATGCTACATGCCCCCTGCACTGGCAAGTCAAGCAGAGCATTGCTTTTGAGATACTCCGGTCTCAACATCTTGAGACAGGAAAGGCATTTATGCATGATAACAAAGGCCTTTGAAAACACGATTTGGAAATTGTGACACCCAGGACAAGGATGATAGTGGCTGATGGATGTTTGGCGCACTCTGATAGTGAAACTTTCGCCAAGCCACAAAACCCAAAAACCCTCAACCCGGCATTGAAACCATGAACAAAAATGTTGAACCCTGAGCCCTGGGAAGCGTGAAGGCCGGTGAGATTGAGCGCAGGCCTCGAGCTTCGACACGCAGGACGGCTCGGGGCTGGATGGGGCGGATGGTGGCAAAGCGACCTGCAACCAAATAGTTACCCTCGCATGTCAAATGAGACAACCCAGGATCGCCGGCTCAGCTGAGACTGCGCCATGTCATGACACCTACACATAAAAATCCCAGTTCCCAGATCCACCCAAAGTTGCCGCCGCCGTTGCCAAACCATTCTCATTACTTGCAAACTTCGCTCAACTCTGCATGTGACTTGTTCTTGGCATCGTCGTTCTTGGCATCGCCACTTTCATGCTTTTTGCAAATTACAACACACCTGGACCCTAAACCCTGTCAGACAAAAACCCGAAACCTAAAACCCAACATCCTGAAACCCCAACCTTAAGCCCCAAACCCTGAACCCTTGCCTCCCAGACCCACCCCCACAGCACAAGACCAGGACCTCTTCGGGGTTGCTTGCCTTGGCCTCCTCCAGCCACCTCTCCACCGTAGGGGGTCGGAGCTTGAGGTGCTTGGGCTTGGGGTTTAGGGTTTAGGGTGTGGGGTGTAGGGTGTAGGGTTTAGGGTTTAGGGTTTAGGGTTTGCTGTGATAGGGCGTAGATGCTGTGAAGGTTAGGTTGCGAAACAAGCTCGAAAGCTTCGTGAGGTGCCGAAGAGCAGCTTTGGCCCGATTGTGGAGGGCATCTAACACTTTTCTCCCAAACCTATTCCTTTTAGGGTTGAGGCCTAAACTCAGACAACAGTCAGACTCCCCGGACGCCCCCGGACACCCCCAAACACCCCCGGACGCCCGGACACCCCCGACACGCCAGACACCCACACCCAGACCCCCGCACGGCCGTTGGGTGGGCCCAGGGCAGGGGGCCACAGGGGGCCGGAGCGGGCCACAGGGCAGGGGGCGAAAACGCACTTTTTGAGCAAGCCCCCTCCCCCGGGCCCTGGTCCCTGGGCACGCTGCGGCGAAAGGTCCGGGACCCCCTAGGCTGGTGCCCTGGGGGCACCTGGTCGGGCCTCACAGACAGGGTAATGACTTAATAAGGGACCAGTACTGGTCCCAAGGAGAGCGTGCTCCGGTACCGGGCCCATCGTGGGTGCTACCGACCTCCGAGCTGTGGGAGGCGGGCGAACGACCTGGCTCGGCTTGCGCCATCGAGGTCGAGGGGCTTGGGCGCCGCCCCCCAACGTAGGGCGGCCTAGGCCTTGAGTTTAGGATTTAGGGTTTAGGGTTTAGGGTTTAGGGTTTAGGGTTTAGGGTTTAGGGTTTAGGGTTTAGGGTTTGGGTTCTGCATGAGAATGCAAATTCGCTTCGATCTACACGCGGCGGTTGGAATTTTCGGGTGACCACGTGACTTCTGAGCAATCCCTCTTGAGTAGGATGGATGACTTTGTGTCTACCTTGAAACTTGTATGTATGTATATATATATATATACACATGTATACATGCAGCACCCAAACCCTACAGCGTAAACCTTTACTGTCATGCGTGCGAATCTACTCATCCAGGGCTTTAGATTTTAGGGTTTAAGGGGTTTAGGGTTTAGGGTTTCAGGGTTTGGGGCTTAGGGCTTAGGGCTTAGGATCCGAATACATTACAGGAGATAAATACATGAAGCACCCTGAGTGGTTTACATTCCAGCGGGGGAATGGCGTGAGGGAATCCAGAGCTAAACAACACCAATGAAACAAACAAAATGTTTTAACCATCTTTGATTTCTTAAACTACCTAAATACTGCAAGCAGTCTAAAATCACACAGTTTGCATTCTTGAAATATTTGGCTAATTTGAGTCATTCAAGAATTTGCATAAGTTACGCCATTCAAAACATATATTGAACAGCTTGAAAATTACAAGATAAGTGACAACATCTGGACAAGTGTAACAACTCAAACAGTTTCTACTTTGCAGACAAGCAATCTGAATAGTCAAAAGTGTCAAACATTTCAGGTAATTCTCAAAAAAAACCCAGTCTTTCAAATCATCTAGACACATTGGACAACTTGTATTCCTAACGGTTGACAACTTAGACTGCTTAAGAAGCTAGGTCATGTCAATTCGAATAAACATATTTCACTAATGAAAAATATTTGAAAACTTCGGATAAATCAGATAATTTGAACAACTTAAAAAACTCTAACATGCATAATGTGAACATTTTGACATTGCTTACTGCTTGATGAAGTAGATCCTCTCAATAGCTTCAATATTTCTGATGTTCGAATCATTTGAACAATTGAATCTCCATCATTGATGAGAACAAATATTCATAATTGACACACACAATATGTCTCATGTTCACTGTGTACCCTAAATACCCTATATACCCTCATACTCTTCGTACCCCCTATAAACCCTATAAACCTTATAAACCGCATAAACCCTGTGAACCCTACAAGCCCTATAAACCCTATAAACCCTATAAACCCTATAACCCCTATAACCCCTATAACCCCTATAAACCCTATAAACCCTACAAACCCTATAAACCCTATAAACCCTACAAACCTTATAAACCCTACAAACCCTATAAACCCTATAAACCCTATAAACCCTATAATATAAACCCTATGAACCCTATATACTCTATATACTCTATATACTCTATATACTCTATATACTCTATATACTCTATATACTCTATATACTCTATATACTCTATAAAAAAACTCTATATACTCTATATACTCTATATAATCTATATACCTATACACCCTATATACGCTGTTTCCAACCTGCCATGAACAACGTGCGGCAGCATGAAAAGAGCAAACCATACAGCCTAACCCTCAACCCCCACGGACCATGAACCACAACGAAAGAAAGAGGAAACCCTAAACCCCAAAACCACCATGAACCACGAAGGATGAGGGGGGGAGGGGGGAAACCCTACGCCCCAAAACCCTGAAACCCTAAGCCAAACCAAACCACGACCACACCACACGGGGGAGGAGGGGAGGGGACCCCCTCCTCCCGGTGGTGTGGCTGTAGGTTGGTTTTAGGGTTTGGGGCTTAGGGCGATTAGGGTTTTGAGGCTTAGCTTTTCAGGGCTTAGGGTATTAGACTTTAGGCTTCAGGGTTTTGAGGGCTTTAGGCTGTAGGGCTTAGGGCCATGAACTAAGGTACCCTCCTCGGTTAAGACCTCTGGTTCAGGGCTTGGGGATTTAGGGCTTATAGGGTTTTCAGGTTCAAGGTTTTTAGGGATTTTAGGGTTTGGGCTTGGGGCTTGAAGGCTTTGGGTCCCTAAGCCCGACACCCTAACCCTCAAGACAAGGATCTTGGATCCGGCCCAAGCCCCCGATTCAAATTTGAATCGCTTGAAGCAGCTTGGTCGGGATCCAAGATCCACGATCCACCAAACCCCCAATTCAAAATTGAACCGCTTGGGCCGTTTCGAATCGGTATCTAAAACCCAAGAAACAGTTCGGCCTTCAGCAACTTTCAGCGGGATTCCAAATTTGGATTCCAGAGTCCCCAGAAATCTCTAAGACGTACGTCATGCCCACCAGACTCTAAACAGTAAACACGCACGACGCCACAACACAACTAAAGCGCGCGTTGCACAATGCCACCTGTGCATCACTGCTGGGTCAAATCTAGGAACCAAGCTTCGCCCCGATGCATTCAACAGAATCTAACACCACCAGTACAACAAGCAACACAGCGCTGAGTGGTAGTTTGAGGGGGCTGTGGACGGGACAATTGGTGGGATTCATTAGAAAAACTGCAAATTTGCCAATTCAGGGTCTTGCACGGCAGGCCTCTGAAGACCCTCAACAGTCTTCGCTTCCGGTGCCGCAGGGCGAGCTTTCCTCCGTTGTGGCAGCTTCTACACGCGAATTGCAATGGAAGCTTGCTGTCGGGCGCCAATGGCCGACACTAACAGCACTGTTCAGTACTCGCAAGCACGGATGTCCAGCCTCTCCGCATCCGTGCACTTGCGCATGGCCACCAAGTTCTGGCCCCATTCCATTGAACACAGGGAAGCATCGCCTGAACAGGGTTTGACGATTGCCAACCCCTAACTGTCCCAAACCAACGCATGGTCATCAACGCATTTGGCAGCCTCTATGACTATGAAAAACCCCTAGTTTCAAACAAGCATGTTCGGACCTGCCTCCAACTCAAATAACTAGTATAGGATAATTTACCTAAGGTTCTCAACTGGCAACTACAGATATTGGTCAGCCAAAGACATGTGCAGTACGAAAATCCCAAACCTTCAAACCCCAAGCCGCCAACCCCAAACACCCCGAAACCCCTCAAGCATTAAAACCACCACGCCCTAAATCAGCAGATCTTCCCCAAACCCCTTGCAAATGCCT
>CAJNDS010002201.1:475021-485021 GCA_905221605.1 Symbiodinium natans | reverse complement strand
CGGAGCTGCCCATGCCACTTCAAGCAGCACTGCTGGTGCTTCTTTGAACCTGAGGAGTCTTTGTGGAGGGACACTGTTTGGGACGCGCGTTGCGCTGCTGGAGCTTCTGCTTCTGGCAACTTTTGGCGAGTTTTCAGCCGAGGCTTTGTCACTGACTGGGAGCCACGACCGCTCCTTGACACGTGCCAGGGACGGGTTCATCGGATTTTTTGCCAACTTGCGCAGGACTGATGCAGAAGGCCTACTTCAGTTTGGGCTTGGAGATTCGTACCTTTCTCGGGGACATGGTCTTCATGCTGTTCGTGAGTCTTGGCGGTGGCTTGGCTTTTCTTCTGTCCTTTCGGAGGCCAGGAGGAACTCGCTGGAGCTCAGCCACCCTGCATACTACAACGCTGCACAGGTTAAGCGAGGCGGCCAGTGAGCCCACCCGCGCTGTTCTGCAGGGTGCTGCTTTCAGTCCGGCTTACTACCGAGCTGTTGAAAGGGAGGTCGCTCTGGCTCAGCTTCCTTTTCCCCTTCCCCTGGCGCTGCCGCAGTGCGACTACTGCGAACGGCGTGAGGCGGCTTCTTGGTCACACTGCTACCCGTCGCTGCCGCCCTCGGCTGGGATCTTGATGTGGAGGCTTGGCTGGCACTACCGCGACGGCAGGGCTGGACATCGCCCGTGGAGTTTGTGGCAGCCGTCCGTGCTCCGCGCCTGAGTCTGGAACTTTCGGCCTTTGGGGGCCGGGCCCCGGCACTGTCACTCGCGAGGGCTTTGTCGGGTAAACAAGCAGTTTACTGGTGGACTTTGAGCAGAACGCTTCCCCTGCATGTGGCTCGACTCAAGCCACGCCCTCAACCTCAGAACCTTTAGTCACACCTTTTTAGCCCTTGAAACCCTGATCCAAACTTGAACCCGGAATCCAAAACCTTTATCCCCTAAGCTCCCAACCCTAAAAGGTGCTGAGCAGGGGCTGCTCCAATTTGGTGACGGCACTGTTGCTGGCGTCCACCCCAATGCCCGTATGCTCCAAGGGATACCTGATTAGGATTTTGGCTCCGGGCGTTCTGCCAATTCATGTCTGGCACTGTTGCGTAACAGCATGGTCACTTCCCGTGGCCATCACCAACATGCCAAAACAAACTTAAGCATGTGTGGGTGCCAACCGATACTCTTCTAGGACGATCAGGTCATTTTCAAGAATCGAATGCCCAACTATCACCTTGAAACAGTGTTGCACACATCTAGAAAAAGGCATGACCAGCCACCGGGCAACCTCGCCTGAAAATTGGGTTCCCAGGCACGTCCCGAGCAAATAATATGGTCTGAGTTATATTTCTTGGATCAGGGAACCAAGGCCACTTTCGAAGACCGCGGATCGCGCCAACTCTTACGGGTCCAAGTCACATCTAGGAACCAAGGTTCCAGGACTTTTCAGAAAGATTGTAGCCCCTATTTTGTTCTATGAAAGAGGCGTCCAAAGCAATGAGTTTTTTTAATGGTGAAGGACACTTACTGGACAGCTGACTCAAGGCACTACATCCAGAATGTAACGGCAGGCTTCCCACCCTAAACTTTGTATTGTAAACGAGAGCCGCGGTTAAATGCAGGCTGTGCTCGCGACGAAACAACCTGAGATTGTCTTTGAGTCGCATTCTGGAAACTCAAGCACACCAAACTCCTAAAGCCGATAGCGCAGGGCCAAGCTCGAACTTGAACGTTGCAAAATTTGCAAGTTTGAATGACACCTGAAGATCAGGGGGTGGGGAAGGTGATCTTCTACGAAATTGAATATAAACAGGTCTACAGAACCTTAACGTTTTTTCCAGCTTTCGGCCTGTAGAAATTCAAGCCAGCTCCTAAGCCCGTCGAATATAAATATAAACATCATTTAGCATGCAGAACGGTTGACATGCAACAGACCTTACATCACTTCACACACTTAATCTTGTTTAAGACACATGCAAGGTTTTATCCAAACTTTGCTGTGAAGTATCCCAAAGTGACCAAAACCCTCAACCCTTAAACCCTCAAGAACATCAAGAACTCATTCGCATTTATTTCTGAGAAGCCGCTACAGTATACAGTAAGTTAAGGCAGCGTTTCGAACGGAAGGAGTGCTCAAGGACTTGCATATTTATACAGATCACGGGCTTGGATTTAAGGTTCAAGATCTCAGTGAAATTTCCTCAAATCACTAGCATTCACGCTCAATCTTGAGGACTTCTGTAAAGTTTTTGCCTGGAGTCTTGACTCTTGGGTACGGGGCCGGTTTGACGTTCAGTCCTAAGCTGAACACCTCAATCCTGGTTTACAGGCCTCAGATTTGGCAACCCGAATACTGCGTAAATGTGCAAGCCAGGCTGCATTCCTGTACATTCTCTCCAGGTCCCTCATGAGTACGGGTAGTGACAAAGTGCGTGCGGGAGACTAAGGCAGTGGAGACTAGCATCGTTCCTCTCCCAAAAAGCAGAGGAGGGAGGGACAGCAATGAGAACTGGAAAGAATCATGGCGAGGATAAGAAACACACCAATAACAATAAGCAATAGTAGAGGTAATAGCAATAGTTCTGGAAACATAGTAATAATAACCGTAAGCGTAAAAGAAAAAACAATAGTACTATTACAGTAATAGAGTTGTACCAACAGCAAAAAGGTTACAGCAGTGGGCGGCATAATTGTAATCGTAACGGTAATAACAAGATCTTGTTGTAATAGTAGCACGAATAGGAATGTGATTGAAATAACAATCGTAAACGTAATAGTGACAGGCATAGCAGTAATCAGAGTAGTAACCGGCAAAAGAATTGTAATGGCAATAGAAGTAGAATTTCGACAGGAATGTAAATTTTGATCGCAACAGTTGTAGGACCAGAAAAAGTCATAGTAACAGTACTGGGAAGAGGAGAAGTGATGGTATGGTAAGCGTACTTGAAAGAGCAATAAGAACAGCAGTATCAGTAGTACACATTTTTCTGTTCACACCGAGGGTCACCTAAATGCCTGCATGACCACGCGTCCAAGATTTAAGGCGTGCCTGAATCGGCTTGTGCAAAGTTAATAGTAATCCCTCCTTTGCCTAGGTGTGAGGCTTGAAGTTAAAGCTGACACGAAGGTTTAGATTTTATGTGGTTTGTGCTTGGGATTTGAGACTGAAGTCCTAAGCAGCAGATAGGAAGCAGAAGCACGACAAACGAGTCACTGAAGAGGTGCCATCTCTTGCAAGTTTTATGCACAAAGCCCAGGAGAACACCCAACAAAAAACAATCGAAAACCCCGCTGACGATTTCGAAGGAACCCTAATTTGTGTTCGAAACCTTTCTGCTGCTCTGAACGCGTTCACACATATGTTGAAGGCAGGATGCTCATAGACTGCGGAGTTTCTCTTCCAGTAGTTCGTCTCCAGGTCCTCGATGACATACCTCAGGAATGAGCGTTCAAGCCTGCGCCAGTACTTGAAGTGAGAAGCGCGCGCCCGTGTTTTTTGCAAAGATACAAAAAGCTGTGTAGGTGGACCGTTTGGGTTCTGCATAACAGCGCAAAATAGGAAGGGAGTGGCGGAAGGCCCAACTGACTTCCCCCCACAGTTTTGATAATCGGGATGCTGAAGGCTGTCGTCACTACCAACAGTAGTTTGGCTCAAGGCACAAGTGCCAAAAAGGATCTCAGACTGGGCTTGCAAGAACGCAGTCTGAGATGGCTACGTTACACTGCAAACTGGGTCTGAGCTCACTGCAACTTTTGATAGGGTTGACATAGGACTAAGTCCTGAATGCCTAGACGAGCTCGCGAAGGACACCGAACTGTCCTTTAGGTCTCAGCATCTCAGCCTGGCGGCAAACCACCCGGCTTCAGATTCTTCCAGAGGGCGAAGAAGGAAAAGATCCTGGGAAGCTGGGAAGTCGAGGGTAGCCAGCACTAGCACGCACTAGCAGTAGGAGTTCCAAGAGAACGCATGCGCAAACCACATTGTAGTCCATGCACGAGCACATCGATTTCAAAAGTGTCCATAACCAAACCATAGTTGCGTCCGTGCAAGGGCACGGAATTCCGTCTTCTCAGCTTCTTTTAGCTTGCTGGGTGTCAAAAATATATTTACGACTGCATTGAAGAGCCTGAGGCCACCATTCCACAGTGAACCTCTCCACGGCTTTTTGTCAGCGCAAGGTGCGCTTTTTTTGCTGTGCAGTAGCTTTTGCTTTGCAGGCCGAAGCGCGATTTTTTGCTGCGCGGTCGTTTTTGGCTTCGTGGAGGCTGAGGTGTTTTGCTTTGTGATATGCCATCGCTTTTGCTGCGCAGGCCGATTCTCAACTTGATTCATTGTGCGGTCGCTTTTCTTCTGTGCAGCGGCTTTCTTGCTGCGTGAGGCTGACAGGCATACAGGTTCTTGCTGCTTTGCTGCTGTGCGGTCGTCTTGTTGCTCCTGCGGCCGAAGTATGGGTTCTAGCCTCTAGCGCGTGTTTTTTGGCACTGCGCAGTCCTTTATCCGGGCATTCGCATTTCTTGCTGCGACAGGCCGAGACGCCTAGGTCCTAGGTTGTTGTTTGCTACGCAGTCGTGCTTGTTGCTGCTCCCGCGGTCGCTGCAAGGGCTCGATTAAGTGTGCTCTGTTTGGTCAATGCCGGAGCTTCTTTTGTGCGGTCGCTCCTTCGAGCGGCCACGGCGGGGATTTGTTTTTGTACAACGTGCTCTATTTGCTGCGTGTTTGCGGTGGCCGAAGGGTGGAGGTTCTTTTCCTAGGCATGGCGGGGCCTTCGCTTAGGTGCGGCGGCTTTCTTTTCCTAGGTGCGGCGAGACCGCGAGACCCTCATCTTGCTAGGTGCTCTTTTTTCTCCTTTTGTGGCGGGACGCAAGCTGGCACGGCTAAAGAAAGCTCACATTAACATAAAAGCAGCGTACAACTGTGCAGAAAAAAACAAACACGGCTCGCCCGGGACTCACAGAGCAAAAAAAAGCCGGCGGGGTTTGACACACATTTACAAAAAACCCAGCATGCGATTGCACAGCAAAAAAACACGGCTCCCCTCCACGAATGACATAGTGGCAGCGCGCGTGCCCCCCCAAACGACATGCCACTAGCAAGTTGGCTTTCGCCCACAAGGAAAGGCTGCTGCGCAAGGGCAAACGCAAGTGGGGCTAGCGTGGGGAGGGGTGTCCGTGGTAGTTGCAGGGACACCGTTGCAGTTTCCCAACTCACCACAGGTCAAGTTTGGATGAACCCTAAATCCTCAATCCATTAGCCCTCAGCCCTCAACCCTACATGGCATGACAAGCAGAAGCAGGGAAGACCTACTCCCAAATCTGAGGCACTAAAGCCCGACCCTCTGGCTGTTCACACTAGGTTTTAGAAGCTTAGCGTTTAGGTTGTAGTTACAAGCGCTTGATGTTCGGATTGCAAGGCTTGATTGGGCACAGGACCTTTCTGAAAAAGAGTTCAGAGTGGGTTGGGCTTGTTTTAGTTGTTCAGTGATCTTGTTGCTCAGATTCATGTGCTCTGGGACGTGCGAGCCATCATCAACAACGAGATCCCAGGGACCTCGGACGTTTGTGCAAAAGTTTCTGTACAGCAACATATTCTCCAGCTGTTTGTTGAGATACACAACAGTGTCATCTATGCTGAATGTACAGCCTTGCTGCAGCAGTTTGGCAGAAAGCTTAGGCACCTTGATGGTGTTGGTATCAAAGAGACATCCACATAAGTGCTGAGCACAACTGCAGGACTGATTCTGTAGGATCCTATGCCGGGGGAGGTGTCTGAGCCCTGGACAGAGTCCAGGCATCCCAAAAGGAGGACTATCGAGCCTAAGAATCCTGAATATGAACGGGCTGCTTCGGCGACAAGGAGTGATTCAACCACCGGTGAGCGCACATGAGCCCCGCGAAAAAATTGCTGAAGAAAAAGCAACTTACTGCTCCATAAACTCTACACAACGAGGATTTGCATCAGGAATGACTCGATTCCAAATCTTCGAAGCACTGACTCCCAAGACCCTCCTCCTCTAAGTCAAACCGGCCGTGCTGGGCCAGCTGCCCAAGTGCATAAGTTCCTGCATTGTTTCCTGGGCTGCCACCAAGGGGGGCATAGGACATTATGGAACCCCCTTTCTCGATCTTCCTCCCCCCAAGCTCGTGTTCATCCTACAGCCTTCCATAGCATTCTGAGCAAGTCGGATCTTGCAGTCTTGCGCCAGAGGTTTTGTGGTGTTTGGGCAAGGATTGCGGTGCAATTGCACTTGTAAAGTACACACACACACACCAAACCGTACCACATCAAACAGGCCAAACCATGAAGCCGAAACTACAGCCTGGTGGCGGGTTTGGATTGATCCCCATGATGCACAGACACCTCCATGGACAGGCTTGGGGGTCTTGAAGGCAGGGGCTTTTAGAACAAGCCATGAAAGGAGAAAAACAAAAGTGGCTCCCTCTAAGTCACTGATCGTTGCTCTTTGAATGGTCCTAACATCTCACACATTGTAACCTGAATGCTTGGGACGTAGAAGTAATGGAGGGGGTTGGGGCTCAAGCCCTTCCCAAACCCATACGAAAGTTTTGTCATCTGACCTACCCTACGATTCTCGAGCTTTGGGCCTTTGACCCACTGTTGAATTCCCCGCCAGTTTGTGCGAGTTTGTCTGTGTTGCTTTGCCATGTTCCGTGGCGGCGAAGGGGGGCCAAACTTGGGCATTCTCATCAGGGCTTCTCTACTTGTGCCATATCGTTTCCAGATTGCTTTCCACCAACCGACGCCCCCCAAGAAAATTCGAAGTTATTGGCGATCCAACTAGGTTTATCTCTTGTAGGTTCCCTCATCCTTGGAGGGGAAGCATTTCTCCACGGTCGGTATTGCCCTCCAGCATGTTTCCCCACATAGAGGGCTTCAGCCGCAAGTCCTGTGACATGCCTGAGGTTTACGACTATTCGCTTAAGAACCCCCAAACATGAAAGATAACAGTCCCTATATTCCTCTTATGAGGAAGAACGTTTTGTATTTTGATAGGTCTTCATCGGGTAGGTGCCAGCATTTGTTGTGGGTTCGGAGTTTGGCGCAAGTGTTTTTCAGGACTTTTGTTGGCCACCCGCCCAGCTGCGCCGAGAGCAGCTCGGCAACCTACTGCTCCTGGGGTGAGTGTTTGTTGAGTTTCGCATCTGCCCTCCCATACTCAAGGCAGCAAGATCATGCCACAAAGGCTTACACAAGTTACTCACGAGGTCTCGGTGTCATGCCAGCCGTTAACACTTAGTCCCCCAAAAAACCGTGCAAAACGTATGGAAAGTGGCTTCCCGTTTCTCACCAATCGAAACAGGTTCGCATGCTGTACACGTTACCTGCTCAAATCTACGTAGCTTGTGTTGGTAGCCTTTGCACAGCTTGAACTCTAAACCCTTGCAATCTCCAGCCCAAATCCCACACCCTTGCTACGAACCCCTGAACCTCGATCAACCCAAACCCTTTCAATACCCGAAGCTCTGGACCCGAACATCCCACGCCCTCCTTGTCGTTCTCGGACAAATTGCTCGCGTCTCCTCTCTTCACTGAAGTCTGGCTTAAGGGCGTTCCCGGGACGCTACACAGCCGTGGTTGTGCTAGGCCGGTTTCATACTTGGTATGTGTACGAGGTTTAGACAGTTTTGAAGTAAACTACGGCTGCAGGGGTTTTGAAGGTCTGAGCTTGTAGGGTTTGGGGCCTCGGTGCCTTCATGCGCTTTAAGACTCACACTGCAAAGCCATACCCAAAACCTGGTATTAAATCCACACTCCAAGCTGGGCGCTGCTTGCCTTTTCGCCTCAGCCCCCAATCCCACATGACCACCCAAACCCTACAAATCCTATGACTTTCCCAGGCATGAAAGGATCTGAGCCCTTGGAGTTTAACTTGGCGTCCGGAGCTGCCATAGGCCAGTCCCACGATGAGCTTGGGGTTCGTGAAGTAGGAGCCTTGGGCACACGCCACTTCCATGGACTAGGGTGCGGGTCTTTTCTTGCGGCCACGGATCTCTTTCCCCTTGGCACGGCAGCGTTTCTATCAATTGCCTAGAAACATACATGGGCATGGGCATACGAAGCCCCTGTGTAGCTTCTGTTTGGTTCCGAAGCTCCCGGACTCAAAGGCCATCCACATCTACCAGAATCTCTCGCAACCTGCTTTTCGGGGGGGGGGGTCTCTAGGGCCTCGGGCTTGCCTTAGCAGAACCAGTGATGTGAGCTTCGCAGGAGCAAAGGAATGGCCTCCTCGGGCCTTATAGGGTTGAGTTTTCAAAGTAGTGGCGTGGCTTGGACGCGTGGCCCATGGCTTAGGACTTGCAAAGAATCCTTACCGGAGCCAAAGAATCGCTCGCGGCATGTGGCATGTGGTGTGGCACAGGGGATTGCATGTTGCATGCATGTGGTGCATGCACGGTGCATGCATCTGGTGGATGCATCTGGTGGATGCATGTGGTGCATGCATGTGGTGATTGCATGAAGAAACCGGAGCCCCCCGAACCCCCTGCCCCACTCAAGCCGCCCTGCATGCTCGATCCTAAAACCCAAAGCCCCAAACCGGCAACCCCCTCCCGCCCATCGCCCCCGCCCAATAAACATATACGCAACGAACATTTTCAATATCCTTTCAACTCGTTTGAACAGATGCCCAAACCCGACAGTCCAGGACATCACACGTGCATGCAACCCCCCGTTACTTTCGCGCATTGCGCTAAACAAAAACCAGAGAAATGACCAGAGAGGAGGTTCATGCATGTCTCAGCAAGAACCATGCTAGGGAACCCTGAGCGCTAAACAGTGATGTGGCATGAAAAGCTTGAAAACCCTGAAACGCGCTGCTGCCAAAGGAGAAGTTCGCAAACTACTCGCCCGAGCAGTGGGTGGAGGTGGCAAGTCCTAAACACGAAGAGGAGATGTTGGTAGGAAAAACCCAGAAAAAGACAATGTCAGGCGGCAAACCCTAAACCGGACTCAGGCGCACGCCTTACCGCAACGGCTACCAGCCGAGACGGGGGATGCGGGACGCTAAGACCCGGGAACTTGCAGCATCTTGCAGCCAAGGCCACTCCACAAGTTCAGGGACTGGCCGTGTTTAGCGCCTATCTCCTGGGTTTGGCTCTGGAGTTGGGGGCTCCTGAAACAATACAACCAATCGAATATTGTATACATAGCAACAAGAAACAGCAAACTACAACTAGGATGCCGACACAAGAGCTACTGTTGTAGTCCTCTCAACGGATACCTACATGATTCCCACGGTGACCTGTTCACAAATGTGGTCGCACTCCAAAATCCGAAAGCGGAAGTCCGGTACGAGTGCCTTGGGGTTTCAAGGTCAAGGTATTTGGGCTGCCGCATGCTCGTTCGGCAGCTGCTGTCAACCATTATCTATCATCTGCGCATAAATATGTACAGGCCCCAGACAAATGAAGAAGAACCGCAACCTCGGACCTTCTCACTTCTAACGGGCTACGTTTTGCAGTGCTCATGATTGGGCATCATCTCCCGGTAAGGTACTCAAGCATATCTGCAGAGATCCAAAACGAAACAGCGGATGCCTCTAGTCCAAGTGTCAATCATCTTCAGGTCTTTGGCGTGGCGGTACGGTGCCAGCCAGCGTTCCTTGGAAATTCGCTGCGTTCGATTTCGGATTTGGGGCTTCGCAGCTTCAGGGGTCTCAGGGCTTACGGTTGTGAACTTTTTGGAAGGTAGGTGCGCATCGCACGAAGCCACCCACCCCCGCCAAAGTGCGCGACCTGGCGGAACAATGTTCCCAAGTCACACTCTTGGCTAGTAGGGAATGAGGGGGCCCGTGGGCTGTGGTGGGCGGGGGGAACGGCTTGGGAGGTGCATGTGCCGCTTCAAGCCGCGCCGTGATGATACACTCAAGCCATAGCATTCCGCAACTCTACCTAAGCCACCCTGTCTTGGAAGGATCTTCAATACAACATGCAAGCGGTCGGCCTTTATTAGTTCTAGCTGTGCAGGTGCAGCGTTCAAGCACCGCAGCACCAGAATTCAGCCTCGTAGCC
>CAJNDS010002201.1:347521-470021 GCA_905221605.1 Symbiodinium natans | reverse complement strand
CGCTTCCCCAAACAAACGCAACTGGCTTCAAATGAGAAATCGTAGTAATCAGGCCACACACAGCCCACACACAGCCCACACACAGCCCCCACACAGCCCCCACACAGCCCCCACACAGCCCCCACACAGCCCCCACACAGCCCCCACACAGCCCCCACACAGCCCCCACAGCCCCCACACCCTGCAATCCTCACTGGCATGCAACGACGACATTGCACTTGCCCCACGCTTTCCAGTTTACACCAGGCCACGATGGAATGACAGTGGAACAGGCCGGGTGCAGCGTCGAAGACATGGACTCCACAGAGAACCGTGAGTACATTCGCTCAGCCTTCCTGTTCCTCACTGGACGAAGCTGCCCACAGCAGTTTGTCACCAAGCTGCTGGGATCCCCAGATGCCCTTTCGGGTCTGCCCGGAGGTGGTGCGGGAAATACAGGCAAGAGTCCCGTCGTTGGCAGAAGCTTCATGTCAAAGCACTGGGAATGCTGCTAGATAGTTCGAGATGGTTTAGCTTTGCAGAGTGTGACGGATGTCCAGGCCCTTCTCTTCACAAGCCTGTGATGAAACTGATTCGGTGCGCCATCTCAAGCATTTCCGAGCTGGGGGAGGGCGTAATGGTATTTCATCACAACGCCTGGGCCAGGTGGAGAGCCCAGCCGACGAGGAACAGTCGCATCATAAAAAGGGTGCATCAAAACGGTTCGGCCAAGTTTGTGCGAGACTGCGCCTGCTTCTTTACCCCAAAATCTGGATTTTTGAGCTGAGTGCCTAACGTCACATGGGCGCTGTGTTTCAGACCGCGCACCCCCAGCGCAGACAGCACGAAGGACCAAGGCTAGACCACCGCATGAATTGCTTTGCAAGAGCCCTATCCCAGCTTTTTGGTCCGTTGCGGCCAGAACTCGAAGGAAACACTGTGCCAGCTGCTTTGAATGGCAGGAGCTCTGCGGAAAACTCACGAGCACCCCTTCAGGGCAGCTCCCGAGGCGAGCGACGTGATGCCAGCTGTCCGCCAGAGTGAATAAACAAAAAGCAAACAAACAGTGTTAAACGCTTTCGAGGGCACACTCCTTCGCTCCAGATTACCTAAGCGAAGTGGTCTGTGTGCGTCCTGGACAAGCGCTGCTCAGAAACCCTGAGAAACCTCGGAAGGCTTCGGCTGGAACTCATGATGTCACCCGATGTCACAGTTCCTGCCGGCTTCTGTTGAGCTGCATGAAGTGGACGGGGTCTTCATGCACATTCTCTGCATCTTGTTGCGTCTCTTGTGCCAGGCTGCCATAATACCCGCCCTTATTTCGCCTGACGCCCTTGCGCCATCGCCGATGCCTGTGGGCCTGCAAGGCCAAAACTGCTTGAAACGTAAATGCCCGATGATCAGACTGTCACTGTGCGGGCTGTCAGCCTCAAACTTACTTGTAACAACAGGTAAATGCCACAAAGGTGCATAGGCCCAACTTTTCACACAAACGCCCGACTGGAACTTTGGCATCCACTTGCCTTGGGATTGGTCAGTCTCTCTGCTTGTGTCTGTGTGTGTGTGTGTGTGCATTCCTGCTTCAAGCTGGCAAGTTCTTTTCTTAGCTACACCAGAATTTATGCCAAACAGCACCCAAGAGCAATCTGGATCCTCTGTGCAGGCGACCTGGTCCTCGATATGTTGGCTGCACGATGTGATGTTCCCAAGGGCCTGATGGTACTCGATGAGTCCGTAAACCTGCACCCGACATTGTCGCGTATCCATTGGAGCAGGCGTCCACCGTTGCGTCCATGCTCTCCAACCATACGTGGCCTTGTTTTTGGGGGTTGCAATCAGGTTGGTCTTGCTTGTGCTGATCTTCCAGGCCACGTAATCATCGGCCGTCGGCCCATACGCTAGCTCGCAAGACTTCCAGCTCTTGCTACCCGCCGCTTGCTGCCAGGAGGAGCAGAAGTCTCTAGCGTCCCTTGTGCTGAAGAGCAGCTCATACGGATCGTGGTGGTACTCCAAGTGAACACCAAAGAGGTCCGAGGCCTGATCCAGCGAGGCCTGGCAGTCGCCACGCTCGCAGCCATGGGCATAGGGCATCACGGGGACAGGCATCTGCGGGTCAGAGTGGTCCATGAGCACGGTGACCTTTCATTAACTCCCGTAAGTTTGGCTCTTGAGGGCCATCACGTCGGTTCCAACTGCATACAAACCAAATGAGCCCCTGAAAAAGCGGATAGGTGCTGGAAAGACCCAGTCACAGGCGCATTGATGACGTGGTAGTTGTCGGTCAGAGCGAACCACGGCGTCGTCGCCAACTTGGCGACCTCACACAGATGCATGTGGGGCTCCTGCGTTGCCTGCTGCGTGGTCACCATGACCTCGCCGCTCGGGGACGCAATCTTCTCCACGGCTTTCTTACCGGGGAAGTACTGAAGCATCAGGATGTTCTTGAAGGGGTGGTTGCTACGAGTCGTGTTCATGATGTGACCTGTGCTGTGGTCGTAAGCCGCCACTCCTAAGGTGACCTGGTCATCTGCAAGGCTGTGGAAGAGATTTCTGGCAGAGCCATGGCGAATGTAGGTCGGGACGTCGAAGCTGTGGTTCAAGAGCGTGTTGGCCTGCCATGGCAACGCAGAAGCTAGGAAAAGCACTCTTGTGATGATAGAGCCAACTGTAGCATACTGTAGCAGCGAAAAAGATTCGTTTTGCCGACCTAGCAGCATAGTTGCCAATGAGCATCGAGTCCCCAGAGTAGGTCGCATTGCTGCCTTTGCTTTGGGAGAAACCTGCGGCAAGCTCATGGTCAGAGCCGTCCATGGCCGCCTGATCAGCAGTGTCTTTCGTGCCTTTACAACCTCTTCACAGTAACTGATAAATCTCTCTAGCTCTCTCGCTGTCGCTCTCGCTCTCG
Source organism: Symbiodinium natans (assembly GCA_905221605.1). Taxonomy (NCBI): domain Eukaryota; class Dinophyceae; order Suessiales; family Symbiodiniaceae; genus Symbiodinium; species Symbiodinium natans. The sequence goes on along the minus strand of CAJNDS010002201.1, from coordinate 467,137 downwards.
CTCTCTCTCTCTCTCTCTCTGTCTCTGTCTCTCTCTCTGTCTCTCTCTCTCTCTCTTTGTCTTTGGTAGGGCCCGGGCATCGTCGCCCGCCCCCGTTTTCGGTCGAGGTCGATGAGAAAAGTGGGAGTTTCGAGAGGAAGGAATACTAGCAAAACCACAACAAAACCGGACTCCCACAAAGCAAAACGTGTGCCTGGTCAAAAACATGCAGCCTTGCAGGCCTCTGTTCGGTGCGTCCCCCAGGTGTACCGATTTCTCAGCACGTCATTGCTGAGGCCGCCCCGAAGTGAGACCACGGCACTGGTCCAAACCACCACATTAGTTTCTCTGTTTTCTCTCTGTCTCTCTGTCTCTCTGTCTCTCTCTGTCTCTCTCTCTCTCTCTCCTGCACGCGTAGCCCCCCCCGAAGAGAGGGCCGCCCCAAGGGGCGCGTGATGTGCAGGGTCTCGTGACTCCCATCATGTTGACGGGCAAAGAAAAGTATGAAAGGCCGTTGTCTCTCTCTGTCGCTCTCTGTCTCTCTCTGTCTCTCTGTGTCTCTCTCTGTCTCTCTGTGTCTCTCTGTGTCTCTCTGTGTCTCTCTGTGTCTCTCTGTCTCTCTCTGTCTCTCTGTGTCTCTCTGTGTCTCTCTCTATGTCTCTCTATGTCTCTCTCTGTCTCTGTCTGTCTCTGTCTGTCTCTGTCTGTCTCTGTCTGTCTCTGTCTGTCTCTCTCTCTCTCTCTCTGACTCTCTCTCTCTCTCTCTCTTGGAAATTCGAGACTTCATTCCCGACTAGAGGGAACCCTTGATTCAGGCAGTGTTAACTGCTAACCTGAGTGATCATGGCGAACGCCACATCGAAGGCCATCTCCTCCGTCATCTGAATCTTGCCTTTCCCGACGAAGGTGTCGTGCAAAAACTTGAGCCAAGGATGTTTCCTTCATTGAGCGCGAGCTGAGCGTGCTTCCAAGACATCTTGCACTACTGCGCCTGTACTGATATGACCGCTACAAGGGAGACGCAGAGAACAGCGCGACGGCTGGAAATGAGACAGACCGCAAAACAAATGCACGCACACGCTTCGAACGACTTAGATGGCCCGCGACACAGCGAGAGCTCCGCTACAACCGTGACAATCAAAGAGCACCGCGCAAGTCACGAACCATCACGAACACTTGTTCCAAACAAACCCTTTCTAGGAGAAACGCGTGCCGCCAGATTTAACGACCTATTTACGCAGAACTTTCGGCACGCCCTCACCGGCCCTACATCTGAAGCAGCTCATGAATACAGCAAAATTAAGCATCATAACAACATGCAAGAGTACAGCGTGGCTTCAAGTTGTAAATGGCGTTGCCGTTGATGTGTTCGACGACGTGGGCCGGCATCAGGTGCTTGAAAGCATCCCACTTGTGGCCCAAGTACTTGCTGCCGCGGATGGCCATGTTCTTCGTGGGCATCTCCAAAGCCTCTCTCTCGAACTGCTCCAGCCATCCCGCCTTGAATGGATCAAGGATTTTGGGGGCCTCTGGATGAAGAGGAAGCCTCAACATGCTTTCGTACATACAGCTGCTTGCAGGTTACATGCAGTCGATTGCAGTCGCATCGACTCCCCGGACTGAATAAGTGCCACCCGCTACTGGAACCAACTACAATCCAGCTGTACCGACCGACGTAAGCCGTTCATGCTGTTGCCACAGCACCCTGATCTAGCTGCCTTCGACCAGTCTGTCTTTTGAATGAAACTGTGCACCTTGACGAGCACCGCATCCATCTCCATGAGGAAGACGGAATCATACCCGCGGAGGTTTCCCGTGAGCATGGCCGACATGATGCTCGTGAACACGGTGTTTGGGCCCTGGACCCAATGCCTTGCATCGTTAGGGGCTGTTGTGGCGGATGGCAGAGAAGCTTTGAGATAAGCCCCAAATGAGGTTTGCCAGAGCCATGGCCAAGGTACTTGTTCACGCTGTAACCGTGAACATCATACTGGTCCTCCTCCGGACTGAGCTTGACAGACATGTTCTTCATCTCTGCGAAACCTGTTTTCGGGTGGAAGCCCAGGCCAATGAAAACTATTGAAAGCACCAAGCCCTGAACCTCACCCTTTGTAGCTATGCTGCCCGGTGAATCTCAAGCTCTACATAAGGCGGCCCCATGACCAAACCCTCGAAGCGGGACGCCACTGTCCCAATTGCAGGTTGCCCGCAACATCCGCAACATCTTTCGGATCAGGAATTCAAGCCGCGCCGCCCCCACCACCCGCAGCACACATCCACCCCCCGCCCTCTGCCCCCACTGCGCTCACCCCCCGACCCACCTACAACACAATCTCTGACGCCCACACTCTGAGGGCAGTTTTGGAGGTCTTTTAAGCCGAGCTGTCAAGTTGGAGAGCTGTGATACGTTTTCCACTTTGGCTCAAGTGACGAGCACTGGTGTGAGTCTGCAAGCCAAAACAGAAGTGTTGTCCGAGTGTCTGAGCTTGCTTGCTTGGTTTGGACTTGTTGGCTTGGTTGTATCCTTGGTGCCTTGCTTGGCATCTTGGGTTTTTAACGTGGTAGCGGAAGCTCTGTTGCAAAGAAAGAAAGTGAGCCCAATACGCTGACTTGGTGTGTGCTTGAGTTGTCTTGGTATGGAGGGCCGTGGAAGGCCATCGTACTACCACATAGGTGAGGGTGAACCCCGAATGCTTCGTGAGAGAGGCAGGAGAGGGGCTGAGCCTCCCTATGAGAGGCCTTCAGGGTCTAGACACTCATCACTTCCACCAAGGAACCCCGTTGTCGGTAGTGGAGTTGCTTTCAGCCCGATGTCGAACTTGTCGGGTGCAGTGCATCCCACAGGAAGCCCGGTGGTTGGTTCTCCGACTGCTATGGGCACCCCCATACCGGCAATGGCTTCACCCATGTCACCACCAGGTTTGGTGCCACCACCGCCTGCAGCAGTGGACCCCGTTGCCGTTCAGGCAGCCCTGGGATCCCAGCTTTTGGTTCAGACAGTGCAGCAGCAGCAGCAGATATCTCAAATGATGTCGCTGGTGCAGCAGCTGGTCCAGGACCGGACAAGTGCTGAGAAGAAAGGCAAGGGAGCTGGTAGCTTGAGTAGCATCAGTGACAGCGTGGACCATGCCATGGAGGTTGATGATGGGAACGGCGCTCCTATCAGGAATCCTAAGGCAGACTCATATGTGCCGAAGTTGCCCATGTTGGATGGTGGACGCATGAACAAGGGTCGGCGTGCCGAGATCGAAGCATGGGTTGAGTACCTTGAAGTGTTTTTGCCATGGATTGCCTTGTTTGATGATAGGATACCGTCGGAAGTGCAGGCTTGTTTTGTGAAAGACAAGCCAATCTTGAACAAAGACTTGGCGAAAGGAGAGAGCATTAGGAGTACCAGAGTGTTCCTTTACCTTCGGCAGTCCTTTGCGAACTTTTCCCGTGGGCTTGACATTTTGAAGCAAGTTGAGCGTGAACAGCTTGGTGTTCCGGCAGGCTATGAGGCGTTGAGGCGCTTGCATCAAGATCTGTCGGTTTGCTCGAGGATAGAAGCCTCGACCTTGCGAGAAGAGATGTTGAGATACCAACCCCCTGCCTCTACGAAGGATCGTCCTTTGGAAGTGTTTCGCAGCGTGCAGGTTGAGCTTGCAAAGTATGGTCGACTTGTTGCTGCGTTCCCAGACCTTGCGTTGAGTGAAGCGGATCAGAGCATGATTGTGTTGAAAGGTCTTGATGCAGATGTGAAGAGGTACATCTTGTTGCATGCGAAGATTGACTCCATGAGTGAGCTTGAGACTGCGATCAAGTTCTACGACGCAAATATCAAGATCCTTACCTTCGCCGATTCCGGGAGAGGTCGAGACCGCAGGAACAACAACGACATAGCGAATCCGCTGAACTTCAAGGGCGATGGAAAGGGGAAGGACAAAGGGAAGGAAAAGGGGAAAGATAAAGGAAAGGACAAAGGGAAGGACAAGGGAAAGGACAAAGGTCGCTCAGGAAAGGACAAGCATGACAAGAAGGGAGAGAAAGGTGGAAAGGGGAACGCTACTCAAGACCCTGGAAAAGGGGGCGGTGGTAGCTCTGGTAGTGACCCAAAGCACGACAAGCGTGCCAACGTGAAGTGCTACAACTGCAATGAATTGGGGCACTATTCAAACCGATGCCCTAAGAAAGCGGCCAAAGGTGTGGCGGCAGCAGCGACGCTTCTCGAACCGCAATTGGCGGCTTTGACCTTGGAGGGCCCGCAAGTGTTTGCAGCGGCAGTTGGTTGCGAGTTCTTTGATATCGCTCAGGGAGATTCCGACAATGAGTCGAGCTTGAGCGATGGTGATTGGGAAGCCTTTGGAAGGTCGTGGTTGTTGGAGAGTTCAGAGGCCACAGTTGAGCTTGGAACCTCGCAGCTTGGAAGCCTAGAGACCCCCGTTGAGCTCGAGAAGGCCCCAGTTGAGCTTGGAACATCGCAGCTTGGAAGCCTAGAGACCCCCGTTGAGCTTGAGAAGGCCCCAGTTGAGCTTGGAACGTCGCAGCTTGGAAGCCTAGAGACCCCCGTTGAGCTTGAGAAGGCCCCAGTTGAGCTTGGAACGTCGCAGCTTGGAAGCCTAGAGACCCCCGTTGAGCTTGAGAAGGCCCCGTCGACGCTTGGTGAGCATGGATTGAGTGAATTTTATTTTCATGACATGAGCATGGCAGCCCCGCATGTGACACATGGTAGCAGCTCTGAAGCCATGGACTGGTGGTTGCTGGACTCCGGAGCGTCGACGCACCTGATCAGCGAGGAGACACTGCAGCATGTGCAAGTGCTGAGCCTGAGTGAGCATGTTGGTAGAGATTGTGTGACTGCCACGGGTGCTTCCATAGGGGTTCAGAAGAGTGCTGTGGTTCGCGTTTGCTTTGCCGTGGAGAGATCCAGTCCTATCGTCGTTGAGTTCGAAGCCCTGGTTGCACCTGTGCGATTTAATCTCCTGAGCCTAGGACGACTCCTGAATAGGAACTGGACAGTCTCTTTTGCCCCCCATCTCCACGTGCAAGCTGGTGGTTTTAAATTTAAGGCTGTGTGGTCCAACAACTGTTGCTGGTTGCAAAGTCATGCGGTGGCACGGGCCTGTTTGGTGTCTCAAGAACAGAGCGCAGCGCAGCAGATTGCAGACCCCTCGTGTACGAGGCCTTCCGCAGCCCGAGAAGATGGCCTCCTCCAGCGAAAGCGAAGTGGAATGGCGCATGGAAGGGAAGGACAAAGGGAAGCTGGTCCGGAGAGTCGTTGCGACTCAAGCGGCCTCAATCTCGGTGGGAGAAGAGGACTTCGAGGAGAGCACCCGGTTGGCCACAGCTACGTCCACGGAGACAGAGGGCGCAATCCTCTTGGTGCCCGCGGATGCCGAGTCCCAGGTGGTGTTGAAGCCGGGCGAGATCGAGACCCCAGGACCCGCCAAAGTTCCTCAGCAGAAGCCCATGCCAAAGAAGCCGAAAGTGAAGAAGATGCCCCAGAAGCCCCTCGTGAAGAGAATGCCAAAGGCAGCGAGCTCTTCGTCGACAAAGAGGACCCCCGTGAAGCTGGTGCCTCGTTCCGATCGCCAGCAGCCGTGGTTGACGTTGTGGAGTGCAAGTTCAAGGGCAGTGAAGAAGCAGAAGCTCAAGGAGAGCCGCATGACGTCAGCTGCAAGGTCCGATTTGAACCGCTTTCGAAAGGAGAAGAAGGGCCCAGAGAGGCGAACGCTGGAGGAGCACCTCAAGGAGCATTTTTTGCAGTGCCTGGACCGCAAGGCCCCCTACACTGTGACGACCATCTCCGAGATCATCAAGGAGAAAGCAAAGCCCCCGAGCCCACCGAGGAAGGAAGCCGACTCCCCGGGGTACCCGGAGAGGTTGCCTACCCCTCCGCGGGTTCCGCCACGTCGACGCTTGCCCACGCCGCCGAGGAATCCGACATCGCCATTGGCCAGCGCATCACGGGCACCAGCTACGCCGCCAAAGACATCGCCATTGCCACCACCACCGACCAATCCCGGAACGCCTACTTCGAGTGGATGGAGTGTGGTGACGGACCGAAAGCGCTGAGTGCAGTCAGCCAGAAAGGATCTTCCCAGGCGGTGGCGAGCAGCAAAAGTCTTGATGTGCTTGATGGTTGTGCTTGCGCTTGTGATGTTGGCATGAGTGGCATGGTTGGCATGAGTGGCATGGTTGGCATGAGTGGCATGGTTGAGCATGTGTGTGTTGGTGAGCTTGATCAGGAGAAAGCAGACGGCGACCAGGCGTGTTGTTGCATGGTGATCAGGAGTTGCTTCACCAGGAGTTGTGGGGAAAGGTTCACCGTGAGCATGTGTTGCGAAGTCATGTTCCTTTTAATTCCAGCTGTGAGCATTGCGTGCGTGGTAGAGGTCTTGAACCAGCTAGGAAAATCGAGAGGGATTCCGGAGAGGGAGCCCAAAAGGAGGTTCAGATCGACAAGTTCTTCTACAAGGGGATTTGGTTCCTGGTGTTGGTGCTTGTTGGTTGCTTTGCCATCGGAACAGTGATGTACCGTGAAGTTTCAGGACCGCGTGGAGCAGCAGCGCGTGAGGTGATGCTTGGAGAGATGTCGGCGTGGGGACGTAGTGTTGGCTTGGTTGGAGTTGAAGCGCGTGACTTGTCGGTTTGCGTGAAGTCGGATCTTGAGGGGGTAGTGAAGAACCTTGCTCAGGGTTTTGCTGATACCATGACCGTTGGTGCGGTTGAGGTGTCTGATGTTCCGGTTGGTCGGCACGCCCCGGTCGCAGAGAGGGCCATCCGAACACTGAAGGAAAACGCGAACACGTTGTGCGCCGGATTGGAGCAAGTTGGCCTAGAGCCATGTGGCAGAGGAGTCAGCTTCCTTCTCTCTCACTGTGCTCAGGCACACAACCGCTACCAAATCCAGCCTGGATCGGCAATGACTCCTGAACAACGTAGTTTAAGAACTATGAGGCAGCCTCGGGCGATATACGTCTGGGGAGCGTCAATCTTGGCCACACCTCCGCCGAGTCTACGACAATTCATCACGGGCAGATATGGACAGGCTGCCTACTTAGGCCCTGAAGTCGCGGGTGGCAGCCATCTGGTGCAGTTCCGACTGAAGGATGGTTCGCTGAAGATTGCCCGGTCAGCCCGAATCAGGATGTTGGTGCCCATGACCTTTGAGTTGTCAGCCTTGCGTGGTATTTGCCGTATGTTGCCCGAGCGTGCTGGTGACGTTGTGCGTGGCTTGCCAGCGGTTGATCAAGGGAACATGCGTGATCTTCCAATCCCAAACACCGAGACTCGCGGACCGCCAGCATCGTGGGTCGAGGAAAATGGCAGGACCCCGAGGTGTCGAGCGTGTCGATTGAGGGGTGTTCCGGCGGACAAGGCGTGGCACACTCAGAAGTGTCGTGACAGATACGCTGCGTACGTGAAGAGCTCTTTTGATCCGAATCAGTTTGTGCTTGATGATGCCCAGCATGAGTTGGAGATCGAAGGAGTTGAGCTTGATCTTGGTTCGCGTGCTTTTGGTGAGCTTGACGTCGGGTTGGAGTTGCCTGATGATGTGCAGGATTATGAACCGACTGAAGATGAGGGAGAGCGAGGTCTCGGTGATTCCTTCCTGCCTGAAGGGGTGCTTGAGGGTGAACTTCGTCCCGGAGACTCTGTTGGAGTTGAACCTGCAGCTTCAGAAGAGGCTGACTTCATGGAAGTTGAGCCAGAAAGCCTGGATCGGGTGCCAGAGCCAGAGTCTGATGCCATGGTCAACAACGTCTTGTTCCGTGAGTCGTTGGGTTTCGCCGCTGTTGCAAATCCCAGTACCGGAGGACAGACAGTGAAGCTTGGTGGTGAGACTCTTGTGGTTGAAATGCCCTCGTCTTCCAAGGATGATGTCACCGGACATGCATTGGACCTTGGTCTGACATACGAAGGCATGTTGCGTGAGTTGAGTGCGCTTGAGTCCCTTGCAGTCGGTGATGTGATTTGGCATGTGGATCCGAAGCAGAAAGTGATATCCACAAGATGGGTGTCAAATGCAAAGCTGGAGCGGGTTGACGGCAAAGAAAGACCACTGGTCCGTTGTCGGGTTGTTGCGCGTGATTTCGCCCAGGGAGCAACGGCTGCTCAGCTTGGCATTTCTGCGGCGACCAGCTCAGCCGAGGCATTGAGGACCTTCCTCTTTTATGCCGGCTCGAAGAGGCAGAACGTCGTAGGCCTCGACGTCAGTACGGCGTTCTTGTTCGCAGAGTTAGAAGAAGAAGACGGCACGGTGGTAGTGCGGCTCCCTGCTGGAGTTACCGGTCCCAATGGACGCCCTGGGTTCATGCGACTTCGCAAGGCTCTTTATGGGTTGAGAGCCGCGGCCCAGACCTGGGCTCGTCATCTCGCAAAGCTCCTCAAGCGCCTCTGCGACCTCACTCCATGCGAGACAGAGCCATGCCTCTTCTCCGGTGTGGTTCTCGGTGGACAGAGGGTGGCAGTGTTGTGCTACGTAGACGATCTCCTCATCAGCGGCGACAGCGACGAGGCCATCTACTACGTGGTGGAGAAGCTTAAGAGCGCGGTGAAGATCAAGGTGACCGCTGACTTGGATCGTGATCAGCAAATCACGTTTCTTGGTCGTCAAATCACCAGGAAGAAGGGCGAGGACTCTTTGGTGATTGGCATGGCAGGCGAGTACTACCAGGAGATCTATGAGGGTTTTGGACTTGGGAAAAGTCCGAAGTCTTGCCCGACGCCGCCGAATCTTCGAGAACTTTACGACAGAGAAGAAGAAGTCTTGGAGCGGGAGTTGAGCTCGGAAGCTGCTGCTCGATATCGCTCTACGCTGGGACGCCTTTCATGGTTGGCCATGACGCGCGTGGATCTAGCATATTATGTTTCCATGCTAGCTCGAGGCCAGGCCAGTCCACGTGAGAAGCATGAACGTGCGATGCGGATGGTATTACGGTATCTTCGGCATGTTCAGGACTTTCGACAAATCGTCCATCCAGTTGATGAACGGAGCCTTCGGTTGGATTGCTACGTGGATGCGTCATGGGGCAGTGAGAGGAGCGTTGATCGCAAGAGTGTGAGCGGTGGTTGCATCATGCTTGGTGGTTTCTGCTTGAAAGCGTGGTCACGGCTTCAACAAGCTGTCGCTCTCAGCTCAGCAGAGTCGGAGTTGTACGGATTGGTTGAGGGAGCAAAGGAATCACTTTCAATCCGAAGGGCAATTTCCCACGTGTTTGGATGGGATGAGTTGTGCGCACCGCACCTCTTTTGCGACTCCGAGGCCGCCATTGCCATCAGCAGGGCTGACGGCTTGAGGCGTGTCAGACATATAGATCTGAGAGCATGCTTTATACAAGATCAGCTCCGACAGCGACTTCTCTTCATCTTCGGAGTGCGAGGAGCCTCCAACGTCGCTGACCTCTTCACAAAATCGTTAGATGCCCGGACTACGTTGAAACACATGTTGAGCCTTGGTTTGTCCGAAGTCACTGTTGCAGCTTGCGTTGGTGAGTTGGCGTGTTTCGTTGGCTTGCTTGGCGCTGCTGTGGCTGGCAAGGATCATGTATCTCTTGCAGATCGGTATCGTTTGATGGAGTTTGCCAAGTGGTTGGTAGTTGAGTTCTGTGCGCCTCCTATGTCGAGCATGTTGGCTGCGTCGCGAGCGTGCTCCTGGGTTGGTGTGTTGACTGTCAGTGAGGCAGATGACGGCGGAGATCCGGCCACTACAGCGCAGCTTCAACAGATCTGCACTCTCCACATCCGCAGGGGGGGTTTCGTCTACTTGTGGGCTAGTACTCCGTGCACCGGTGGTTGTCTGTACCAGCATCTACATGCACGTGATCCAGCCTACAGACGCGGTCGGTTGGCACGGCACTGGTCGCTACACAGGAAGCTGTGGAAGGCTTTTATGTCGCTGTGTGACTACGTCCATGCTTGGTCGATCGAGTGGCCCCGAGCCTGTGCTTACTGGTCATGGAACCAGACTATCCGTTTTCTGCAGTCGCGACCGTACATGTTGCACGATGTGTTGGTTGACGGTTGCTCGCTTGGCATGCGTGGTCGAGATGGCGAGTTGATCTACAAACGTTGGCGTGTCATCACGACGATGGAGTCGGTTGCTCGCGGCTTGTCGGTCTTTCGGTGCCCAGGTGATGGTCATCCACATTCCGCCAACTTCGATCTCAAGAATACCCAACACTACCCGGCGAAGTTGACGAACGCTTTCTTGCACGCGTTAAACGCATGACACCGCGAGATTTGCTCAAAGTTTTTCCCTCCTTTTTACTTTGCCTTCGGTACGGTGTATAGAGCATAGGACGTGCCATGGCTGATATGGTTGAGGTTGAAAACGCTGTGAGGCGCACTTGGGTTCGAGAGCTCTGGATGCAATGGGTTCCTCAGCAGCAGGTGGAAGTCAGTTTGATCGCCTTCCTTGCGATGTTTTCCTTGGCGATGCTTGGCAGCTTCCTCGCTGGAATCTTTGTGCAGCAATACCGACAGCGTCACAGCCATATTCTATCTTTGAGTGAGCTTCTTACCTTTCTTCCGGTGGAACAAAGTCGGAGAGCAATTATCACTACGCGGCATGGATACGCCTTTCATGTTCGCAGCGATTGCCCCGCCCTGCGCAATACCCACCCCAATCTGCAGCGTCGAGTTGCTTGTGAGCTTTGTCTGCAATACTTGCGCGTGGACCAGCCGACACCCACCGTGTCGAGGGGGGGTGTAGAAGTTCGAGAACTGTGCGTCATCCTGTGAGGGTGCGACACGGTGAGTTTTGCAGTTTGCAGTTTTGTGTGCATAGCTTGGAGTCTGCTCAGCTTTTGAAGTTTTCCCAGTAGCCTGAGTACGATTAGCGGTGCAGGAACGTTTTGCCTCGTAGGGAACCACTCTCGTCGAGTTTCGTGACTTGAGGGTAGTTTTGGAGGTCTTTTAAGCCGAGCTGTCAAGTTGGAGAGCTGTGATACGTTTTCCACTTTGGCTCAAGTGACGAGCACTGGTGTGAGTGCTGCAAGCCAAAACAGAAGTGTTGTCCGAGTGTCTGAGCTTGCTTGCTTGGTTTGGACTTGTGTGAGTTGGCTTGGTTGTATCCTTGGTGCCTTGCTTGGCATCTCGGTTTTTTAACGCTCTCCATTTGCGTTTTGGTGCAGTTCACAGACTTCCCCCGCTCGTGATAGGGGGCAGCTGTGCATGGTTTCAAGCTAGTTTTTCGCGGGAGCTTGGTGCTCTTCATTCTTTTGGACTATGGAGCAGCCCTTGTGCATTGTCAAGCGCTTCCAGAAGAAGCCTGCATTACAGGTGGCATCTGATCCTGATGCGTCCGTCTCTAGTTTCTGTGAGGGCCCTCACACACCATTACGCGACCAGCCCATCTTGACAACTGTAGACACGCTGGATTTTGAGAACATTTTGTTCAGCTCAGATGCTGGAGATGGGCAGGCTGTGGATGCATGGTCACCGGAGGTCAATGCAGCCTTCCCGCCTACGCCACCGAGGCTGCACACTGCATTGCAAGATTCTTTGGACTCGGGCAGCTCTGGCTCCTGGAATTTGGTACGAGGTGCACCTGAACTGACGTCCCCTATCAGGCGTTTTTCATTGGATGAGCCGTTGGCTTCGTCTGCAGAGTGTCAAGGTTTTCCAGAAGCTGCTCAGGTTGCCACAAGAAGGACCTTGAATCGGCAACCGGCAAAGGGGGCCACGAATCCAAAATCGCGCCCCAAGTGTGTGGCGCCGCCGACAAAGAGGCCGAGCAGCTTACATTCTCGTGATACCTTGGGGCTGACACCAGCCTTGCCCAGGCCGTCACTGCCTCCGGCGAGAGCATTTGTGAGCATGCCGAAGCAAGCCCCCAAACCTCGTCCTGTTCCTGCAGCACGTGGACACTACACTTCCGACCCATCTCAGTTACATGGGGGAAGTGCTACCAAAAGGTTGCATTGGTCACTCCCCGCTGAGTCGGGGGGTGGTGTGAGCAAGATTCGCAAACATTCAGAGGTTCATGAAAAGCAGTGGCAGAAAGCCTTGCATGTCTGGGTTGAACTGTGTCGATTTGTGCTCCTCGCTGCTGGGGGAGATCTTTCAGAGCGCTAACTACATGCAGCTGCTGGAACAGTTGCTACGCAGGGTGTCAGACACAACAGCACTTCGTTACATTTCTGTGCTCTGGGGCCTTTTCTGTACTGCGCAAGATCTCTACGAATCATTGGCCACATTGACGCAGGTGCAACTTGTGGATGCGATACATGTTTTTCAACAGTCTCGCAACCGGCACGCTTCGGTCCATTCCTCGAATGTCTTGAAGGCACTGCGTTGGTTTGCATCTACAGTACAGCCGGAAAACTTTCCGTCATTGCATCAGGGCCTTTTTCATGCAAAATCATGGCAGTCACAGTCCGTGAAGCGCGAGGCCATCCCACTTCCACTGGGTTTCATTTACTGGCTGGAGTGTTGTATTGTCTTGGGCAGCTTCACTCCGCAAGAAATGCTTTTTGCGGGTGCATTGATGCTCTGCGTATGGGGCAGCTTGAGATTTGGAGATGCACAACATTTGCGCTTGCAGGATTTTTACATTGATTACGATAGCATTCGTGGCGTGGCTTACCGCACTAAGGCCAAAGCTTTCATGCCCTTTGGCTGTATAACCGCTGGCTTGACATCTATGCCTGGGGGGCGATCATGGGTTTTACACTGGTTGCATTCCTTCGCGAAACAGGTGACCCTCTGTAGAGAAACTGGCGACTTCCCGGATTACATTTTCCTGGCCTTCGACTCAGGTGAGGTTCGGCCGATGAGCTATGCAGAGGCCTTAGTGGGTCTGAGGGGCCTGCTCCAGCGCTGGGGCGAACTTGAACCCCAGCAGTGTTGTCAATACACTTTGCATTCCATGAAAGTCACGCTGTTAGCTTTCTACAGACACATGGGAGCCTCGTTGGAAATCCGGCATTTGCAAGGACATCATTCCTTTGCTCCATCTTCTACATTGTATGGCAGGGACGACATTGCGCCCATCCTTCAGGCACAGGTCGACTTCGTCAAGAAGGTTGCCTCTGGTTGGAGGCCGCGCACGCCCATTTTGCGCGGTGTGACGTACATGCCACGGGAACCACCTGTAGAGCTGGGGACTGTAACCCTCACTGATGTGGAGTGCATTTCGTCTTTACCTTTCTTTCATTGGGAGGTCACTTCGGTGCAGGAGGAAACCTTCAGTGTTGTTGAGGGTGATGCGGAATCAGCCCCCTTGCATGAGTCGACAGCGATTGAACCATCGGTTGTGCATTCGGGGGGACCACCCCCTGTTCCAGAGCCTGTGGAAGGACTTCAGGAAGAGGAGACGTCCGATTCGGAGGTTTCCATTGAACAGGCAGATGAAGTTGCATTTTTATGTGCGGAGACATCATGCATTTTACATGCTTGCGTTGATGGCAAACCTGCTTGCAACAGCCGGGGAACGTTTCGCTTCATTTCTCACCCCGAGTCCAAGGCTCGTTTTTGAAGGGCGCGGGCTTGTGCAGCTGTGTTTTCACGCCTGCTGTGATGCGTGTTTTCCATTCCCTTCATTTCATGGGGGGGGGGGGGACATGGGGGGGGGGAGGTACCCTGTAGGCCCCCCATACATTTTCCCTGTCTCCCACTGACTGGATTTTAGGAGACGATCCAATTTTGCCATTTTGCCGGAGCTATATAATGTCCGGCAAAATGCATTTTGGGGCACGCGTGGAGCTAGGGAGACAAGCTTTGCAGAGGGGTGTGGATGATTTGCTGCCTTGATGTTCTGCCTAAATCTGTCAGTGCATGCTTCAGTCCTTTGCTGTCGAGCTCCAGCCTAGGCCGCCTTTTGGAAGAGCTGCGTGTTTGTTTGGCCATGTTGAGTCTTCTGGACAGTGAAGCTCATTTTGAAAAGAGGGCCTGCGCCAGTCCGTAGGGCAAGGCCATTTCTTACCTTTTCACGTTTTTCGAGCTTGCATCTGCGTACATGCGGCATGTTTTTGCGGATGTCAGCTTGCGCCGGCTGCTCTGTGGCTCTAGCCGCACCTTTCAGTTGAGCGTGCAGTTGCTCAGTGGGGACTCAGGTGCCCCCCTTCCATGTCAGTCCTTGATGCTTTCATGCACTTTCACTAGCTGCATTGCCGAATACTGACCTTGGCAAGTTACATCTTGCTCCTGGGGTGCATTTTTTCTCTAGTTTTCCACACTTTTGTCCACGCCATGGACAACATTCGTGCGCCGCAAGAGATCCAGGATGCATTGCGGCTGATTTACGACACGGATGTCGAGCAGCTCGCTGGCGTGGTTCGTTCGGGCCCGAATTCCGGGCGCCGCAAATTGCTGCTTGCATTGGCGATGGCAGCAGAGCCTACATTGCGTGTGGTACGGGAGGAGCCCCCGCAAGATGCATCTTCTGCATCTCCTGCTCCATTGGTCCCCGAGTCAGAGTCAGGGACCTCCACTACTGCACCATCGGCGACTTCGGCTCCTGCATTGAGTGGATCGGAGGCAAAAGACCCGGCCCCTACATTGCCAAAGGAGCAGCTGGAAGCCCAGCAACGTGCCCCCACTACATTTCAAGTGGCGGATCCAGCGCCTACTCCTACATTGCCTGACACGACGACACCGGTGGCCACGCGCCAAGTTGTCTGTTGTCGAGCTCGTTGCATGGTTTTGGGCTGCAATGCATTATGCGGCTACAGTTCGGAAGTACCGAACGATACACATTTTGCTCCATTGGCTGGCGTTCGTCACCATTGCAAACAACATTTTCGAGCCCGCCTGGAAAACCGTGGCACACAGGGTACATTGCACTCTGGTGGTCAAGATGACCAGCAAACCTGGAGCCAGGACGATCAATGGTCCGATTGGGACCACGATGACTGGGGCTGGGGATCGTGGTCTTGGCGATGGTGATGCATTGGCACCGTGGGCGAAGCAGCTCCCCCCCTACATTTTGTGACCTGGCTTGGTAGGGGGTGTGTACATGGGCTGCACTTTACATTGATTTTCCATGAAGTCGTTTGCATTGGTCTGGCTCTGCAGTCACAGACCAGCGCGGTCTCACGGCATCGTGGAGCACAGCCGAGCTAAAACATAGTGGTTCGCGTGCGGGCAGTTGCATCCCACAGTCTCATTCATGCTTCTTGCGACTGAAGATGATTGCAGCTCTGGCATGTGCATTGCACCTTGGTGCATCTGCTGCATTTCGGGAGCTCAAGCTTCCAACCCGTTTGCGACTCGGGGTGGGGGGGTTCTTCGTAACACCACACACATCACTTCGCATTTATGCACTGCAGTTACTTCTTGTGTCAGCTGGAAGAAGTCTTCTCAGTGTTGCCAACAACTTGTGACCACTTGTGCGGTCTTAGAGCATTCCAATTTTCCTAGCGCTACGCCATTGCGCCCAATTCGACATACAGCGGCCGCCTCCTGTCGCTGCCGTCCCGTCAGTGTGCCTTTCCATTTGTGGGGAAGATGCCGCTGATGTCTCTGGAGGAAGTCCTGAGGGAGGAGAAGGTCCCCGAGGACCTGCTGTCACCCCTGGTTGAGGCTCTGACGTTGCATAGTTTTGCGTGCCTTGCAACAAGTTCTGAGTCTGTGGGAGATGCATTGTTGGATATTTTGGAACCGGCGCTCCATTCGAGTTTGACAACATTGCCATTGGCTTGCATTCGTGCTGCACACATGCGTTGTTTGTCCATGATCAACCCGACGACTTCACAGGAAAGGCCCCAGCCCGTCGCTGGGAGTGAGGCACAACCATCGTCCTCGTCGTGGACGGAGACATTTCCTGCAAAAATGAGCAACGAGAAGGTCGTTACATTGCGGAAGAAGTTTGAGTGCGATTACCCTTCGGAGATTCTTGATTCACATTCCATGCCGTCATCACGTCTACTGGCGATGGCAAACAAACAAGTGCAAGATAAGAGCTTTTCTTACATTTCATGGCGTCACCGACTTAGCGACGAGAAACTGGAGGAGATGCAAGCCACGCGCCCTCGCAAGGTGGCACGCTTTGAGGACTATTTCTTCGATGAAATTCCTTCCAGGGACATTCCTGAGTCGGGAATGAGTCAAATGTTCCTGTTGCATTTACTGGATTTGGTGGCATTTGCATTCTGTCTATTGGGGCGGCTCATCTTTCCAGTTTTCGTTCTTACAGCAGGTTATTTCTTAAGCTTGCCTTTGCACGACCGGCAGCGGAATCCGGCCTGCGAGCCCCCAACGTCTATGAGATGCAGCTCGCCGACAAGGAGGCATGGCGTTGCATTTGTGACTTGGCGAATTCAGGGTGGACACTGGATGATGCTTTACATGAAGTGGTTCAGGTTCGTTGTCTGCTGCAAACTTATTTGCAGCCTCGTGCATTTGTTCCGAAGCCTAAGCCCGGGGGGCGCCAGACAGACGACAAGCTTACAGGCACGGGGCGCCCGGGCAGAGGAAAAGGTGGCAAGGGACGAGGACGTGGGAAGTCAACACCGTCTGGTCCCAAATGGTGCATTGAGTTTTCCGAGGGCGGCGCTCGGAAAGCGATGTGCAAGCGTTGGAATCTTCGCAGCGGCTGCAAGTTGGATTCATGTCAGTTTGTTCATGGCTGTTGCATTGATGTTGGGGGAAAGCCCTGCGGCAAGGACCATCCGGCCTACTTGCACAAGAACTGAAACGGCCCGGGCTCACCGGGGGAGGTGGGTGCCGGGCAGATCGAGTCCTTTCCCCAGCATCACAGACGAGCACCAGCCCCATCGGCGGGGCATACATCTACATCAGCGGAGGAGATTCTAGATCTGTTGGAAAATACATTTACAGAGCCTGTGCATAAATGGCGGCGATTGGAAATTGTGGGCAGCTCTGCATCAGCCTCCTACTACAATGTGGGGGCCTTTTCCCAAGCAGGACGCCTTGGCATCACCAGAGCGTCGCATGATTACTCCAGTATTCTTTGCCGTTTAAACTCATGGTTGTGCATGCTTTTCCCCTTGGGGTCTTGGTCGTCGATTTGCATTTCCCACTGTGAGTGTCTCCGACTACATCGCGATCTTTCCAACATGGAAGGCACGTTGAACTACTCTGTTGCATTGGGCGACTTTTCCGGCGGAGGCCTCCTGCTCGAATCCCCGGAAGGGAAGATTACATTGCCACTTCCTGACTCTGAGGAAACTCGTTGTTTTGTTGTGCATGACACCAAGGCGCATCCATTGGCCTTCGACGGCTCACTGTGGCATGGTACGCAAACGTTTTCTGGCAACAGGTGGGTCATCACAGCTTACACTTGTCGACGCCTGGAGGAAGTGCGAGCTGAAGACATTGCGCTGCTGAAAAGCTGGGGGTTTCCATTACCTTCAGCGGAAATCCCAAAAACGGTCCCCCTTTCATCAGCTACCTCACCGTGTCGGTTTTGCCTACTACTTGCTGATGCTCCGTCAGAAGGCTTGTCGCATGCATTGGCTGCAGATGCTCTCCCCTTTGTCCAGTTCGACCCGGTGATTCAGGCCGATGTTAGGGATCTGGTTTTTCGAGCTGCAGCTGAGGGCGTGTTTCCCTTTATCATGGTGTGCATTCATGCTGCTTGGTCTCCTCGTGACATGGAGTGGGTTCTGCATTTGTGCCACGTGGGGTTTTCTGCAGGCGCACAGGTGGTGGTCGATATATCAACATGGCCATCTTGCTGGGAAACCCCCCTCTTCAGCCACTCAGTGTCATCATTTCTACGCTGCATTGTCTCAGTTCCCCCCTGTGCATTCGGGGAGGCTTGTGGTCCGGCATGGTTGTTTGTTACATCGTCGGAAGCTTTTGCCAGTTTCGGCGACATTTGTGCAAGGCGGACTTGTACACTACATTCAAAGTTGCCCCCGTATCCTCAGAAGTTTAAGGTGGCTCTGTGCAACCTTTTGCCTGGGCTTTACCCAGTCCCAGTCGAGGAGTGGTACATCGGTGGAGGATGCGTGGGCCTGCATTCCGATGAAAGATTTGGCGGCCCCCCCCACGCCTGGGTGGATGGCGGGGGGTTGCAGAGCAACCCTGATTGGAGCGGCCCAGCGAAGGGTCGCAACAATACCCTCAAAATGTTGCGTCATACATTGATGTCCTTTTGTGGAAAGAAGCTGATTCTATCGCGATTGCGGGAACATTTGCGGGAAAAATCTGATTCTCCATTGTTCACTGAACAGGAGGTTGGCGAGCTGCGCAAAGACATTTCCGCTTGGTTCTCCTCGGAAAACATCGATAAGGTGGACTGGTGCATTCCGGAGGGCCAACCTTACTGCCTGCATGCACTCGCCACATTGAGCCATTTCCTGCAAGATGTGGACACTACATTATTTGGTTGCCTGTTGCAGGGCGTACCGACGGGTTTTAAGAATGACATACCACCTTCGGGCTGTATGGCACCGTCTGGCAAAGCTGGCACTGACGAGTCATTACAGGTCTGCCAACAAAATTGGCAGGGTGCTGAAGACGATCCAGTTCTTCTGGATCGCTTGGTTCAGCAGGAAGTAGACAAAGGCTGGTTGCATCGCGTTGAATCGCTTGAAGAGGCGAAACGACTTTTTCCACAAGTGGCTGTGGGAAAAATGAACATCGTCCATTCTGAAGGAAGGGACCCGCGACTAGTGGTGGATTCCTCCATTTGTGGAACGAACGCGGCTTGCTCAATCCCAGAAAGGAGTGCATTGCCAACGCTACAATCCATTCTCTCTGCTTGGCCACTTCGGGGCCTACGTCAGCATATTGCGGCATGGTCTTTGGATGTGAAAGCGGCGCACAAGTCCATTCGTGTTCGTCGCTCAGAGCAGGGACTACTTGGAGTGCGCGTCGGCAATACATTTTTCTTCTATTCGGTCTGCCCCTTTGGGGCGGCCTTTTCGGCCTACTGGTTTGCACGATTGGGGGCCTTTTTGGTCCGGACTTTGCACCTCCTGATCTACATTTCACATTTCTTGGCCCTATATGTGGACGACCTTTTGGGTTTTCAAGTTGCGTCGGTGGCTGAGATGTCTTTCTCTATAACGCTTGCATTTTGCGCTGCATTCGGGGTACCACTGAGTTGGAAGAAGTTACAATTTGGCACGTCCATTACATGGATAGGCTGGCAGCTAGATTTCGCCAAGGGTTGCGTGTGCATTCCACCCGCAAAGCTGGAACGCTTGAAGCTGTTGTTGCAGGGGCTTTGCGAGGAAAGTATACTGATCGAGTCACGCTGAGCAAAATTTGTGGCATTCTTCAGTGGCTGTTTAAGCTTTTCCCTATGGCCCGCCCTTGGCTTCGAGCACTGTACATGGATCTCCATGCACCAAGGGCAACAAACTTGAGTTTGCGCCAAGGCCAGGTGGCTGTCTTTCGTCGAGTGCTTGACATTCAGCGGGTTCCAGCAGGTACCGCCATTTCCATTGGCAGCCGAGTTCTGAATGTTCGTCATAAAAAAGTGATGACGAAGTCGGAGCTTCTCAAGTGCAATCTGGGGGATAAGGATATTTGGCTCCGAATATCTGACCCAGCTTCAAAACGGCGCCAGCTTTCTCCAACCTCTCGGGAGTTGGTGCAGTTCTGGTGTCGCTGGTCCTCCCTGCCACCTTTGTGGCGTCCAATGAAGCCTTTGCCTCAGCTGAAAGTGGAGGCGGCTGCTGACGCAATGGGCCAAGGCGACCGCTTTGCAATTGGTGGTTACATTACATCTGCCTCAGGTGATTTTTGGTTTTCGGAGCATTTTTGCATCCAGGACTTTGCGTTTGCGGAGATCCCATTACGATCAGAGGCGAGTCGGGACATAAGTTGCTACGAGGCCCTGGCACAAATTGCATTGGTCTGGCTGATGGGCCAAATATCCCCCTTTTCTCTGCTTTCAGTCCGTATTCATTCTTGGTGTGATAATACGGGGGCAGAGGCTTCCTCAAACAGTCTTTTCACAACAGCCTGGCCATTGGCGGCATTTACTCAACGTTTGGCCTTTCCAGCCTAACGGGCATACATTTGGATGTGGGTCACATCAGTGGTCCCAAGAATGTGGATGCAGACCACCTCAGCCGCTGGGTTCCCCCAGCTCCACTGGCTTCACGCTGGAAAACTGAGCACAGACGCAGAGTTTCCTTGCGCCAGTTGTGGTTTGCATCCCCAGCCGTAGCTGTTTTTCCGAAAGCTTGGCGTCCCCCCTTTGCTCTTCCAAGCTCATCTCCATTAGGAGCTGCCTTGTAAATTCCATATTGTGCAGCCTGCACGGTTAAATTTGGCGAGTTCTTTGCGCGTCTGCTCTTCCAAGCTCATCTCCATTAGGAGCTGCCTTGTAAATTCCATATTGTGCAGCCTGCACGGTTAAATTTGGCGAGTTCTTTGCGCGTCTGCACTTCTTCTCTGCCAGGGTTTAAACTTGGGGAAATACATGCCGATCCATGCCGATGTTTCTTCTTGAGTCGACTGAGTCGATTCTGACTTGTGCGAAATGGATCTGCATTCCGGCAGTGAAAGAAGAAGTGCACTTCGTCTTGAGCTACTTCCTTCGCTCTTTGAGATGTAGGATATTGTGAAACAAATCATACATTGCTTTATCGCATTAAAGCTAGTACCAGCTGCGGCCAAATACTGTGACCGAACGGTTTGTGTGCTTGCTCACGTATGTTTGGTCACACGTTTTGCACGCATGCTACATTAGTGCAACATGTAGCATGCAGGCTCGCAGCTGCAACAGTGGTCCTTTAGGGACCTTTCGTTTTCACCCACCCTCCACGACCCTTTTAATCGTACATTGAGCTTGATGTAAATACGGGAACTGCGTTTTTCCATTTCTTCCTTGCTCAAGTTTTCATTCCTCGGGGAGGCATGAAAGGCTCGATTTCCTTTCCTTCCATATGCTGTTGCATTTGTCGGCAGAGACAGCGGGCTGAGCCCCTGTCGGGGGAAATACATGCCGATCCAGAGGTTTCTTCTTGAGTCGACTGAGTCGATTCTGACTTGTGCGAAATGGATCTGCATTCCGGCAGTGAAAGAAGAAGTGCACTTCGTCTTGAGCTACTTCCTTCGCTCTTTGAGATGTAGGATATTGTGAAACAAATCATACATTGCTTTATCGCATTAAAGCTAGTACCAGCTGCGGCCAAATACTGTGACCGAACGGGCGCAGAGCTTCAAGTACAATCTACAAAGAAAGGGCGCGGAACAAACAGGGACACAACAAGAAGACTATTTCTACTCTAGCAATCTGTACACTATACATCTAGAGCTGTCTGAACTTACTCATGGCCCAAGAAGGTTTCTTTCGTAGCCTTCTTCTAGGAACCAAAATGTTACGGATATACAGCGTTGAGATGTGCAACCTCATACCTGATACCTTGGGGTGATCATACAGCCTGGAGCGTTTTCAACAAAGGCTGTAACTTGGCCCGCGCATTGTTCTCCCTGCTGACAGGGAAGCTTTTCCGAGAACTTGCTGAGGTGGCAGGCTGGGACCGAGTGATGCGTTGTCTAACAGGTTATGCAGATGATCTCACGGTTCACTGCAACATAACTAGTTGGAAAGACCTGACACGGGCCCACAACATGATAGCTGATCTCCTACGCATTGTGAGGAAGTACGGCTTTAAGGTAAACTCAGACAAATGCCACTTAATGGTCAAGCTGATGGGCACCGCTTCCGCCAGAGCACATAAACTCTTCAGCAAAATCAGAGCATGGAGGATAGGAAGCACCAATGCCCAGGAGCCTTTCCCGCAACCCTCTTCCTTTAAGTATCTCGGCGTGTATGTGTCTTACGGCAACCAGGAGAAAGCCACGCTGGACTACAGGCTGCAGGAGGGTAATGCCAAACTGCAACAGGTACGAAGATATGTACACAATCGCAGATACTCAGGTCCAAAAAGCAGATTGAAGATTTGGCAAACCACAGTTTGGGCCACAGTCTCAGCAGGCTTGGTCGACATAGGGCTCACAGCGGAGACCGCTCAGCAACTGCGCAGCTGGTATGCCAGGAAAATCAGAGCAGTCCTCAACAAACTGGTACATCTTACAGGCGTATCGACGAAACAGCTGTACACGGACTTTGGAATTAAAGATCCAGTCCAATTGCTTTTGGAACGCCAGAGCAATCGAGTCCGATCGCTCAGGAAACGACAGAATTCCCAAACCAGTCCCTTGCTGTCGGCAACCAACGCAGAGACAGAAGCCAAGCACTGCTGCAAGCATTGTTCTTTTCAGACCTCATCCGAGCAGGGGCTACGTATACACGAAGCCAAGATGCATAGAGACAAGTTGGATCGTTACATTCCCACAGATTTCCTGCCAGAACACTCAACGGATGGACTGCCAACATGCGCAGCGTGCCATAAGCAATTCGTTCTTTGGAAAGGACTGAAGGACCACCTTCTCTCCGGAGCCTGCACAGAGCCGGAGACCTTACGAAGAATAGATGCCCAGCACTCAGAACTGCAAGACAAAGCAGATCAAACCGAGTCAGTGCACCTGGTCGCGCGAACACCTGACCAGCACAGCTGGCACGCATACCGTCACGCAGCTAGCTCGACAGCCAGTCTCCAAGCATTTTGTGAATCATTGTGTGCTATGTGGCTTCTGGACGCATGATCACACCAAAGGTTAAATCGCACCTGCATCAGGAGCATCGAATGATCGGGATGCTCTACATGAAAGCACCATGCTACAGTGCCAGAAGCTTGGGACAGAAATCCTCAAAGGCAGACCTTGCCCCTTCTGCAACAAGAATGTAACGGATAGGCGCAAGCACCCAGAGCAATGTGGAGTACTCTTTCAAATCCTCTTAGGCGATTCCGTGCTGCAAATAACTAGGACAACCACGGGACCGCTACAGTCCTTCTTTAAAGTGGCTAATCCCACAGTGCGACCAGCAGCCAAGCCTAAACCTCCGATTTCTGTTGGCACAGAGCCCCCCCCCCTTGACAGGACTGCAGCGGGTGCTTTCCCTCATCCCCACTCTTCTTCTTCTTCTTCTTCTTCTTCGCTCTCCTCTCCTCTCAAACTGAGCTTTCGTGCTTCTGTTGCAACGCAGGAAGAGAGCCGAGGTGATGCTTCCCATGATCTGAGCTTCTCCCTCTCCCACCCCCAAGTCGCTTCTCTTGCATTCAAGAATACCTCCAACTACTGCTATGTCAATGCAGCTATGCAAGCCATGCTAGCCACTACCACTATGGATTCGTCATTGCGATCACTCCAACCGTTACTGAGCCTCATCTCGAATACGGCGCAGTCCTGCACTGCCCCTCCCCTCAATCTAATCAACCCATTCCCGCTTCGAAGCCTGCTGCCCAGATGGAGATTCGATGGCACGCAACAAGACTCGGCAGAATTCCTGCAGAGCTTCCTGGCAGCTGCTTCAGAGCTCCCTCTAACGCGTAGATGGGCAACAGTTGATCTGATCACGGGGAGATTGGCTGTGGAGGGAGGTCCCCTCATCATGCTCATGCAACACTCGGCCAGCAGCCACTGCATTCCCTAATTGACGAGTGGTCTTCGGTGCCCCCAAACACAACTCTGCTGGGGCAGCAAACTCTGGGATAAGAAGCCCAACAAGCACAAAACATGACTGCCGAAGCTTAAAGAGAAAAGGTTCCAACTGCCATTTTACAAAGACATAATGAAGAAATGCGGTGCAAGCTCTGAAGCCGACCGAAATGTGCAAGGGCAAACGAGCAACCTCCAAACCCATTTTGCACTGTTCAAGACCGCGCAGGAAAATTTTTGGGACAATGCTCAGGGACTCGCTTTGAGGGAGAGGTCCCTACAGACACGCATCGATATAGAAGGTAGGCTGACGAGGCGACACCAGCAATTGCAGAGGTACGGCGACAAGGTGCTGAGCAGTACATGTGTCTGCTGCACCACACACCCACTCCCAGGGAGACTGCACACATTTATCCAGCCAGACCGTGCTGACAGGGGTCCTGACGGAGTTGTGACTGACGCTTCAGGCCCAGTTCTCACAGCCGTCATCAGCTGCCGTCCGCAAGTGCACCTGGTAGCACGTGAAAGTGGCCCCTCTGGTGAACATGGCTTCGATGAATGCGCGAGAGTTCTGAGCGCAGTGCGGGTATCGCAGCGTCGTTCCCGTGATCGCTGAAGGAAGTCGGGCTCCGTAAGCTTCAGGTCGGGAAACCCCCCACTCACATTCCAAGCTGCGTACTCCAAAAAACAAGAGAGAGGAGGTGGCCCCCTCGCCACTCGTCTCCATGACACAGCTCGTGTCTCCCTGGCCAAGCACAGGTGCTTCCTTCGCTTTCGCATGCTGTCAGTGAATGACCTTCTTGTGCGACTTTGACTTGTGTGGGTCGTGTATCGCTGCGGGCGTTGGCTCTGAGACAGTCGGCGCTTTTCAGATGCCAGCTGTTCCCGCGCTGGATTTTTCGGCCCTGCGCATTTTATCTGCTCGCTCGGAACAGCGCTGCCGAGAGCTTATTCTAGACTCCTTTGTGGCGTGCGTCGTGGCTTTGAGTGCTAGGCGCTTCCAGCTGTCCTGCTTCTGCCCCGGCCCTTCTTTTGTTGGCGTTGGCATATTTTGCTTTCAGGAGTCCCCGGCCTTGGCAGTGGACGGCCTGGTTTTCAGATTGGCCCGTACCGCAGCCGCTAACGGCCAAGAGGTGGCTTGCTTTAAACAGTGTCCGGCAGCCTTCAATACCGTTTCGTCTTCAGGGGCATTCCCTATTACGACGGTAGCCTGTGCAATTTTCACGCACTGCTCGTAGATAAGATGTTGCCTCTGGATGAGCATCCCAGCGCCCATTTGTTTTCTGGCCAGCTGGCCACCTTGGCAGGTGTTTCTTGCCGTGACCTCGGGCGCAAGAACTGGGGGCTGCGCTTGCACTCGCAACTGTCTTTGGCTTTCGACGCCGCGGCCTCGACGCCTATGCACACTTGCTACAAGTCCCTGTGTTTATAATCGATGCCAACTGTTGTCGGGTTCTGCAGCACTACGGAACATGAGCTCAGCCGGTGATTCCGGGGTCCGCGTCCTTCGAGGAATGGTGTCTTCGCTCGCTTTGCCATCGTTGGTGGTGTCTTCGCTCGCTTTGCCATCGTTGGTGCAGGCACTGGCCCAGCATGGAGTCATGCATTGGCAGGATCCATCCCTTTCGGAGCAGGCCCAACGCCACGAGACGCAGCAGCTTGCAGCTTGACCGACGTGTCCTCAGCTTGCGGGGAGTGAGCTGCCCCGAGCGTCTCTAGACTGCACTAGCCAGACGTGATGCCTGTGGCTCATGTACGGAAAACAAGTGTGGAACCTGGCATCGCCATTGTCAGCGCTCCCAACCTCGCTTCTAGCCGAGCTTCCACTCCTTTGAATCAGGAGTTTTGTGAGTGTAGGTTTGCAAAGCCTATATCAACTGACAGCGCTTGTTGGATCCCCCACTACTCGGTTGTAGCCCCCCGCTTTTCCGAGTGCGTCAACCGATGCTTTCTGTCAAGATGGAAACCTTACCTTCCTTTAGCACGAGTCTAGAGCTTGTAACGCCCTGAGCTTCAAGGGAATTCTCTGAGAAGGGTGCTGTTTCAGAGGCCGTCGCCCTGAAAAAATATTCCACTTTACCCCCGGCCTCTCAGAGCTGGCCACAGCTGATTGGAGGTACAAGGGGGGGGGCTGGACTCGAGAGCAGTCTGAGCTTTAATTACGCGGCCCCTCTCTTCGCTATGGTTTTGATAACCTGCTTTGGGCTCACACGGTAATTTTTTCAAAACTGTTGGAGGTCTGTGCGTCCCCGCCCCTCTTCTTCTTTTAACGGCTTTCTCTCGTACCTTCGCCGCTCGGAGCTGGCCCGCAGTGCTTTAGGTTGGTGTACTCCGGCCCAGCATTTCTTCTGCCCGGCATTTCCACTGACCGGTTTTGCGTTGCTGCTTTCCGATCGCCTCCGACCAGGATCCGACATTCGCCAATGTGAAAAAGCTAGCGCGCAGTGCTTTTGGGTTCATTTCCGTAATATACGGTGAATTCGCAACGGACTAGTGTGAAGCTGTGAACAAGTTTTATACCCGGCACTCTCTTACAAAAATAGTTTTCCAAAAACCTCTTCCATAACACCTAGCTCTTTGTAAGTTGCTTGGAGCACTGGTTCATATAAACTCTGTAGCATAGGATGTTTGAATGCATATTAATATAGAAGGGCTTTTTTCATGTTCAGTATCTGTTCCCTTGTCCATTCGTTTCCATTATGTCCCCCTCTTCCACCACGTGAATAAAATCTGGTTGTGAATATTAGTTCCATATCTCACTCCACACATCTTTTAAAGCATCGGCGCTATATCTGCCAATGTATTTCGCAAGGTTTGCGTCGTCTCTGAGTCTTTCTTCTAGCCCGCGCGCACATAAATATCTGTGAATATTTGCTCTTCGCATCGTAGATTCGTCTCTACATCTTTGCAGTACATCGTGAAACTCGCGAACGACGCATGACCTACTGGACCGGACACTCCTCGTGTTGCTGCAAAAGCACGACGAGAAAAAAATTCATGTGCGAGCCAGAAGAAAAGCTTTGAACAAGTGGCACGAGTCAACTACATTCGCTTGACCAAAGTTCACACCTAGGACACACCTAGGAACGATGAGCTTGTCATCAGTCACAGAAGCTGCCACCTTGCTCCGCGTGCCTGGCGCCGCATGCGTGCAGAAGCACCGAGCTGCCTGGAGACATGACTGCATGTGCCCCGCTTTGGATGTGGCAATATTGGAAGTTCGCTCATCATGTCGGACGCCTTCCTTCGAGCAGATGGGTCAATCGTCCCCTTGATTGGTCTCTGCTTCGAAGTCGTGTCGTTGGTCAGCTTCGTAGTGGTGTTCGACACTTGAAGCGTTTGCGAGAGCCATGGGGTGGGACAACTGGATGGAACACGCAGCTCATGGAGGCAAAATGTTTTTGAAAGGTGCTGCATTGGCAGATCATGATGTCCTCCATGCTCAGGGTCGCAGGGCCCCCCCTTTGGCGCAAAATCATGACAAAAGGAGAAGCCACACACATTGCCGATCCGGGAGTTGAGGCAAGTGCGCGGCCGCGTCTTTGCCCAGCGGAAGACGTGGCTTGATTTTTCGCCACACTGTTCACGGTTGTTCTCAGACCCGACTCTGCGCTTTGGCGGCAGCGGCAGTGCACGTGAGATTTGCCCTCGAACCGCATCTGTCCTCCAATGCTTGATGCGGACGAAGCCTGGCCGCAGCTGCACGCTATCCAAAAAGCAGGGGGCAGCGTAGCCCGGTTCGCACCACTGAGGAAAAGCGCGTCCTCGTTGAGCACCGCCTCACCGCCTCGACAGCTTGACACCGGGCGGAAGGCCCCCAAAGAACCTTCTTGCGGTCCCCGGCAGTTGGCCGCGCCACAAGCAACCGCATAAGCACTCCAGGATCAGCGGAAACTGCGCGCGGAAGGAGGCCGATGGACCGGAATCTTGAATCTTGAACGAGGAAGCACCCGTGCGCGAGTTCTGCTTATGGCGTTGTGTGGCTCGGAGTGCGACTTCCTGCTGCGGGTTTCCTGTGCGGGTCAACGGTGACACGAGCGTCGCCGCAGCAGAGCGCCCCCATTTGTCGTGGCAAGGACATTGGCAGCCATGCGGTCAATCCATAGGGCCTTCGTCCGTCGAGCCGGCGAGCCGTTCGTGTTTGTTGGCGTTCTGCGAGGGCTGGCTAAGTTGAGCAGTCGTTCCACCCTTTCTGTTTAATTTTTTTGAGCAGGCATAAGCCACCCCAACAATTCACAAAACCGACGAAGCACCGGGCGGCACCGGGCACCGCGCATTCATGAAAGGCTGGTGACCACGCTCAGCGAGCAATCACGGAGCCGGAGTTCCGGATGACAATGGTTGAGTACTGTTAGCAACAAATTCAACACGTCGCATCTGCCATTCCATGTCGTCCAAAGCTTTGGCGTGCTCAGCTTCAATAGTGATTTATTCTTTACATCTAAGGGGTTGTAAGCGATGATTTCAGGGGACATGCCGCGATTGTGACCGCGTGGTCGGCGTACGAGTGAACGAGTGGTGTACGAGCGGGGGCGTACAAGTGAACGAGCGGTGTACGGGTAGGGGCGTACGAGTGAACCAGTGGTGTACGAGTGGGGGCGTACGAGTGGACGAGAGGTGTACGAGTGGGGGCGTACGAGTGAGCGAGTGGTGAACGAGTGGGTGTGTACGAGTGGGCGAGTCGTGTACGAGCCGGGGCGTACGAGTGAACGCGTGGTGTACGAGTGGGGGCGTTCGAGTGAACGAGTGGTGTACGACAGGAAGCGTACGAATGAGCGAGTGAAAGTAGCGCCGCTCGTCCACTGGCACGGACTCCAATCGTGAAAAAAAAAACACAGTAAGGCTTGCACGGGCGCCCTGCCTTGTATTTGTACGGGTGGGATATGCACGCGTGAACGAGTGGTGTACAAGTGGACGGGTGGTGTATGCGTACGAGTAAATGAGTGGAAGCGCACGAGTGCTTGTTCGCTCGTACATTATCCACTCGTCCACTCGTGCGTTTCCACTCGTCCACTCGTACCATTTCCACTTGTCGACTCGCACGTATCCACTCGTTCACTTGCACGCGGTGGCGGGTTGCCCCAGCTGACGTCAGCAAGGGGACCAGCGTTGTGTCAACTGCGAGCTGGGGAGGGCCACACCGACAGTGTGGCGCTGGTGGCGCCGCGGGGCGATAACCTGCCATAACCTGCCTACGCCGGTGTTCCTGCCGCCGTGTAATGATGTGGAGGCCTCCGAGGAGGACATTGGCTGCGACCGTGGCGCTCCGGGGTTACAATCTGCAGCGCTGGGCCTAACGTCCACGTTGGCAACGAGATAACCTGCTGTGCCAGTGACGTCTGCGTTCGGGAGTCTGCAGTCAGCCTACCGGGGTACGAGGTGGCGATCATGAGGGGATGGTTTGGCGCAGTCCATGAAGGACCAACTGCCACGCTGGCGCGGGCTGCTTCAGTCCCAGTGCGCGTCGGCGAAGTCCTCATGCAGGTCAGGCATGGGCTTTTCGCCCAATTCGGATGCTGGGGGCAGCTCGCGGAGTGTGAGCAATCCGGACAAGCGGGCAACCGCAGGTGGACCGGGACCGCAGCGGCCTCATGACAGGCGAGGAGGCGCAGGAGCTGCACAGCTTCGGTGCCAAACTTGCCGCCTGATTCGATGCCGACTTCGACTAACCGACAGCATCGGGCGCGGCCAAATCCAGCTCAGAGGTGGGGGCCTTTGAAAAGTTATCGGTGTGCGCTCGAAGGTAATGGGAAGCAGCCACACACGAACGCCAGCTTTTCGCAGGTGATGTGCAGCAGTCATATACTTGTCACGGTAGTGAAGCGGAGTTGGAGCATGTTTGCAGGGTACAGCATCATGCAAACGTTGCGGAACCGTGGCAATGTTTGTTGCGAAGCGAAGACCATGACCAGTCAGTCAGTCAGTCAGTCAGTCAGTCAGTCAGTCAGTCAGTCAGTCAGTCAAGGCTTCGTGTACTGTGACACATGGGCATGGTGATGATGAAAACACGTAGGTCCCAAGAGTCGAGTCGAAACTTGATCGTCATCGCGTGATTCATTCCACATATTGTTGTTCATAGCTGCTGTTTCCCAGTTGGCCCAGCATTGGAAGCGAGCATAATTATCTAGGCAAATCATCCACATGCTGCAGTGTCTACCAGGATTACGCCGCCCCATTGGCTGGCACTTCAACGCACGTTTAACCCATCTTGCAACAGGCAAGTTGGCGATGTGTCTCGCAAAATTCCAATAGGAATGCAAACAAAGTTGTCCCCATGTAGGTATTGATATGCCACACTTGTGGGGGGTGTCGCCGGGCTGCAGCCCGCGCGCTTTTGCAGTGTGGCATAGTGTGGCAACGTCGCTGCATGCGCCCCGCCTTGCATAGGAATGCAGTGGCTGCCTGCCGTAATGAAGTTGCGGCTATGCCTTCGCTCCGCGTGTTTGCCCAGTGCCGCAGCCACATGACCTTTTGCTCATACGTCCACAACTCTCGCTTGCAATCATCAGTTGTGCGTGAGTGGTCATTAGCACGTTGTGGTGGATGGGCGAACAGCTCGTCATCGGTCTCAGAATTTGCCGTGCTTATTGTGACTGGAGCTTTCTTCGCGCAACGCGCGTTTGCCCGATTTTCGCATCCTGGAGGGATGTGTGGCTGCGGCGCTGTGAAGCGGCAGGTGTGCATGGAGTTGAGCAGTTTGCTGACGCTGCCTTCTTGCAGCTGCTCTTTACGCCGCATGACCGGCGCAACTCCATTAGTCTCATGTCTGCCCACTTGAGCTTTGCGGCAGCCGTGTGTCAAGCCCAGCGTTCCCTGCTGGAGGCTGTTGGCAACAGCTCACAAGCTAGTTGCCTCTCAAGAAATTCTGCTATGGATGACTCCATCGGAGACTCCTAAGGCGTTACAGGCCTCAGAGTGCAGTGAACTGCTCGACCCTATGAGAGCGAGCTGCTGGATCTCCGCCCAACACTAGCCAGGTAAGTTTACACAGGAGCTGCTAGTCACTTACCTGCCAATGAACATTTTTTGAGCATGGGGTACAGCAAGCTAGGTCTGAGCGTGCAATTCTGAATGCCGTTAGTTTGAATTATGTTTCGTTGTACATTACGATCTGTACATTTGTTTCACTTGGTAGTTAGTCGCTGACCGCTGGACGGTTGCTTGAGGACTCTTGCTGCTAGTCGCAAAGCTTCCCAACACCGCAACGCCTTCATGTTCAACTGGTGTAATATGTGGTGCCACGGCATGTCCCACTGGACGTCGGACGGAGGACCAACAATGCACCGCAAAAACTTTCTGAACATCATGATGGCGAACATCTGCTTGGAAAATAGCTCTGTGGCCAGCCGCAAAACATGCCACGGGAGTGATCACGGCATCGAAAAATCGGAGTCGCTGTGTCAATGATCCGCTTGCGATCCGCCGGGCACATCTCCCCCTCAGGCTTGGCGGGCTCGGCCTCCGTTCTGCAGAGACCGGCCGTTTGGCAGCGTACCCCGTCCTACGCGCCAAGCACCCCCGCTCAATAGCGGAAACGTTGCAACAGGCCATCGTCGTCGCGCAAGGAGGCCCAGCACCCGCCCCTAGTGTTGCAGCCTTGGTCCACGCTGCGGAGTCATTGCGGGCGCAGGGATTCCAAGTGCCACCGTGGGAGTCCCTGCTGGGCGGCCAACGACCGCCAGCTGCGCCCGAACCGCGCACACATGGCGACACACTGCGGGGATGGCAACGCGCCGCCGTGGCCTGCCAGGACAGGACAGCATGCGAGAGCCTTTTATCTGACCTCGATCCGGCTTCGCGTGCTTTGCTCCTGTCTCAGGCGGGCCCTGGTGGGCCGCGGGCTGTCACTGCGCTCCCCACGGCACCGGAGTTCCGCATGCCGAGTGAGTGCATGCGCATCCTACTGCTCCGACGCCTTCGAGCGCCCTTACCCCACGCCCCACGACGCTGCCGTTGCGGTGGGGCCCTCGACGTCTGGGGTGACCACCGCACGGCCTGCCCCACAGCAGGCGTGTTGGGCCCGCGCGGCGCGCCCCTGGAGCGGGCGGCCGCGAGAGTGTGCCGCGAAGCGGGCGCCAGGGTGGCCAACAATGTCCTCCTCCGCGACATGAACCTTGATGTTTCGCTGGCGGACGCCCGCCACATCGAGGTACTGGCCAACGGCCTCCCCCTCTACCAGGGAGCACAAGTCGCGGTGGATACCACGCTCGTGAGCCCCGTCTCGCGGGACGGCACGGCTCGAGCGAGGGCAGATCGCGAGCCAGGAGCGGCCGCTTCCGACGCGGCTAGGCGGAAGCGCCAAGAAACCTACCCGGAGATCTTGGCGGCCCGCCGCTGCAAGCTGGTCGTCGTGGGGCTGGAGGTGGGCGGGAGGCTCACGGCGGAGACGGTCACATTCCTCCGCCTGCTCGCCGATGCCCGTGCCCGTGCGGCCGACTGCGGTCCGCCACGCGCCAAGCTAGCGTCCACAGATGGACGGGTTTGTTGGCGGTGGCGGCGCAGCGCGCGTACGCGTCGTCGCTCCTTGAGCTCCCCCTTGTAAGCGCGGAGCAGGGCGAGGGCGACGCGCCCCCCTTGCGGGACGTTCTGGCGCAGGCTCGCGAGACCGAGCAGGTCTCCGACAGCCGCCTCCCCGCGGCCTAGGTGAACGTAGGAGGCCCCCCCCGACCTGGACGCTCCTGCGGACGCAAAAAGGAGTGGCAAAAAAAAAAAAGAAACGTTGCGATCACACAGCACGTCCTTGTTGGCAAAGGATGCGTTCGACGCAGCCTGCATATGAAAGTCCGCATCAGCAGATGTTGCTTTTGAGCCCAACCATTTGTGCGCGTCATTGGGCGGTAAAATGCTGACGGTGTTGCCAGTGGGGGAAACCAATCCAATACTCCGTCCCTGATTGCAGCTCATGTGCATTTCGTAGCTTCTGTGTGTCATATGCAACGCTGGCGGCTTCAGGGTTGCTAAGCCTAAGGCTTTTCTGACGCTTTTCGCCAGAAGTGCGATGCGTCTGTTCTTTGCTTTTTCACTACTGACCGAACGCGGTTGTTTGAGGTCCGAGTCTCGGGGGGCGCTTGCGCTTCAGTGGTCAACACTTTCTTCAGTGGTCATTACGTAGGTCCCAAAACAAAAAAATTGCACACGCTGTCGCCACACATTCGTTGGAGACAACCATAATACCCTCAGATCGTCACGATTCCTTGCCACCTGTAAGGCAAGCTGCTGCACCTAGGAGGTCCAAACTTGTTTGAGGCGACCCCCGGTTTCTTCTGACCTTGGAGTTGGAACGAACCCTCCTCAAAGACACATGTTCGCATGACATCTGAGGGAAGAAGCGCGGCAATCTTTCCAATCAGCTGCAGCGGTCTATACATCAACATGGTGGAATATGGTTTAGACATGGTTTGCTTCAGAACCTCCGCATTGGAGACGTGGCTTAGGAAAGAGTGGGGATACCAAAATTTTTGCGTACACATCGAGCTCGAAAGCCGTCCAATTTTCGAAGGGATGCTTTTTTCAACCAAGCAGTATGAAGGCAATACAGCAACTGTGAACCAATGCATGCATCGAAAATGCGAACCTTGCGACGGATTGTGCTGGAAGCGTGCTTCCAAACTTTGCTGAGGGCTTGAAAATCAGCTCTGGCAGAGCCCAGCCGTCGATTGAGTTCAGACCCAATATCCCCAGAAACATCTAACAGACCTCCCAGATATACCAAAGACGACCTGCATTCTATCGGATAACCGTGAGGTGTCAGCACATTGAAAGAGCAGCGAATGGGCATTGCTTCCCATGACCATGCAACATTTTTTGCCTGGCATTTCGCTCTCTTACCTCGTGAGCATGTACGTCCTCCACAGCATCCACATGAATCAATCCATCTTTATTGTTTTTTTTGTCTCCCCTTGTCTCTGTGTTCTTTGCCATGTGTGCTTTTCATTCATTCTCTTCCCGGAGCTGCGTGTGGGACCACAGCTGTGGCAAGCTCAGGGTTGTCGTTACGCGATTTGGCAGCGCATGATTACTGATTGTTCGGCCTTGCACGATATAAGTGCGCTACTTGCTAGCACGCTCTTCGCTCCTTGGGTGCCTTGCTGGGCCTCGCACTATTTTAAGTGTGCGCACGCTGCTTGCTTGCATGCTCTTCGCTTCCTGGGTGCCACGCTGAGCCTGATACCTTATAGCATGCCTGATATCATGCCGACCTTACATCGCCTCACAAATCTGCGTATGGTGCTTGCTTGCAGGCTGTTCGCTCAACGCAAGCGCTGCTTGTTTGCATGCTCTTCGCTCTTTGGGTGCCCTGCTGGTCTTCATCTATTTACTCAGACCTTGTCAGTGTGCACGTTTAGCAAACTTGCACGCTTTTCGCTCCGTGGGGCCTGCTGGGCCGATACGTGCACGCGTGCTGTTTGCTTGCACGCTGTTCCCTCCTTGGGCGTCGTGCTTCGTGTAAGTACGGAGCGGCTAGCTTCTCGATGCTTGCTCCTTGGCTACTCTGTTGGGCCTGCGCGACAGTTATAGGTTCGCCGATGCTTGCTGCGCGATGTTTGCTCCTTGCATGCCGTTGGTTTTTTTTTTTTTTTTTTCCCGGACTTTTGCGCCAGCATGCAGGTTCATCCGAGGTCTGCTACCCTAGGCCTAGGCGGCAGCCACTCCCGGTGCCGGTAGGCGGCTTGGCGGCACGTTCTCTGTGGCCAGTTGCGAATGCTCCTGACGAACCTCCTCACGCAGGCACCTCTCCGACGTTGCGTGTATATGCAAGTGCTGACCGCTCGTCGGGAAACGGCCGCGGTTCTCGTCGTCGCCAGCGCGGCGAAAGCCGAGCGTCTTGAGCTTGGCTGTCTTGAATGCCAACAGACTGTGGTTGGCAGATGGTTCCGAGCACTTTGCTTTTCATGGCTTGGTTGATGTGTTGCAGACTTGGGACGTTGACATGCTTTGTCCAAGAGACAAGGGTTCCAGTAGGGGCACGCTTGCCAAACGACCAGCCCTTTTCGTATGATGGGCCCCACGGTTGTGGAGGTTGTGAGGCTGGATGTCTGGTGAGCCATGGGGACACTTCTTGGCCTGTCCCGCTTCGTGATGCCAGTTGCGCTCGCTTTCCGTTGGAGATGTGTGGCGCCAGGCGGTGTTGACAGCATTACCATCCTGATTTGCAGTTTTTATGCGCCGCATGTGGGCATGCCTGTGCTTGAGCGTGTTCATTTCTGGACACAGTTGCGAGCTTCCTTTCAAGAAGTGCTTCATTCCCACCCCCGTGCACGCCTGGTTTTGGCTGGCGATTCGAACGTGTATCTGTCTGAAGTCATGGGCTGCGGCCGTGAAAGGTCTGGAGAGTCGCAGCTGCGTGTACTGATTCGTGGCTTATGCCAAGATTTCGGCCTTGTGATTCATAACCCCTTTGGTGTTCCTACGCATCGGTCCGGCTCTTCCATTGATCTCGTGCTTGCATCGCGGGATTTGCCTATTCGTAACCTGGTTGTGCACGACGGCTCCACTTGTGCATGTTCACCCAATACTTGTTGCCCGGCTTTAGGTAGTCATCACTTTTCAGATCGCATTGTCGCCCACAGTTACTGACGATACTGCCTTTCCCGCTGGCCGCGTGTTCGCAACTGGTTACCCATTGTGCAAGCCTTGCGTCCTCGCCTGTTGGCGTGGACAGCTAAATTGTCGGAACTCCATCGCGACGCTAACACGTTTTCCTCCGAAGCTCGCCGTGCAATTCTCGATGTCCTGCATGGAGAGTTTGTCCTCATGTTTTGGGATGCGGCTCGCCCCCAGACGGCTCGTGCTTCCCGTCATCAGCCCCAGCCTGATTGGTGGGACGACGAGTGCTATAATATGATGGCTCGCAGGAATGCTGCTTGGCGTTCGTGGTTCCCGGAAGGAACGGCTCAAGCGCGTGATGCATTCCGCTCCATGCGTCGTGCGTTTCATCATTTGGTTGCAAAAAGAAAGCCTTGTATTGGCATAGTTGGCTTCAAGCGCAAGAACGTGCTTCAGCTGCATGCCCTCAGCTTGCAGCGCGTAATATTCGCCCGGCAGTTTGGGCCCTCTCGGCGCCCGCTGCCTGCTAACATGCGTTCGTCCTCTCCACATGGTGGCACTGTTGAGGGTGCAGCATGTATCGATGCTTGGCGTTGCCATTTTCGAAACGTGCCTGTCTCCGCGGGCTCCGTTTCTGCAAGCTCGCCTGACCTGGAGTCAGATGTCCGTCGTTTGCGCCGTCAAATGTATGCTCGATTTCCCCTTTAGTGAGCCTGAACTCCTGCAGGTCGTGCAACAGCTGCCCGCAAGCCGTGCCCCTGGCCCGGACGGCCTGACATACGAACTCTATCGGATTGACGATGGTACTATGCGCAACGCACTCCTTTCTTTCTTTGAACTTGTGCGATGCTGGGCGGTGGTGCCGTCAGTCCTCTCCCTCTCTCTCTCTTTCTCCCCTCTTTCTCTCTCCTCTCTCTCCTCTCTCTCCTCTCTCTCCTCTCTCTCCTCTCTCTCCTCTCTCTCCTCTCTCTCCTCTCTCTCCTCTCTCTCCTCTCTCTCCTTTCTCTCCTTTCTCTCCTTTCTCTCCTTTCTCTCCTTTCTCTCCTTTCTCTCCTTTCTCTCCTTTCTCTCCTTTCTCTCCTTTCTCTCCTTTCTCTCCTTTCTCTCCTTTCTCTCCTTTCTCTCCTTTCTCTCGTTTCTCTCCTTTCTCTCCTTTCTCTCCTTTCTCTCGTTTCTCTCCTTTCTCTCCTTTCTTTCCTCTCTCTTATCTCTCCTCTTTCTCCTGTTTCTCCTCTTTCTCTCTTTTTCTCTCCTTCTCTCTCTCGGTGCGT
Organism: Symbiodinium natans; assembly: GCA_905221605.1. Taxonomy (NCBI): domain Eukaryota; class Dinophyceae; order Suessiales; family Symbiodiniaceae; genus Symbiodinium; species Symbiodinium natans. The sequence continues at coordinate 430,925 of CAJNDS010002201.1, read as the reverse complement.
AAACGGATTTACTGCAGAATTCTTGCATGTCTGCCTCGCCCAGTCCCCTGCCTTAATAATTATGTTTGGAGCGGGCAAAGTGCAAAGTGCAATTGCGCCATGAACCACCTCGGCACCACACATCCTTTCATGCTAATGCTTTCTCCTGAAGCTTTCCGAATCGTGAGCGATCGGCTGTTGCTGTAGGAGAGACAAGTCCTCGAACGATCTTGTGTCGCGATCAGAATCAAAAGTGACAGAATGCAAACATCAAGGACTGCGAAAACAATCAATTCAACAGCAAAATCCGCAAGCATCAGATAAAACAAGAAGAATAGTTGTGAAAGTACTAAAGTTCACATGAACTTCTAGGTTCGAGTTGAATTGTGGCACCCAAATGGTGAAAGTAGAGCTCCCAACCGTATGCATGTGTCGGTGAAGCAAAACCAGTGCCAATGTGTTTAAGTGTTTAAGTGAGTACCGGGACGCTGAGGTCGTGTGCGTGCCCTTGTCCTTGCTCTTGCCGCCCTTTTGCTCTGCTTTTGTGGAAGTCGGAGAAGACCCCACAACAACACAGCCCTTCCACAACCCAGCCAACTCATACCATTTAGATGGCTGGGTGTAAACGACCTTTTGAGCAATAATGGACACGTCAAAAAATGTTGAGGTGAGACATCAGTGTTCGCCTTTACGCCATGGCGTTTTTGAGAGAAGGCTTGTCCAAGTTCATGCATGCGGTGAAAAATGATGCAGAGCAAGCGTTGCCGCCATACAGCGGCCATTTGACGGCAGACCGTTTTCAGCTGCATACAGGAGTGCTACTTGGCGCTGGAGGCATCGTGCCGCGTACGCTGACATATGTGCCAAAAGCTGCCCTTATTGGCTTTTGCACCACAGCTGGGCATGTAAGACTCATTTCCGCCGAGCACGAGGAGACGTTGCAAAATCCAGTTGCGCCTTTGCAGCCTGAATTTTTGAGCTTTCCAAGAGCAGGGTTGGTTTTGTTAGTGGGTGTCGCAACGATGCCAACAGAATCATCGTCATCAGCGTCATCGAACGCCGCAAGCTGGATAGCTCAATGGTGGGAGTTCAAAGGATCCGCCGGGCATCAACTTCCACAACATGCGCGTTTGCGGTTTGGTGTAACTTGCATGACCACATCTGTAGATGCATCGCTGGTTTTCTTTGGTACGGATGAAGGTGACATTCGTGTTTTTGATGCTGGCGAGAGACCGCATTTAGCACCTTATTGCATTTCATGGGCAGCGCTCCACAATCACAAGAAAGCTCTGAGCACGGCATGCCCAATCACTGCATTGGCAGCAGTTCCGCATTCAGTGCCGGAACTTCTCGTCTCAACTGGAGATGGGAGTTTGGTGTTGTGGTCCTTCGACAAGCACCGCGTTTCCAGAGCATATGACAGCAACTCTTCAATTGTTTCTCTTGTGTGGTGCCAGTCTGGCTCACATTTTCTAGCTGCGTCTCGAAGCGATGTGTCAGTGTATTGTCGTTCGAGTTCCTCAGTCCTGGTGCGTGTGGTGCTCCCCGGCGGCCCGTCTCAACATGTTGAGCTTTTGAAGTGGACCGTGGGGGATATATCGACCACACCAAGCGACAAACTCTCGGCATCTTTGGGCCAAGTGCTGCTGCTGCGGTCTCGGCCAAGCTCCGCCTTGTTGTTGATGTCAGGAGAGGCCTGGTCTAAAGTGGATACAATCTTGCCAGATGTTGCGCAGGCCGTGCTATGTGACCCGGAATGCCCCAACGCACAACCGTGTGGTTGTCCCAACTTACTATTTGCGGCGTTTGCAGAGGATGCGTTTTCAAAGGACGCCGAGGCTGTCAGGCGAGATGCCTTTCAGCAATGCATCCTTGCAATTCACAGTTCTCGGACACATGTTTCTGTTGCTTCGGCGTTCGGAGATGGAACCAGTCAAGTTTGGCCCGTTAGCTGGGGTTCATTGCAACTTTCCGATGTTCGTTGTCTGCAGATTCTTCCGAAGAGCGTGCTGAATCTTCAGCAGAGTGTGAAAGCGACAGAAGCAAGCCCTGATGTTCCAGAGCTCAAAGAGAGTGCAGCGGAGGCCCCGATACGATGGGCGGTCCGCGATGGGAGGCCGCAGGACGGTGTCGATGTGTCAACCGCTTGGGAGAATGCTTCGTCTGATGGATGGTTTGTGCTCGTTGGGTGTGGGGAGCCCACGGAGGAACCTGTGGATGAAAAGTTGCATTGGAAGATACCACTCAATGCTCAGCTTTTGGAATGTCAGGCCAGCTTCAGTTTGGATGCGCAAGTGGATTTATGCATTTGGGACGGGGCGGACACTGAGAGGATTCTGCATTTTGACATACAAGAGCAAACGGCCAGCTGGGGTGCAGAAAGGCAGGAAGTGGATTTGGCACCTGGTGCCGAGCATTGCATCCAACTGGAGATGGACACTGAACAGCCTTTGCCGAATGTTACCATTGATGGTTGTGCACTGCCGTGGGTTGTGCAAAGACCCCAGGCTATAGGCTGGCAATGCCGCCGAGGAGAACTTCGACTACGTTACATGTTTACACGTGCCCAGATGTCCAAGACGTCCAGTTCTTCAGAGGCTCCAGAAGTCTTCAAGGAAGAACTGAACAGGAGACTTCCACCTGTGCAGCTTGCAGAAGCCATGTTCGCACACCATGTGGCACATTACCAAAGCTTCATGCGGGGTGCGTGCACGCCACCCAAATGCCAGGCTTTTGTTGAAGATTGGCAGCTCCTAGCCGGAGGATGTCAAGGCTTGCTATGTAGTGGTCACAAAGATGGCTGCGTCAGGGTATGGCTGCGTGGTCATGGCTCTGTTCTTCTGTTGCACGTGCTCTCAGTGCAGCCGCTGGACTCGCTGCCCTGGCGTCCGCGTTTTGACCCAAATAATGGATGTGTACTGGAATCCACGCTGAGCGGCATATACGATGGTGTAGATTGTTGCCCGGCCTTTCCAGCAGGCGAGAATGCAGAAGCAGCAGTCGCTGTCACAGCGGTGGCCCTGGAGCTTGCAGCAGGCGCAGTTGCAGCTGGCTGCAGCTCTGGTGAGGTTGTTCTGTTTATGTGGCAGAGGGAGGCGCAGGTTCCTTCACCGGTCGAGTTGGCAGAGTGGAAGGTGCAGTCGTTGCTGCTTGCTGCGCAGGAAGGCCAGGCATCGCAGTCTCGCGAAGGTGAGCACACAGAGCCGCCAGAGCTTCCTCCTGGATTTGCCTGTTCCATGAGATTGCGGCAGCACCAGGCTTGTGTCACGCAGTTGCAAGTTGTTTATGGCGAGGGAACCTTTCAAATTCTGTCTGTGGATGCCAACTCCCGCTTTTGCGTGGTTGACTGCTCAAGCGGCCAGCTCCTGTTCTCCCAGGAAGTGTCAGGTTTGAGTAGCCCATCAACGGGACCACAACCTCCTCGTGAAACGCTGGAGGCAGTGGTGCTCTCACATTGTATTTTGCAAGTCGCGAGGTCTAGTCCTACGGCATCAGCAGCGGAAACCAACCGGTTGAAGATGGAGCTGCTTGCCAAGGAAGCCACGCCCCATGTAGACACATATCTCCTCGCTTTCTCCAGTGGAGAGTTGCGACAGGTCGCAGGTCATCCCAAGGATTTGAAGCTTTTGGACAACCGCATAAGGGAAACACGTTTGCCTCAGCTTGCGGGTGGCTCCTTTCAAGCCTTATTCCTGCACAACGACTTTTTGCTGGCCGTCCAGTCTGCCGGGCTTAGCATCTTCAAGCGTGACGGGGACAAGCTCTTGCCTGGAGGCTCCAAGACTACGTTCAGTGGTCGTGCAATGGGTGCCGGCGTAGTGGAGATTGATGGTGAGCTCTGCCTTTATGTTATCCTCCGCAACGGGCAACTCGACATAGTGGCCCTACCCAGTCTTCATCCCATCGTGTCGCTGCAGGCGGGGAGCTGCGCACGCCGATTTTTGCAAGGTCATGAGCATGGTGAAAATGGCGATCAGTTGGGAGTCTTTCCCGGAGGCACTGTTTGCTCGGATGGTTACTTCGCGCTTCAATGCGGAGGTGTGTTGTGGATAGGTGGTGCTTCAGACGTACGGGAATGTCATGGGTTGGAAGCATCTTCCCAGGCAGTTCGCTCGGCATTTTTGCTGCAGACACTTCAAGGCGTTGACGCGACGACACGCACGGATGCCCCAGAAAGGAGCAGCAAGCCTTCGGGAATTCTTGGCACACTTTTCGGTCGTGGCGCTCAGAAATCTTTGCGCGAATGTGCGCTCCCTGCGGACCCTCTTCCTGCAGAGGTTGATGGCCGCCGCCTGGATCAAGGACGAGGGTTGGTTTCAGCATGGCAGTCCCAGACAAGCCAGGGTGTACCTGGCCCATTTGGCCCAGCTGGCCCATCTGGCAGGCAGTCCGCTAGATCCGAGACAGCCCCCCAGCAGCGTGCAGCTGCTGGTGTGCGGGAAGCACTTGCCGGAGCAACAGCAAATGCAATTGAGCGAGGAGACAAGATGTCTAGCCTTGCAGACAGTTCGCGCCGTTTAGCAGACAACGCGGACCAATTCCTCGACCTAGCCAAGCAGCTGAACGCGCAACAGAATCGTTGGTTCTGACAAAAGAGAATGCTGAATGTTGATGTTGCTCTTAATTACTCTGGCGACGCCACTTGCATGGGTCTTGACTCGTTGCGGCTCGTAACACTCGATGTGGCTTACAGGACATGGGCCATGGGCAGCATTGGCCCCAACATGTCAGCACAAATGACCCCGCATGCACATGGAGCTTCTGTAGGCTGCCCTCACAGGATCTTACGTTGTTTTATGTCATGTTGGCATAAGTGTTCCCCACCCTTCTTCGGGCTGGTGATGGCGAGACGTGGCATTTCCAATTACGAGCCGTCCGGCGGACCGCAGCAGTTCAACATTTTTTGGCAGGACGCATGTGACTTGTGATGAGGTGTCCATAAGGGCTTTGACTCTTGAGAAAAGGTGCTGGAAAGTGTGCAGTGTGATTGCTAGGAGACCTTGCGCTCCAGCAACGATGGCATTTCCGGCATAAAGCAAGCGTATGACCTTCCTGCCACAAAAAGCACCAGGGCTCGCAGTGGCGTTCAGTCTGTATGTTACGAAAAATAAAAATACTAACAACAACAACAACAATAATAATACTCATAAAAACAATACTAAGAATTAATAATCATAATACTAATAGTAACAATAAGAAGAAGAATAATCATAATCCATGATCTCTACGGCTTTGAGCGGTCGAGGATGGTGGAGGTATGCCTCGGTTTGAGCAGCTGGTGTACTGTAAGACAGCAGCGGATCATGTGGCCAGGTGCGGCACCATGCCAATTCCTGCCTTGTTGAGACCCATCTCAGGTTCCTTCAAGGATGCGACTCGTCTTCGTCGTGGCCGCAAGAGAATTCCCGGGCTGGGAGAGGGGTTCGCCATCACCAAATATGTTTCGCCTGACCAGTGTGAAGCCTCAGGTAACCACCACGAACCGTGAGCTCATGCGCAAGCCCCGTGACTTCGTCCTTGCTGCACCCAATCCTGAGAATCTTGACAGCAAAGACTGGATGTTCACATTGTTGAAGCCCTGACCTGGCGAGAAATGGGTTCACCTGCCCAGTGTAGACTCAATCCAGCTTCTGCCAAGTTGAGGCTTCGTATGGCGTTGGCTGAGCCAAGTGGAGATTTCGGCCGGGCAGGGCGCAGCAGCTGGCATTACAACCTCAGCCGCCCACTGGGACGGAAGGCGGGCTGCAATTTGTAAGGTTGCAGTGCCGGGAGGCTTGATTATAAGGTGGTGGTGATCTGCGCCATTCAGGTGAAGTTGCACTCCATGGCCTCAGCCAGCTTTGATGGAGAGCATCTGCCACACATGGCATCATTGACTGGAACATGGCCACGCACTCAATCGTCGGAGCACGGCTACTGGCGCTGTAGATCTCAAAGTTTCTGTTCAACGGCTTCATTGAGCTCAGGTCGACCTTGAAATACGGCTGGAATGGCACGGCAACTGCGAATGCCCAAGCCTTCAACACAATATGCCCATCAGTTCCGGATGAAGAACCGAGATCTAGACCCTCCACTCACACAGGCATGGGCTGGCTGTGCATCCACTACCATTTCGTTTTCTTGTATCTCTACCTGTTGAGCATCTGCAAGACAATTGGAACACAACTTCGTAGTAGAGATCTGGGAGTTTGCGACAGGCTCGTCGCTTCAGGCAGCCTCGCGGTTGGCAAGAACACCGCGACCGAGCTTAGTCGGAACGGCCGCAGCAGTGGCTTGGCGCTGAAGTGGACACGTAGGTCGGGAAATTGTGAGTCAGCATGACTGAGGTGACAAGGAAGGGAGAGTTCGAAGCTTTGCTGAACCAATCGGGGCTGTCGACTTGGACAGAGTTTTCGCCCACCATTCGTCATCCGCGGCTCTGGTGATTGTGATGGTACCTGTTGGTCCGTTGCCTCCGAAGTACCTAACTGGTTCGGATGTCGTGCCAGCGGCAGCAAGCACGCGCAGAGCACGCAGGTTTTCCCCAACCGCTGATATCACAGCCGAAGAAGGCAAGGTATCGCGTCTCGTGGCTGAGCATGACATGCCATGATGCCATATGCAGCCTAATTCAATGACATTGTTTGAGCCAAGTCGAGCACGAGCCTGTAGCTGTATCTTCGGAGGCCCAGGGTTCAGCAAAACTTGAGGACGAAGCCGAATCACAGCCACTACAGATGACAAGCAGGTCAGCCGGAGTGCTACGGGGCTCGCGCATCTGCAAAAGTGTCATTTGTTTTGAGAGCCTACACCAGAACGGCATAAAACGGCCATAGCGCTGCGAAACCTTTTGCCGCAGCTTAGAGGTGCATTTGGTTGCATTTTAAGCAGAGCGAGGGGAACCAGGGGCAGCTTGGAAACATTCCAGATGCTCCAAAGATAGCCAGCCTCTGTTTGCTGGACAACCTCGTAGCCCAACCCTTTCCAAGGTTCTGCTGTGGGCAGTAGTTGACGCCATCCTTGCCCATTTTTCGATGTCTCAGAGAGATCTCTGTTTTTTTCGCAGCCCGCAGCATGTTCCGACTGTTATCTCTGCCCGAGGCATAGACCCGCCGCATCCTTGCCTGCTAAAAGCACTGGGATGCACTAGACCTGGGGCTCCCGTAGAAGTTCCAGGAGAGTTGTGGACGACGGAAGCATGCAGAGTCAAGAACAAAAGAACACCAGCATCAGGATATTCGCAGGTGGTTGCCAGATTGCATCCTGACAGGGGAGTTCCACCTGACTGGCCAATCATCATGTGATCCAGTGTGATTCAGCAGATAGTCCATGGGAGTTCTTGGTCCTTCGTTTTGCATTTTGGTGCAGTAGCTGTAGCCAGACGAGTTGGAAAGTCATTGGTGTGCCCTAGTTAGTGTGGCGGCCCTGGCTTCGCTGCTTTCATGTTCTGCATAGTTGTTGAGTGGGGTTGCTGGTGACAAGGTCGGTCCATGGCGCGCCGCTACGATTCGCGAACTACAACTTTCTCACCCGAGGGCCGCTTGTACCAGGCGACGCTTCGTAGCACTTCTCCTGCGGCTTGAAGACTTGAAGCAAAGCCTCGATATTGCAGGTGGAGTATGCTATGGAGGCCATCAACTTGGCTGGCTCGACCGTCGGTGTTCTTGCTGAGGTGGCTGCGCTTTGTGTTGTGCTTGCCATGTGAAGCGGCGAGAGGGGGCGCCGGGGGCGCCTGCATCGGCCACCCTCAGGATGGCGTGGTCCTGGCAGGGGAGAAGAAGACCACTTCAAAGCTCTTAGACCAAGCGAAGCAACACGAGAAGCTTTTCCAGTGTCTTGGCTGACTGGAGACAGCCAGAGTCTGTTCAACATTTCCACCACACTAGGCTGGATGATGCCATGTTCTGCCTTCGCCTTACACTTCTCCAAGTGATGCCGGGAGTGGTTCGACACAGTAACTTCACTTTCTGGTGGCTGAAGGCGCAGTGGCAGGGCTCACCTCGGATGCGCCGGCGTCTCAAAGTTGCTGAGCAACATAGGACAAAGGAGTCAGAAGAAGCACACCTGTGTGGAGTGACAACATAAGTTGCATGTTGGCCCCTATTTGATGCATATGCCATTCGAGAGGACAGACGTGCCGTGTCGTGCCTTCAAATCTCTGCGTCGCGGGCACGTTCAACAGCGCGATTGACCACCCACGTGGCTTTTTTCGCGTCGAGGTGAACATGTGAAAACTGACGACCCTCTCAGCATCTCTCGTTCCGAAATTCTGAAACGCGATCGATAGCCCCTGTCGATCGAATGACGTGTCGCGGTGCCGAATCCTTGTGTGTCGAGCTATTCGACAAACGCGACCGAAGAATGATTCGAGCCCGTGGCGTGTCGCGTCGCCGAAGCCCTGCATTTTCATCGCGTTTCAATCCGGGATCGACCACCCTTCTCGAGCGAACATCGTGGGGCTTCGTTTTGAGCATGTCCGAAAACGCGATCACCCCCAAGCCTGCGTTTCGAACAGGTTCCCAAATGCGATCGTGTCACGTGTCCTTCGCGCTTCTAATTTAGGAGCTACATTGGTTGTCCGCTTGAAGGAACATCCTCATCAACCGGCTTCGCCTGAGTGCTCAGCAGCACGTCTGGGCCTGAGACCTTCAAGCTTGGTTGCCCCGGGTTGTTCAGTTCTATGCGTTCTTGACCCATTCTTGCGTTGTCCCTGCCTTTTTCTTGAATGTCACTCCGCGACTGCTTCGGAACCCCGATTCTTCCCTCTCCACTCAACTCTGCTCTGCTTTTCTGCAGATTGCACTCTACCCTCTCAGTACGCCATTTCACTCGCTGGCCTCCCTCTCTCACCGACTCCCTATCCCTCGCCTCACGCACCCGTCACTCCCCATTTCTGGCTGGTTTCTTGCTCAGCTTTGAGAGTGGGCCACCAGCTTTCAAAGTTGAAAGCCTTTGTGTGCGTTCTCGAGGCGTACTCCTTCTCCGAGCCGATGCCCGTGGAGCAGCTGGTCACATCCATCTGCGACTACAAGCAGGCGGTTCGCAAGCTGTGTGCAAGATTTTTTGGCCAGCTTAAGGGCCTGAACCTTTGTGACGAAGATTTTTCGTTTATCTTTTTGGAGCCACGCAGGGCTATACCCAGTTCGGCGGCTTGCGGCCGTTCGGAGTGTCCTTCCTTGTAGCTGGCTATGACGTCCACCACGGCTTTCAGCAGGAGCCAAAGATGTCCTTCCGGAGTTGTCCTGAATGTCGCAGAGAACAATTGCTTGAGGCTCTACCACACCGACCCTTCGGGCAACTTCAGCGGCTGGAAGGGCTACGCCATAGGCAAGTGGCATGTGGCATGCGGCACTTGACAGCCTGAAGTGTGAAGCCATGTGAAGCCGAATTGCCGCTGAACGATGAGAATTGAGTTGTGGGAGGTGTGAACAACAACACCGCCATGCAGATCATGCGGCAGGACTGGAAGCCAGGCGATTTTGCGCAATGCAGCCCGACGTTGCGGTGTACATCTCGTCTCAGTTCGTCCGATGAGGTATGAAGACGCAGGAGGCTTTGGAGCTCACAGCAAAGGTGCTAGCAATTGGCCAAGAATGTGTTATCGTAGCAAGCGTTTGCAGTGTTCTTCAGATTTTCTCACTTCTTGCAATGGCGGTCTGTGGAAGAAGTGCCAAGGTCAAGACAATGGATACGGCTTCGCCAACTGCCGACAGACTTGAATTCGGAATTGTATACAAGACACCGGAGGGCCAAGCCACTTGTCTGAAACTGGCCTGGGCATGTGCATTGAGGATGTGCTGCACCGATCTTCGCTGGAGTTGGCACGTAGGGAGTGGATTCCAATGCAAGCAGGGCCGCTGGACTGAGAATTCAGGTGAAGTTCCGCATGCTGAAGGAGCGAGTCAACCAAATTGGCTTTCATGTTTTGCAGCGTTCTTCCAAGTTCCCCTTCGGCCAAAAAAAATCAGTCAAGGGGCCAAACTTGGGAGACGCAAAAAAGCTGATAGAGGACGCCGAGATCAACAAGCTCATGGCTGATGCTACACCAAAAGAAGGTGAGGAGGGTGCTCCAGCCTCCTCATCCTGATAAAGGCCGGAAGGGGGGGGGGGGGCATTTCACAACAACATGGTGTTCTTCAACCTGGTTGGTGCTGTTACATGCTGAATGCTTTGCAGGTCTGGCGGTGAGAAGTGAACTGGGCCGAGTTAGCCATCGGTGATTCAGTCGATGTAAGTGTTGGACGACCCAGTCCACCAGAATAGCGTAAGAAGATGGTAGCTCGTAAGTAACACAAGATCTTCGACAGGGACATGTGATGTAGTGATGGGCTGATTTTGGTGCCTTGCTGGAAATCAGAACAGCTAAAGCCAGGTGATGCACAGGGCATTCGCGATCCACGCGAGAAAGGCTAAAAACCAGTGAGTTGGGATCTTGCCGATAGGGTTGCGATGAGTCGTGGAACCCATGTGCAATCCACATCGGGATACTTTGATGACGTGTAACGGTGCCCCTTCCCCGGAGCACCAAGTGGGGCACAAGCTGGGTTTTGCTTCCGGCTCAAGCACCCTCTTGGTGGCTCAGGCCGAAGGATGGCCTGTGATGTGTAGGTGTGGAGAGCCCTTGTGGGCCTCGTGCCGTATTTTGCTCAGCCTGCTTGCTGCTTGCTTTTGTCGTTCTCTCCGAGTTCTCTCCGTGCCCCTATGGCTTCTTAGGTCCGTCGGAACAGGCAACGCAGGCCTGAATGGATTCATGGCACCATCAGGCTCGTACGAGCGTGTTCCAATGAGAATCGAGGATACGAGCGTCTCGCCCCCTTTGTTTGGCGACCAGGTGAGGCTGCTGACAGCCCAGATCACGAAGCACAGGCCATCCTAGAGCATGCCGAGAAGCTGCTGACGCTGGGCAAATTGGAGGAGTCCACAGAGCAGGCCCGAACAAATCAGACGCTCCCCTCGTCTTGTTTGTTTTTTGGATGCTTGCTTCACACTCTCTCTGCAGGCCCTGATTGCTCGGGAGTACTTTCTGGAGATTGGAAATCTCGCGAGCGAAGCGGAGGTCCCAACTGAGCCCGTTGCTGAGCATGAAATCGGTCTTTTGGTTGCTGCACGGGTTGGTCTTGCAGGCCTTCCGGATTGAGATTTTGGCGAAGCAAGACGAAGGCAAGCTAGACTGGCATTCGCGTTCATGGAACCCACGACGGGCCACACTTCTATCCCCGATTTTGCAACTGATCGGGTCAGTGTGGGGATGCCATCCCTGAACTGACTGTTGGACATTGTTGGACCGCCTTGTCGAAAGGAATCATCGGGGTATCAATCACCCTGGCATGTAGGACACGATGTGAAATGAGTAAAGATGCCGGCAGTATTCTGATTGAACATCCCGCACGCTCCGGCCAAATTCAGAACAGGAGGGCCCAGCAAATCGCAGAAGTCTGTTGCAGCTGAGTGCTTTGGGCTGGAAGGCGAGTACGGCGCAAGGACTGGCGAGTCAGTGCTGAAGGCTGCTGACTTAGTTTTCCTGCTGGAAACATCTCGGAGCCCCAGTGCTCAAGGCCAGTGAGATCGACCTCTTGTGCGAAATCGAGCTTTCGCGAGCCAAAGCCGCTGGAGACCAGAAGGCAGGCTGACTTCTCTGTGAGTTTGTGACGTGTCACTTTTTTGCGATATGGCGAGGCCGAGGCCGTTCTGCTGTACACGTTGGTCGAGGTCAACGTGACGCGCTCCACGCATAAGATGCGGACGGAGTCGAAGAAGTGGTGTGATGAATCGATCAGGAGCCTGGGCGAGAGAACGGAACAGAGAAAAGGCATGCATGTAACGAAGGTTTTTGTTGGCCTACAGAGCTCTTTCTTGGTGTGAGGCTGTTTGAGCAGCTGGGCCAAACTTTCTGGCAAGCGCGCGCTGTTTTAATGATGGCTCCTTGAATGAAGGAGCGAACACTTGCGAAATGACCAGCAACCTGTCATTCGACGGCTGAGGTTAACGTCCAGCACAAGTTTCAGGATTCAGACAACATGCACAAGTACGCCAAAGAGGCCTACGAGCTCTTCGGGCGCGTGCCTCGCCAGCGATGATACAGTTTTGGACTGTTTCTGCAACAAAGGGAGTCAAGCACATAGTTGGACAGCATTCTTCTGCGGTCTTTGGGCTGCCAGTACCAGGTTTTCTGATAAGGGAAAAAATCATGGAACTGCTGCTATTGTGCTTTGCATCATGGCTTGGCCTCTGCAGGTCGGTGATAGAAAGAGGCAGGGAATGGCCCTGCATGCAAGCGCCCTCTCGTATTTGGGAGAGCAGAACACCCCGGCTGCCATTGACTGCGGGCTGCAAGCCTTGGCCATTTACCGCGACATCGGTGTGCCTCGTTTCGTTGGCCTGAGTTTTTGGGCGGCTGATAGATTGTCCTGGATTTCTGTGGGTGTTACAGGGACCTGCCCTTGGCAGCAGGTCACTATCACTTTGTGGTTGTTCTTTTGCAGGTCGTGTGGTGCTTTAACTGACACAAGTCTGTAGCACCCTCAGGGAAGACATTGGGCTTTCTAAGGCTTGGCTGTCAGGGTGGGTTCTCACACGGAGAAATAGATATCATTGGAGAATGCAGGTGTGTCTCTGCTCTCCGCCCTTGCCAGCCGAGGATCGACGATTGGAGATCGCGGAGCTGAAAACAGTAGCTGTGTGGCGCATGGGCCTGGAAGGAAATCAAGGACTCCTTGCTGGCAGGGGGGCCATTTTGAGTAGAGCTGAGACTCTGTTAGATCCTCTCCACTTCAGATCCATCCGAGAAGGCAATGTTGAACTTAATGTTTCATGTGTTTCGGCCGCACTGGCTTGTCCCCCAAGTCGCGCGCAGTCCTCGAAGTGGGGAAATGAGCATACTTGAGAGTATTTTGCAAGCGCTGAGTTGCCCCGCTCTCCACAACTTGTTTTTCTTGTTTTAGCCCCCCTTCGATGGAAAGGCAGAAAGGTTCTTATACGAATGCAGAAAGGTTCTTATACGAATGCAGAATGTACTAGCATACGGACATGGCCCTCAGGAAAGATCGCGGCCCGAGAGGCATTGGAAGCCCTCGACCTGTCGCGGAAGTATCCGGAGCCGAACCAGGAGAACAATGCCTTGAGCTTCTTAGACCACCTTGTCCGCGCTTTTGTATTGTTTATAACTTTTTCGTTTTTTGGCCTCTAGCCGTGGCAGGAAGAGCTCTTAGGACACATTTGTGTGTTTACGCATCCATCTTGCCTGCAGGAGACTGTCACTCTCCATGTGGCCTTGCAGGCTCTGCTGCAGATAGGCGGGTTGCAACTGGCAAGCCGACTCAGACTAAGATATCTACTAATTGCTTAAGAACCCCTGAGGGTAAAATGGGGAATATTGTTTTTGTTGTATTCTTCTGGGGTTCTTAAGCAAATAGTCGATATTGAAATTGGCCAATTGCAGGCCTGATCAATAGGACTGGCAGGCGAGCGCAAAGAGGCGCTTCGGGCGGCTCAGATTTCCTTGAAGCGCTTCCAGCAGGACCCGCGCGGGCGAGTTAACGCTGCAGCTGCAGTCCAACTTGTCGGTTCGGAGTTGGAGTTGTGCACTGGGCAGCTGATTGGCATGACCTTTGATGATTTCCTTTGTGATTCTTTGTTCTGAGCACCATTCAGACCCGACAATGTCGTTCGAGACAGCGGAAACATCAAGATCTGCTCCCGCCAGCATTGCGTAAAGTTTCAAGATGGAAGATGGAATGCATATCGCTCGGTCGCTCGGGCAGCTGGCTTCATACTGCCCAGGACCCAAGAGAGCACACACGTTTTGCGGAAGGTCCGGTGAGGTTCGCGATGTTGTCGGACACGGAGATTGGATACAATGTACCGGAATGGGACAAGTTGGAGGATGAAATGCAGATGGCTCGGGCACCTGCCATGGCCAATGACCCGACTCTTGGAGAGAAAGGCAAGGAACATAGGGAACACAAGGAACATACGGAACATCCTGGTAGAACGATGCTTGTGGCATGAGAGAGGTGGCAAAGCCCGATGCTGCATCCACCGGTCCTGTCTTGCAGTCGGCCGAAAGACCGAAAGATACCCGGCACACCAGGCGCTTAAACATCTTAGAAGGGAAAGGCCCGGACGAGATTGCCAGTTAGCCTTTCTGCTTCCTTCTTCGGCATGGCGTGTCCAAGTCAAAACCAGGCGAAACGCCCACGACCATTTCCACCCCAACCAACTGGAGGGCTGCACATTCGGGTCCGCCAGCAGTGCAAGCAGAAGTTGAAACCCTTGAGGGTTGATAGGGTAACTGAGGGGAACTAATCTTTGACAATGCGAGATCAAAGGGTGCCCGACCAGGACCCGCGCTTAAAGATGGAGGTGGCAACTTTGCAAGTCTTGGTCGATGAGCTGCAGGCTTGTTCGGGGGCACATCGACAAACACCGGAAGCGTTCTGCAGATGATGCTCACATACACATATTCAGTAAAGCTATTGCCAATTGCCTCAGGGCAAGACGACACCGAACGAGCTGGAACTGATGCAAGGAATCAAGCTGCTCGTTGGCACAGGATGTGGAAGTCCACCCATCTGCTGAAAAACTTGGTCTCATTTCGCTATTGATCTGCAAGGTCACGCAAGCAAAGGATGCACATTCTCATTGACTTGGCAAGGCTCTGTTTGCTTCTCGGGGTTTCCATTCGGCCGTGGTGTCCCGACACCAAGTACTTGGTTTGTGGATCAGCTTGGCTGTCGAAAACCCCGATAATTGCAGGGTTGAACAGGATCAGACTGCTTGTGCCAGCGCCTATAACAAACAAGCACTCCACGTTCGAGCCAAGATGCGTCTTCAAACCTCCCAAGCAAGGGCAGCCAGCTGCTGTTCTAAATCTTTGATATGGGCATCCAGAAATGAATCTGCCATACTGGTACTACACTGCGACCGGCAGGAGACCTTGTCTTCAGGCTTACGGTAGGGCAGGGCAAGGGTATGAATGTGCCGGCCGACATCAACGTTATAGCGTTTGATCAGTCCGTTTTAAGTTTTGCTGCTGGTGCTGGCACAGCTTTCGACCAATCTAATCGGGAGCAGCCGAAGGATGCATAGCTAGGCTTACGACTGACGACTTGACCAGCCAGCCTTGCAATGGAGCCAAGCCTGCTTCTTATCACCTTCTAGTTTCCCCAGTCCCCATGGTTTTTCCACGCGGCAGCTAGATTTGGAGGTCGCACTGCAACAGTGGGCAGCTGGACGAGGCGGAGGCTGCCGTGGCAGAGGGCCTCGAGCTGGCCCGGGAGTTCGGCAAGACCCATCGTGAGGCGCAAGGCCTCCGGATCCTGGCACAGCGCGGGCGCCTGGTGCAGTGTAGCTACGGGGTACTCTTATGGGTGCGACACGCAGTTGAATGCCTGACCGGGCATGAGTCATCGCAAGCAGTCTGGGGCTGGTGCCTTCGCCTGCCGAGGCTGCAGCTAGCCAGGGGGAATCACTACCAAGCCATGTCTTCGGTGAAGAAGTCCAAGAAGCTCTCTGCAAAGGATGAGGACAAGGAGAGCCACACATAGTCCCGTTTTGAAGGACTTGGAAGGTGTCAAACAGTGTGCTGAGAAAGCAAAAGCATGTGTCGTCATTCCCAACTCGAAGTTTCAGACTTTTTCTACCCAATCCGAGAAGAATGCAGCAAAAACACAAGCACAACTCCAGAGTCTGCTGCATCTGTGGATTTAATCTCCATGAACCCAGGAGGGCGAGGCGAGTGCGTGGCTGCTCCTGGCCGAATGCCACGCAGCAGCGCGCAGCTACGACGAGGCCCAGGTCTGCTGCCGCACCCTGGCTGAACGAATCGCCACGAATCGCCAGAATGTCAGGATGCGAGGCAGAGTTTGGCGAATGATTTTTTCGACAACGTAGACACACCAGAGCCCAGGAGAGGCACATGCCCTTTGCGACGAGCACGATCTTTACAAGAAGGCCCACAACCGGATGCTTGCCATGTCCTTATTTATTGTTCATTTTGTTCATGGATAATGAAGAATCTTGGAACATCTCTTGCAGGAGATCGAAGTCTGGCACCATGTGGTCGAACTCCACATGTCGACAAATCACTATGAAGCGGCACTCCAAGCTGCAGCCAAGAGAGTGGAGGTTGTGCAGCGCAAGAAGGGCAGCGTCAAGGCGCCTTGGGCTGCAAGAGACGCTGTTTCATGCCAGCCGGTGCTTTCACGGCGCTCTGCTGGTTTTGGAGGAGCAGGTCGAGGCGCTTGACGTGCTCTGCAGCTTGTTCGTCCTCCAGAAAAACGTCCAAGAGGGAGAAAAAGCCGCCACTGAAATGTATCTTGGCACGTGCAGTGTGGCGGACCTTCCCTGCTCTGGCTCCTTGCAACCGTCCGTGTTTCGCCCATCGCCCAGGCTTCGTCTGGCGAAACTCAACGAGAGTTTGGTTGACTTGGAGCTTGCGGCGCTTGCCCAGTTGGTGCAGGCACGACATGCTGAAGCTTTGGAGACTGGATGCCGTGTGGAACGGGTGGGTGATGCGTGCAAAGGTGAACATCGTGCGGCTCTCTGAAGCACCTGGACAGGGTAGCTTTGCCGGGAAGGCTCTTCAATATGCCGAGCAGGCCCCTTGACGTGGAGAATCCTGGAAGGCTGACGAAGTTCATTCATCACTCGAATCGGAATTGGTTCTTGACTGTTTCCGAGGGGTGGTCGTTGGCCTCTCGGGATGCCGCAAGCATCGAATACAAGAGCGTGGTGCTGAGATGCTTTGGTGCGGCCTAGTGACTTCGTACCGTGCCGTAATCTGTGCTGTATTCTGCTTTCCAAGATGGCTGCGGGGGTGCTCGCGCTAAGGCTCTGCCAAGTATTGGCAGGCTGAAGCTCTTATCTGCGTTGGTCGCCACCAGCAAGCTTTGAACCTTCGATCAAGGTTGTAATCTCTTCCTTCGTAGTTCTACAACGGGCAGAGAGAATTTGGAAGCTGTGTGCTGATAGTTTCCTGTTGCGGGAGTATTTTTTACATCAACAATGGAAAATTAGAATTCAATAAGTAAATACATAATTGCATAGGAAAACAAAAATAAAAAGCACATAAATAGAAATATCTATATATATATATGTATATATATATATGTACATCTATGAATGGTCCCCCCCCCCCCCCCCCGCCCCAAAAATGCATGCACGCCGTTTTTGCAACATCGTTTTTTGTTAAACTTTGCTTTTCTTTGGCTTGCCTAAGCAAACATTTACTTGCCCAAGTCCAATGATCCCAGGATCCAAAACTCCAAACCTCGCCGGAGGTTCTCCCAGTTTTGCAATTCCGGTGTGCTTTTTCGCAATTTTACATTTGCGGATGGTCCATGGCGGGGGAGGGTGTGAGCATATAAATATATCTGTGTTTGCATGTATCACGGATACAAACAAGAGAGAGGCAGAGAGCGTGAGAGTGAGACAGAGAGAGAGTGACAGAGGAAGAGTTTATATGCGCGTGGTTGTTCAGGGGTAGCCCTGCCCTTTATGCCCGGCAGAAGAACAAAAGAGTTTCTACATAAAGATATAGAGATACATATATATATATACATATGCACATATACACATGTATATATACATATACATGTATATAAATGTGTGGGGCCTCCTACCCCATGGGCCAACCTCGAATGTAAAAACGCAGTATACACTACATATCCAGTATTCCCAAGCACTGTGGGTTTAAGTGAGGGCAACCTTCTAAATCCTTTATGTGCCTTCGAATGTGTGCATGGACCCGCTATCAAAACTCTCATGCCTATGTGCTTATGAACATGTTGATGTGCATCTCCTCTACAAGATATGTATCTTGAAGTGTTAGTGTGCTTGGCTCACATTCCATGGCGAGTAATTCTATTTTCAGTTCACCTAAAGTACAGTCATACTAACATCCTCTGAAGCAGCTATGAGAGACCCATTAGTGTTCACAGCACATAATCTTCGTGCTGTTAATAAAAGCCTATGCGAGTCTCATGTAAGCCATGGAAGAGGCATGTTCGTAGGGTTGTGCGTAGCCGTTGTTAATGAGGATTTAGCAGACGTAACTCGGCATTTGAAATTGCCATCGAATTTGTGCAGACTTCCGAAAGTCAGAATAAGCATTCTTTCAATGAAAGCCGTTCGGGCAACTACGTGTTGATCATGTAAGGGGCAGGGTCTTTCCATGGTGTGCCAGGTGTTCCTGTCCTTTTGTAATTAAAAAAGGTTCTACCGAAGTCTTGTACTAGATGTACATCTGAGAGTCCAGGAAGCTTCCCCGAGTGAGGTGTCCATTAAACTGTCCGAAAGTAGGAACTGTTTCATGAAAGAGTTGTTCCCTCGTTGTTTTGGAGGAGGTTTTCACTATCTGTTGGGATTCCTTTTCTAAGCTAAGGGCAAGAGTGTTGGGAGGTGCTTCCAAGAGAGCCCTGCAGATGAATCTTCCATTTATGAAGACAAAAGGCACGGCATTTGGTAACTTTCTATTGTTGAGGGAGCAGCCGTCTCCTCCAAAAAAGCTATCCGAGGATGGCGGCCTACGAAGCTGAAGCTCTCTTCAGACAGATCAGGAGAACCAAGGACAGCGGAGGCGTTCGTGTAGAGGGGCCAGAAATCGTTCGCCAGCAACGTACGAGTCACGCAACTGTGTGCATCACACATCGCCCGAAGTAGGCGTTGTAGACAGAAGCCGTTGCTGCTTACTTTTCTGAGCCGATTGGCCTGCCACCTTCCAATGTTGAGAGAACAAATGCGGAGGCATTCTCCGATGTCTTCTTCTGCAAGGGCGTCTGGCAAAGGCACAGGTTGTGCCAATAGACGCGCCTCCAAGCACTCTTGATTCGTCCAGGCCTTGGGCCACGTTGACGAGGCAGTGCAATGCATCGAACGGGTGGCCTGGCAGCATAGCGAGAATCAGCTAGAAAGCGCAGAACATAACATGTTTGAGCAAACACGTGCGCAGATTCGAGAAGAACTGCCTAAGCTTTTGCAGAAAACTTAGTGGGCGCTCAGGCAGGTCATAAACACCACAGCATAAGCGGGCAGAGGACGGTCAGCAACAGATTCGGTTGATCATGATTGATGAACTCCCAAGTGTCGGATTGTCTGACAACGCAATGCGATGAAGGCAGAAGCGCGGGCAAGCAAGTCCTGGTACCATGTTGCGTTTTGTTCTCTTCTGATCATGCCTCAGGGGCCCACGGTGCCTAACTGCAGCAGGTGGAACATGTGCACCACCGGATCTGTTTGTCTTCGTGTAGCTACATAGTCCCCTAGTATGGGCCCTTAAAGGGTACCCCTTATACCCCTTATATACCCTACACAAATTAAGGGCCCATCAATCAGAACCCTTTAAAGGAGGCCAGGGACCATATTACAGGCCCATGAAACTACCCTTAGAGTTTGAGTTGTGATTGAGGCACTGCAGAATGCCTCCGAGACTGGAAATGAAGCCGGAGCAAAGATGGCGCGTGGCCAGACTGCAGCACCTGGCCCATGTGCAATCAATTGTGCTTGGTCTGTGGTATTCGCTCCCCAGCCCTGAAAGAAATTTCAACAATCAGTAAATAAGTGAAGAAAAGGATGACTGACAAGAGAACTTGCCAAAAATCAAATGAGTGTTGCCCACTAAATTCAAAGGCTAAGATGACACCATCTGGAGAATATACGTGTATAGCTATTCATGTGAGAAAGACGAGCCAGAATCCCACCATCTCCGCCACCGGTTAGCAGTGAAAAACTTGGGATGCCTGAAGCTAAGGGCTTCCTCAAAGTAACTAACGGTGCGACCTTCCTTTCACTTGTACCATGGTGTCAATCGGTTGGGGGGCAGGCCCTCAGACACGATTTGCAGGTTAACAAGAAACTTCACTCGATCGCTAGATTACTAAGAGCGAGACGTATCCTGCATAGAGAATACATCTCCAAGTTGGCCACATAAAAATCGAGGAGCGCCTGCCCATGAGGCTCCGAAGATAATGCAAATAAGCAAATGTTTTAGAATCGGCTAGCCCAGAGGATGCAGAGCAGTCACCTTGAGAAGTTCTTACTATGTTACTAGCTTTGGGGTGTTAGGGTTTGGCATCAGGAGAAGAGCTGCAACGCGCCCGGCAGACAGAGGAGGCAGAGCCAAGTGCCTGAGTTGAGGTAGTACCGGGTAGAATGGAGGAATGCACGCAGTGCTAGTCAGCCCACGAGGGGAAGCCAGCTAGCATCAGAATGCTGAGAAGTGGCGGAACAGTGGCGTTTGTGGATTGACCGTGCTGATGACGAGGACTACTACGAGGCTGAAGCCGCGTACGACACAAGCTCACTCAGGCACGACCGTGACTGTTTGCAACTTGATGGTTTGGCGCCATCTGAGAGTGCTGGCGGCATCCCAAAAAAGGTGCACACGTTGGAGGCATGCGCAATCAACCAGACAAAAAAGTGGCTGGTGAGGCCAGACGCTGCGGGAAAAGTTGCTCGGTCACAGGGCGTCGATCGCGAGATGGTCAGAAGTAAGCTGATGTCGCATGTTCAAAATGTCCTGACGGACGAGCAGCCGCTCCGCTGATTTTGAAAGCAGCAACCTCCGCTTGTCACCCTGCGCGTCCGTATGCGTGCGTCTGACGAACGCTGACTGCTGTAGTGATGAGAAGGCATTTAAGACTCCGGCGCTGGTAGGCGTGAGAGGGTGCAAGGGGCAAAGCACAAAGTCCAGCTTACAGCCAAGGCACGTTGATGCTGAGAGTCCGCTCATGGACCTTGGTTTGGACAGCTTGTCGGCCATCGACCTGCAGAACCTCATCGCTTCCACGTTCCCCTTTATGACAGACACGGCAACAGTACTTTTTGACTTTCCCACGTTGCGTGAGCTCACGGAACACATCGTGGAGCAAAGCCAGTTGGCCGGAGTTTAGGAAATGTGAGAGCTTCACATGTAGTTGCAATGTAGGTAGTGTTCGTAGCTGGCAGCCTGTGAAGACGAAGGAAGTCTTGCGTACACAGCTCTTCCGTGCCTGCGGTCTGAACATCGAGCCACGTCGTTTTGCCGCGTTGCAAAAAGACGTGGCTGCAAAGCAGTGGTTCGTCATGTGGCAACAACGGTTGCCGGTTCAGGTTGGTCATGAGTCATGAACACCTAGCAAACAGGGCTCGAGCTGACCTGCCATGCGTCGGCGATTGCTTGCTTCGCGGTGGGTCTTTCGCCAGAGTGTCAAGGAGAAGGCATCTCGGATCTGAAAACTTTAAGTTGTGGTCTAGGCTTTGCATCCGAGAGGCCCGACGCATGCGCTGGGGCGGTCGACCGCCAGAGCCGGGACGCAGATTCGAGGTCAAACTTCAACTCTCTTGGACTTGGTGCTCCTGCGGTCTTGCTTGCGATCGGAGGCTGCAGCACCGAGACGGAAGGAGTTGAAGAGCCAGGAGACGAGGAGTGCATCTGTGCATTTTGCTAGACATGCGAGAGGCAAGTGACTGCGGCGAGTGGAGAAGTTGAGGATTCCCAACATCTTTTTGGTCCCGGGCGTCCTCGACGCGGAGGAAGCCCATGTCCTAATCAAGGCATCGGAGGAGGCGAACTTCGAGCTGCAGACCAGCCGCGGCCCGGCCTTCGGCGAGGCTCACAGGCACCCTCAGAAGCAGTACAAGAGGCAAAATGAACCCGGATAAATGCAAGAAGTATCAGTCATGAAACAAATGCACGTCACCCTGAAGCACCCCTTAAAGGCTTCGCCAGCAAAGGATGGTCTTGGTCTGCAAAAGGCAGCTCGACGGTTGTCTCTCCTTACGTCCAAGGCATCACTACCGGGTTTCATTTGAAGACCCGCAGTTTGCAGATGCGCTTTGGAATGCAGGCCTGGCCGTTTTGGTACATGCAGCGGTTGTCATGCAGCGTGGTGTAAGATGAGAGGTAGCCTGGTAAACTTGCAGTGCGAGGCCTGAACACAGCTCTGGCAGCGTTGCGTGTGGGCAGTCGTCGCCCAGTAGGCCGTTTTCAGCATTTTTCAGCAGATGTGACAGCGCTGGCCTTTAGACAGGCACGTGAGCACCGACCAGGCCTCAATGAGAACATTCGCATCTACAAGTACTCCGGCGGCGACGTGTTTGGAAAGCACGTGGATGGTAGCAATCAGACGGCCAGGGGCAAAACTGAGTTCACACTGCTGATCTACTTGAGCGGCGAGGAGCACGAGCTAGTGGGTGGAGAGACAGCCTTCTATGCTGGTGGAGCGGAGGTGCTACGAGTAGCGCCGGTCGCAGGGCAGGCGCTGGTTCATCGGCATGGATCCGCAGCTTGGCTAAGAGTTGCATGGCGGCTGTTTCCTTTTTTGTGCCACGGCGAAGCTCCGAGGCCCATGCCCCATGCTCCCTGCTAGAATCGTCACTACCCACCAGTAGATCAGCACTCCTTGTTATTCTGGTTCCAAGGCCTCCTCGTAGGTGCCGCAAACCTGAGGAATGCCTTCTGCATGAGTCACTTGCGGTGACCCAGGGCGTCAAGTATGTTCTTCGCTCTGATGTCGTTTTTGCCGACAGCTCCGAGTAAAGCCCGATGCTTCGATCCTCGACCAGCTTGACGTGTCTGCAGCGCGCTGAAAGCATTGGACGCCCAGCAGGTTCAAGAAGACCCGAAGCCGCCTGAAGATGGGCCAAGAAGCAGACCACCTCACCTCTCCAGCAAGACACCGGTGTGAGCATCCGTTGGCCATGGAACCCACGGTGGGGCAGGCGACCAGCAACCGGATGAGAAAGAAGATGTAAGACGCCATGTGCATGATTCAGTGCACTGGCTTTTGCCTTGTTGTGAGAAATCCTTTGACATCGAAGCCATTTCGTTCACAAGACGGGTGCTTTTGTGATTGGAAGCTAGCTTCCAGCAGCACGCAACAACAGGGAACTGCAGGGACAGGTCCTTGCGATGCATAGGACCTGCAAGCGCAGAAGCTCTTGTAACTCTAAGCTGAGCATTGCCCGATGAATGGTTCTCGCGGGGATGGAGATCTGCGACAAGTGAGGTCCTAGTCAGTCTCAGCGATGCTCAGTGTAGGGGCATTGAAGGGCGCGGCGACCCATCGGGCGTCTGAGGCGGGTTCGTGGTGTTCGTGGCGTTGGGGCCGTGCACCATGCCGGACGCTAGGGATCGCATATGATCGCATGATTGAGTGCTTCCTGGTGATTCGATGCATTCGCGGGAAGCCGAGGCCATACTGCTCGTGATGCTGGTACTGGCACCCCGAGGCCCAACATGTCCGGAGCTTGCTCGTGTAGGGGACGCTCCTGCGAATTGAGGGTCAGAGGAGGGGAATCGTGGATGCCTGCAAGCCTCAAGCCAGAGCAAGCCAGAGACATCCAAAGACATATTGGGCTCAGAAGAAACCCCTCTCTGAGTATGGCCCTCCATTACGCTGAATCACTGAAGCAATGCTGAGATAAGACATGATGAGATGGCGTCCATGGTTGGCTCTGCTGGGAGCTGCGCTGGGTGATGTCGAGCCAGGTGTGTTCATGGTACAGATGCAGGCCACACATGTGGCCCGAACAGCTCGAACCACCCGAACAGGGCGCCGCCACGAAGTGCGGCAGAAGCCATGGGAAGTCCATCAGTATCTTGCATGTGCTCATCACAAGTCCGGTGTTGACCTCACCAAGAAGCTTGTCTGGTTCGTCTTTGGCGAGCTGGGTGTTTTTGGTGAGAGGGGCGAGACACACGACCTGGGGCTGATGACCCGTCCGTGTGGGCCGGGCGTCTGTTACAATCCGGAGGCGCCTGTGCGGATTGAGGTGGACATGTGCTCGGCTGAAACTGTTCAGCAGCAACGTGAGGCAGCCGGGCCAGGGGTGCTGAAAGTGGTAGTGCCCGTGCGGGATCCTCTGGAGATGGTCGCCTCGGCATACTGCTTTCACCACGAATGGAAGGAGTGGTACAACCCGATAGCTTGGCCGCTGGGAGTGGTGCCTAGCATGGATGCACAAGACGGTGTGGCGTTCATGGCACACAGGATGCTCCCACAAGTGGCCAACATGTCAAGCTTTGCTGAACCCCAGAATGACACCTTCCGGATAGATTATGAAAAGTTTACACGCTCGTCCAAGGACTTCGATGAGGAAGCCAGGAAGCTGATAGACTTCTGGTTCGCAGGTCTTATAACCGAGGAGGAGCACGGTCGGGTGCTCGAAGCGGCCAAGAAAGCAGACCTGCGCCGCGTTCCCGACGTTATTGGGCACACCAACAGTGAGGAGTGCATGTCAAAAGCCAGGAAGGCAACCAGGTCCATGCCGGCTGATTTGCAGTCTCGCTACGAAGAGTTTCGCAGCAGGCTCGGTTACAATATTCACGAGGACCTCCCCTAGATGCTGCTAGGTGCAACAGAAAGTGACTCCACAGTGACTCCACAGTGACTCCACAGTGACTACACAGTGCAAAAGGGCAAAAAAGGGCAAAAGCAGACGAGGCGAGACGCCCGCAAGGGGAAAGGGGCTCTTGCAGCAGCAGGGTGTGAGAGCTCTCGGGAGGCGTTTGCGGGTGGCCAGGCACTGAGCTTCCTTGGCAACTGCCTATTGTGCGTGCCCGAACATGTTGAGGCTTGCAAGAGCATGGTATCCCAGAGTTCAGATCTGAGGTCGGTGCTGGTTCTAGGCTCTCCCAACATTGAGCCACACGCGATAGCACAGAGGGAGTCCCGTCCCTTTCGAATGCAAGAGCCCGTTCCTTTCTAAAGCCTTGGCACAAGCGATCTGTGGCAGGTGGCACAGGCTTCCGGGGCCACTACACAACGGAGCGTTTGGTGCGAGAGGGCCACAATGCCCAGGGCCTAGACCATCGCCCTGCAGTGCCGAGGGGGGAGTGGAAAGATCACTTCAGAAAAGCACATACAACCATACCAAACAATTAGTTTTACCTGGACTCCTCCAAAACAGCTCAGCTCGTAGGTGGGAGCTTGCTGGCACGCAGGTTGACTGCAGTAGGGGGAGTGAGGAGCGCGTTCCCTGCAGAGTGGCTCCGTGGAGGGGTTGGCTTGTCGGGCGGTACGATACACTCGTCTCACCGATCGCGTGCTTGACATCATGGCAGCCTGCCCTGTGCCAGCATCTGCAGGTAACAGTCATCAGCAGAGGTGCCAAGTGACCCGCCATGTGATGTCAGGTCATATAGCGAAGAGCAAACATTCGCTAAGTTGCCTCATTCTTTTGAGGTACTGGGATGTCTTCGACCGCATCGCACCCCATGTAACACACTGGAGATGTAATCGTACGTGCGCGGCTTAGCTTATTCCCTCAAGGATGTGGACCACTGCCTTCCGTGTCAGATTTGGCACAGGTTGGCCAAAGAACATGGTGGAGGAGTGCTTCGAAAGTCAGCTGCCAAGCATGGAGAAGGTATGCCGACCGATGTGTGTGTGTGTGTGTGTGCTACTGAGGTCGTCTGGCTTGGTAAATTGTACAGATCTAGCCAAAACGACGGTTGGAGCCTAAGTAGACGATGTGAAGGCATGGAGCGCCAGCGAAAGAAGTTGGCCTATTGCCACTCAAGTGAATGAGGCATCTTTCGATGCGGTAGTTGATTTTTCCACTCGTACTCTGGATGAGATGAAGCAGGACCTCTGAGTTTGATTGACCATGAAATCGTTCAGTCGTATGTTCTGAGACCGTGTGCGGCTTGGCCTCGGCAGGCTATTGAAGTGTTCCGAGACCGAGTTGCGCTGTATGTGGGCATGTCAGCTTGCAGTGGTTGGCGGTGTTGAAACTGTCAAAATATACTCCTGACGTTTCATGCATTCAGGAAATATCCACGGATTCGCAATGCATGGCAGTGCTACCATTGTTGTTTTCTGAGTGTGGGTTCGTGTGAGAAACTGCACGCAAAGCCAGTCTCAAAACGAACTGTAACAGTTAAGGTTCCAGAGTTTTGGGCTGTGGCCAGGAAGGTTGAAGTCTTTAGGCTTCAGGTTGTGGGGCTGTAGCCTTGGAGGCTTCAAGCCTTGACTGTTTCGAAGTTTGACTCCGGAGCCTCCCGGGGCCTTGCGCTATTCCGGGCTATCGTGGACCACCTACCGCCTTTGAAATCTTGATTCTTGACAGCCTGTCTGTTGGAATGTCTTTGAAAGCCCAGACGGGATCAGAAGCTGGAGGCTTTACGGATCTTGGAGCTGTGCCTGCACGACTTCATTCTTACATCTGAAAATTTCAGAGCGTTGGGGCTGCAGCCAGCCTTGAAGGCTGGAGGCTTTAACTCAGTCTTAGATCTTATACTTGGGGGAGGGAGGGGAGGGGGGGGTTTGCTGAGGACTAGTTTGCTATGGCATGGGTTTCGGGAATTGCTAGCCACTTCACTAGTCGCAGCTCAACATGATTTGTCATGCTTGCACCTATGAAGCCAGCAGCAAAGCACTTGCACAATGGATCCAGAGTGCGCAACTTAACGGAATCCAGAAGCTCAGGTCTTTATCTCTTCACATGCTGTCTATGATGTCTCCAAAAACAGCCATGCCCTCAGCCTCCTTCTTTGATGAATGTTGGGATGTTCCCCCTTGTGCTAACAGTCCTTCATAGGGATTATAGTACGGGGTACTATAATCCATAGTAAGGACGGTTAGTTGTTTTGGGGGGGAACATCCCAAGATGAATGGTCAAACATTGCAATCAGGAACACACAGTGAGCCTGTGCTCCTGGAATCAGATGCAGTCCGGCCTGGACGGGAGGCGAGTTCATGAACCACAGCTGCTTGTTGTGATTTCGTGATGGCTCATGTATGTGGCACACCCCACTGGCACGGGAAATCCGGTTCCATGCGAACGCAGATCTCGCCGCTTGATCGGTGGAACCTGAAGGCCAGCTGCAGAGAGACTCAATGGAAGGTGAGGAATATGATCTGCGTGGTTGGGAGATGGTGCTTGGTCAGCTGTTGTGGCTGAGGTGCACGTTTTGTCATTTAGCAACAAGGTGCTTTCGATACAGGTTGCTATCGCCTACTGCTCGCCCGGCAAATAAAGATATCTTGAGAAGGGATTTAGAGTTGTCCTGCAGCCACCCGGAGGGAAAGAGTGTCCGTGGCGACAACGAACTCGAGTGTGAAGAGGAGCTGTTGAAACAGTGCCCAGCATGAAGTTACTCAGTTATCAAGGCACGGCAGGTGCTGTTTTTAGTATGGGCTTCGTGCACTCTCTTTGCGAAGTCGGGAGATTCCGTGAACGTCTAGGCTACACCGTAATTTCCTCAGCCTGTATCAGGTACAATGCTGGCGGATTTCCGTATGTCACCCTTCGGCTGGGAAATACCTTCGGACCGAAGGATTGCCATGAGGGTGTGTGCGTCTTGCCCCTTGTCTATGCTTACCGTGGATGAGGAGAACACCATCCGTTATTGGCTTCTCCACCTCTGGGCCGGTTGCCTAATGCTCGCTTCTCCCCAGGTTTTGGATGTGGACATCGCACGAAGATGTTTTGCTAAGGTCAAGGCTTGTGTTGCTTTGACACTTCCTCTGCATGTGGTCGAGGGCTTGGATGTTCAAGAGCAAAGCTCAAAGTGTCACATGCTGGCTCCTTGAAAAAGTCTGGTCTCCTTCTTGTGTCTGTCTCCAGCAGTTGCCCTGACGGCACTGAGCTCAAACCAGACGACCTTGAGTCAGCCCATCTACTTCGCAGTGGAAAGCACTCGTGGGTGTGTAAGATTGCTCGGAAAGGGTCGTGGCATTCGACTCCCCCGCGCTGTTTCCACCCGTGAGAGGCGCGCGAAAGATTGAACAGGATCGCGGGGCTAAACGGGGTAAGGATGGGCAAGTGCCCCATCCCCTTTGGGCATCCATCGGCAGCCTATAGAGTCTTAGAGGTATCGAGGCCACGCCTTAAAGGCCCAGACTGAGACAGTCATCGCGTTTCTCATGATGAGACCTAGACACTACCCACAGAAACATAAGTGAGCTCAACATTAGATCAACTAAGGCAAGTGCTGCAGGATTTGTTTGCGAAACACAGATAATTTCTCACTTGCATTCCGAGTTCGATTCCAGTTCAGGATGTCCCATTTCTCGATTTGCAACACCCCACAGAGGAAGCTGCACAGTCGTGGGTTTGGCTGGCGCATGTCAGGAAAGCAGCCACGTTGCGCACTGCCCCAAAGGTTGATTTCCATAACACTTCAGATTGCGACCGAAGACTGAAGGCTTAAGCCAGAACTCGCTCCCAAAGCCCATGGCCTGGCATTGTCACCCGACCCCACCCCAAAACCCTCCCATGACAGCTGAGGACACCAGCCTTGTGGACACCCGAATTAGCATGACGTACACCCCGGACATTGCCGAGGCAATGGCCTTAGACTACTCCGATGGCACACAGGCAGCAGCCGTTTTGCCAGGCTGTTGTGCGGTCGATCTCCCGTGGCCTGAACGAGACGTGCTGTGCGGAGAAGGTGCATGGAGAGGCAGCCGGACCAAGCCAAAGTGTCAAAGGCATTTAAGGGCTTGCCGTGTGAGCATATTTTCCTGCTCTTGGAAGGCCTTCAACCTAGCCTGTGAGGAGATGCCGACGCAGAGAGAATTGTGCCTCCTGCATAACGTGAGCATCGACATTGCGGTTTTGCGGTAGATAGATGCCAGAAGCATGTTGCTGGGGAGGTACAACTACATCGGCGAGTCCCACCCTTACCCCCCAGATATTCCTAACATCTGGCGAGACGGCCTAAACTGTACTGGTGCTCCACTCCAGGCCGGCAGGTGTGCCCTACGTGGAAACGATCGAGATTTCCCGCAATCAGCGCATGCCTCATTGCACAAGCTGAGATACGACTCTTTGGACGCACTGGCGTTAGCCGCGTAGCAGCTGCAGTTTTGACGGCCAGTTCTGTGGTGCTCTACCCGGACAACTTGGGTGGCCCAATCAGCGTGACAAAGGACGCTGGAGAAGTGAGATTTTCGGGTGGTACCGGGCTCATAATGAGGAGGTCAGCACAGGCTGTCTTCGCATGTTGCACCTGCTTCCCCAGGCGGCATTTTTACTGTTAGTGTGTTTGGCTTGGGCAAAGTGGGTGCATCAGTGCTTCTCAGCTGCTCGTGCCCTCAACATGTGCAGGTTACAGGTGTGCAGTTTGCCTTGGGCTTTGTCACTTTGTCGTTCTCACGGACATTTTGCAGCTCCAGGCGCAGGAAGTCTTGCGTTGGTCCCCTACGGGCCTCAGCAAAGCCCTCCGCTCGGCCAGTGCCTTAGTTTGCTTTTGTGCGTTCTTCCTGCTTTACGCTATTTTGCAGACGGTCGTCCCGGGGTATCGAGTCAGGTTGTGAGTAGGAGACAAGACGTGTCACAGAGGCAGATGTTCAATCTCAGGTGGCTCGATTCTATGAGCGACTCATGCTAGAAGGAAAGAAGCACAAAGGACAGATCGAATGAACGCCCGGCGCGCTTCCTGCCATGCCAACTCCGGCTTCAACAGGTATTTGCTTTGGCTTCCTGAGGTCTGAACTGAACGCCTTAGAGTGTCGTCCACTGGGTTTGAAGTGAGGTATTATGGGGATGCATTGCTAGAACAGCTCACGCCAGTTATGTATCGAAAGATCAAAGCTATGTTGGGCGAAGATGGACCCCGCTTCGTGGAATGGACGCGGGCGTCAGCCCGACAAGTTTTGTGAGCACATTTTGGACAAGATGTTTAAGCCATGTTTGTTTTTAAACACTGTTTTGTTGTGGCAAAGAGCCGAGCCACTGACCAGAAGAACCCCATGGCCAGGCAGTATGCGGAGCGCAGAAAAACAGAGCTTTACGATGAGCTGGACGATGAGGACGAGGATGAGATCATCTTGGCCGCAAGCTGAGTGCAGCATCTTTCTCAGCTCTGACTCTGTTCGTCCCCCAACCTTGAACTTAAGCTGGTGTTTGTGTGACGTCATGTGCTGTGACTCTCTTGAAATTCCCCCGCTTTTTTGGGAGATCTTGAAGGCTCGCATCGACTCGAAGCGTCCTGGCAAAGGAGCGCCGGGCCCCTAAGCCGTCTTCATGCACCTCGCCACCCTTGTGGCGCTGAGAGATGTCTGTACTGGTAGCAGTTTTTAATCTTGGTGCTTGGAAACGTGTCGTATTGGCCATCCATGCCACTGCGTTCATGTGGAATTTTCGGTTCAGCAGACCCAGAATGTAGACATTGGTTGAACGCCCCTACTCCCCTACTCGTCTGCGAACTAAGCACAGCCATTCAATCCAAGAGTTCCATAGAAAGTCACAGCTTCACCTGGCGCTCAAAAGCCTCTCTTCCCTGCGTTGCGGCTGTCGCTTGCCCTCTCGCGATGGGCACGGCTTTGGCGGCGCACTGCTGCGCCAGCGAGGAGGAGGACAAGCCAGAGACCTTGAAAAACCTGAAGAAGGCCGGCCTGGGACTGTCTTCTTAGTGGTCTTTTCTTGCTCTTGGACAAATGAGTCAGTCATGTCAAGACATGTCAAGATGGGAAGGGTTCGTGGCATGCCACTTCGGACGTCAGCTCAGGATGTGGCATTCGTCAGTGTCAGTCTGGACAAGCAGCCTTTGACCGAGTCTCTTCAGGGAAACTGGTATCGGCAATGCGACTCCAAACATGTAGGCCTCTTGGCTAAGCTGAGACAATCATAGCAGAGGGTGCTTAGATGAGTTCTGGACTCTCATGGTTCATGGACTGATGGACCATGTCCTGACTGGATCTTGATTTTAATATAGTCGAGCAAGAGGAAGATGTGCTGTGCTAAACCTTCCGTCAGGATTGTCGGGCCCTTGGCAGATTCGCAAGCTGTAAACGCGCGCAATCGCCTGAAGTGTTTGTGGGTCTACAAACCTGATTTTCTGTGTTTTTCTGTTGTTGCTGCCGTGGCTTGCGAAGAAGGATGCAGTCGTTGTAGGAAGCATGTGGGTCCCTTGCCAGCCCTTCGAGTTCCTTCAGTTCGTCAGATCCTTCTGGCAAGTCTTCTGAGTCAAGCCGGAATTAGCGTCATGGTATTGTGTGCTCAGGCGGATATGCTTAGGGCACTCGTGATTTGGGGACATGGTGGACATTGTAAGTCGCGAGCTGCCTCGGGGCTGGGATGGACCTTGCTGGCCCTGCAAAAAAATCGCAACGTCCAAGCCCGATTCAAGAGCTCCAAAAGCTCCAGCCAGTAGTCAACTCTAATCTACAGCTCCAACAGACTCTAGCTATCTGTCAGAGCCAACGCCGCGCCTCAGAACATGCGAACACTTGCAACAGCTTCTCACGAGCATTGCCGTCCAGCACAAGATCAAGAAACGAGGGCAGAAGCCCAGCGCACGTCGCCCCCGCCCCCCCTCCCCCCCCGCCCCCCCACGGGGGGGGGGGGAGTTATGTAATCATATAAGATATTATATACATATATGTGTGTATATTTATGTATAGAAGTATAAGTGTAGCTTAGCCCCGGCATTCCAAGCCAAGCTTCTTGAACCCCTGTGAGATCATTCTCAGCTGCCGTCAGAGGTGAGATCTGTGATTCGCGCTTGTTCTGGAATCCGCAGTGGGGCCTGACAGATGTGTCGTCGCCTTTGTCTGAAGGTGGCCTGGCCTCAAAGTTGAGCTCGATCAGGGCAAGAATTAGCACAGAGCTTGCGGCACATAGGCACTTCATGCCAGGTTCTTCTGGGCTTCTGGTTGTGCAAATGGAAGATGAGACCCGCTATGCGACCGTCACGACGAAGCCGCAGACGTCTATCATGTGGGCTGATGGTGATGTGTGGATAAGAAAGTAGCAGTTCCTTTTCGGAGCACGGCCGCGGGCGCAATGATCGTCTAAGCCTGATGCAGGCACGGTTGTTTATTGAAGCGATGAGATGGCAGTTTCCCCAAGCACTCGGCCACAGTTTGCGGATGTTTGTGGCCTAGCGTAGAGTGTAGAAGTTCCATTGTCTATGCCGGGCTCATATTCGATTGCCTGTGACCTTTCCGAGAGAATGGTAAACGGCATCGCCTGAAGGCCAGCTGTTCCATATGCTTATGTCTGGCATTCAAGAACAGCCCCCAGCCTTGCCACATCTCCTCATCTCACTCGCAGTCCATCGTAGCCATCGTTGCAGGCTATGCAGCGAACTACTACTTAGACAGCATAAGACAGCTAGGCCTTGAAGGAGTTGGAGGAGTTGGAGGCTAGGCAGCCTTTGAGAACCGAAGTCGCCCGGACACTGGCTTGTCGCATTCAGCTTTAGCTAGAGGCAGCACTCATTTTGTGACCAATTGTTGGGGCATTCGAAATCATTCCGCTGGAGTCGGGAATCAGCTGTCCACTTGCTCGAATTTGCTGCTCGTGGTTGGCTGCTCTTAGAGCGTCCCTAATTTCACCTTGCAGTGACCATCTGGCAGCGTGCCGGTGCGCAAGCAGTGAGCTCGCTGAACCCGTCTTGAAACCGCTTAGCTGGAGCACGTCAACTCCTACGAGAGGTGATGCCGCAAACCTCGACCGCTGAGGCGACGTGGTGAGCTCTGAGTGGCTCCAGAACCGCGCAGACACTGCAAAAGTCTCATTCTGAAAGTGCTTGCCTCACTTCGGTTTCGGCTGCCTGCGCCTCCGCCATTGATCTCACACCGTGCGTTTTTTCGCATGCGGTTTGGAGGGTCTCCCCAGCACGAAGAGACCTTATCTGATCTCCCGGCAATAGTTCCCGCTGAATACTACGGTGGTACGCTCCCACGGAAGAGAACCCGGCCAAAAAGCCCCTGGTTCTTAGTAGGGAATGAGGGAATGAGGTACCCTATATAATCCCTCATTCCCTCATTCTCTACTAAGAACCAGCCAGAAAAAGCCATGTTATGTCCGGGTGCACGGGCTGGCGCTGTCCGAAGCTGCCGTCCATTCTTCCTTGCAGCGGTCTGTACGCGTTTTGGTGGGGATCGGCCAAACGCACAGCAGCTCGGCCCCTAAATAAAATTAAGAACATTAGTAGTATTGTTGTTAAAAATATTAATAATATGTATAATAAGAATAACAATCAAAATCATAAAAATAATAACAATAATAAATAATACTACTACTATTATTGATAATATTAACAATATTTCTAGTGCCACGTTGTCATGTTTCGACCAGCCTAGGCTTCGGCTGTGAGCCTCCCACGGGCCGAACTGGAGCACCACCGCGACTTGCTTGCCTCTTTGCCGGAAGATGTCTGGAGGAAAGGCCTGCTCATCTTGAGTCCGCTGGAACTTGCGTTGCTGCGCCGGGTCAGCACAGGACAGCCCGAATGTCTTGCAAGCAGTCGGGGTTTTGGACGATTTTGGTTAAGCCTGCTTTCTTTAGCAGTGTAGCGGGAGCTGGAATGTGTGAGCCGCGAGCGACCATGAATCCCGTTGCTGCTTGCGAGGATAGGGAGACGCACTGCTGCAATGGGCTTGCGCGTGCTTGTTTGGTCACAGTCTTCTTTGTCTTGCAAGGCCCGGTAGCCAGCAGACCGCGAATATTCCCCAGACCCTAGATGCATGCTACGCATGCGTGCAGGCTCCAGTAGGCTTTCCAAAGCACGTCGGCGGTCCGAGCGATCCACCTCGGAGTTTCCAGTCTGTACGGTCGGGCTGCAGATACGACAAGCGACCGTGGGGGGCGACGCAAAAGGATGCCGGAGCGCGGCTGAAAAGTAAACCTGAAACCGTGAACCGGCAGAGTAAGTGAACTCGGAGGACGTAAAAGCTTGCAGGGAAGACGTGCTTGCCATGATTTGCAGTAAAGTCTTGCAGCGTCAGCAGGCTGTGCAAAACCTTCGCTGCGCTTGTTGTATGTGCTTGTGTGGCTGTTGCCAAGTGAAGCTTGGGAAGTCAAATTGGCAGCGATACCCACCCGGTTTCAATACAGAGGTGACTTACTTGGTTAAGGGTTGGGGGCTCCTTCTAAGGGGGCTCCTTAATTGAAGGCCCGAACTCAAGGACCTACCCTAAGAATTTAGCAAAGGATCCAACCACCTTTGTGTCTGTAAGCCCGCTTTGATGCCTTCGTCTAGCGCTTCTGCACGTACTTGGTGCGGTGCATCTCGAGGACTCCGAGCACGGCAGCTCCAACACACCCAGGAAGTCGCGCAGGGGCAAAGAGAGGTCAGGGTTTGCCGGATTCGATTTTCCAACGTTTCGGATTTGGAGTGGGGGCCTGCAAGTGGGACGTTTGCGTTGGTTCAGTGTTGTCGTTGGCACATTTGAGACGTGCGTTCGGTTCTTCTCAGCATTCACGTGTGCTTGAGGCGTTCAGCTTCGCCAAGACTGGGGGGTTTTTGGGGGGGTTTCCGGTTCAAGACGAAGCCGTCAAAGTTGGTGAACATGAGCCACCAAGCCACCAACTCAGGACAGCCTGGCTGCCATTCTGGGCCTGAAGGCTTGCCACGTGCTTGCAGTACCTATGCGAGAACCAGGAACCCTTCGAGAGGGGGCTGTGTTAGTTCGTTGATGCAAAGTGCGCACAGCAACCTTTTTGATGAAAGGCGGTCTGAATGTCCGGCAGATATCATGAGGCATCCCACCTGACCTGTTGAGATCTTATGATGAAAGGGTAGCCAGATGCAGAGCTTGCGCTTGCCAAGGCACCACTTCTCAACTTTGGCTGGCTAGGAACTGGAAGCCGTGTTGCCAGTGGAGAGGATGGTTGGGAAACTGTGCTAGGCAGCATCGTGCCCTGGACTTGCCAGCTCATCGCTTAGGCAGTAGGCAGTTGCACGGAAGAGGGACGGGCTTTTTGTGGTGAAGATGCCAAAGAGTGTACGAGTTGCCAGTCAGGTGCTTGGGCAGAGCCATGCCAGCCAGAGAGGGCGTGAACGATGGCTACTGGAAATTCTATCGTTGAATGGAGCCTTGGTTTATTGAGTAGTGTCAAAACCCTGATTAGTGTGCACCTCCTCAATAAAGCAAAGTTTTCAAAGCACGAGGTCCCCCCCCCCGCCCCCCCGGTTTGCACCCCGACAATCACGTCAACTTCTGGGGGCCTACGAT
This sequence comes from Symbiodinium natans, assembly GCA_905221605.1. Classification (NCBI taxonomy): domain Eukaryota; class Dinophyceae; order Suessiales; family Symbiodiniaceae; genus Symbiodinium; species Symbiodinium natans. Next base: position 396,075 of record CAJNDS010002201.1, on the reverse strand, counting down.
GCTGCAGGGCTTCAAGGCTTCAAGGCCTCAAGGCCTCAAGACTTCAGGCTTCAGGTGTGCTTGAGACCAGAAAAGGCTTAAAGGCCTGGGCAGGTTTTGGGGCCTACACTAATCAGGAGTCGACTCTAGTTTTGCTCACGACTGGCATGCCTTGTGAAGCAGATCAGTGTCAGCAGCCTTTCATGTGTTGAAATTCTTGGATGGTGGCTTTGGCTGAAGGCCTTCTGTGTGTCGGACTGGCGGATGATCGGCTGCGGTCCAACGCTTTGTTGGGTGCGACAGCGGAGCTTGAAAGAAGTATGTTGTGTTGTTTAGGAGGCAGTCCAGCTGCGGCGAGAGAGCTTCAGCGCTCAGCTTAAGAGCAAAATTGGGGTAGTTAGACACATCACAACCCTGGGGAACCTGGATCACGAAAGCTAGCCCCACGGGAGCTTGCGGTAGCTGTCGTTTGTCAAGTCTTCTTGGTTAGATCGGAAAGGAACCCTAGGGCCTTAAAGGTCTGATAAATCAGCTTAATTCCTTGTATGGGGTGGTGACGGGACTCTGGGGCCTCGGATGCCGAACGCAGCTTCAGCTAAGGAAGAGCAATGGCCGTTGGCTCGCCTGGGGCTGGGAAGCTTGTCTTTTTGGTAGCCTTTGGTATCCTTTTCTTCTCCTGCTGTCTAAACCCCCCAGCAGGTTATGCTTTGCCTACTGGGTTGCTGGCCGATTCAAAAAAGGGGCGCATTGATCAAGAAAGTATCCTGGCGTATCCTGTCATACAGTTCTCCGAACAGTTCTTGACACTTCGGGTCAGCCGGTGGCAGGCTGGGCTGTCGCAAATACAGTCGATCGCCGGATCAATCCCCTACAAAGTTTCCTAAACTCCTCCCATGCCCAACAGGGATGTTCGGATAGTTTCCTAATGTGTCAGGGTTTCCTTGCCTGATCCAGAACTAGCACGCCTGAGGAGTTGGGCCCGCGTGGCTCCATTGAGGCAGCTCATAGGTTGGAGAAAGCCTTCGAAGGTCGGCGATGTCTATGGAATTCTATGGGAATGTGGAAAGATGTCAGAGAAGTTCTGAGAAGTTCAGAGAAGTTCGGAGAAGTTCGCGGCGTAAGCTTCACTTCTGCTCTTGGCCTTTGTTTTCTTTCGATCGTGGCAGATTCTTTGCACGACATCTTGTCAGAAAGCGATTTTTGCCCCCACCCTGACACCAATGTACGGCGTGCTCCAACATGCTCTCAGAGAACCTCAAACAGGGAATCATGTCGGAAAGTGGCTTGAGCTCGAATCGACCCGTAGTGCAAGAGAGCAGCATGGCAAGGGCGGGACCACCTGCCTCGGCCGATGGGAAGAACATAGCACTCAGACTCTGTCTCGACTCCATGTGTCCACCATCGAGAACTTTTTCGCAGAGCCAGCACCAGGTTAGCTCCGCAGCCGCGCCGGAGACTGGACGCCCTGCACCTTTCCGTCTGTCGCCACGAGGCTCCCTAACCCTAATCTCAAAGGGCCGAGGGGTAGTGAAGCTGTGCTCAGGGACGCAGATGTGTCAGGTCAGCGTGTTATCCTCGTTTTGCACTTGGTCCGGGAGGGCGTGCAGATGCGGTTAGAGCTTGCCGCGCTGACTATCTCCTCGCAGTCGTGCCTGGTGAAGAAAACATGGGAGTTTTGGGGACCTTCTGTTGTTGGTCCGATGGCTCGCCCAGATTGCCACAACCAGTCACAGTTCATGACGTTCATGAGCCCGCGGCAGGTAGGATTGTTCCGGTATGAGGACAGCGTATGTTGGAGAAGTTATGTTTTTGGAAGCGTGTTTGGATGCTGCGTGCAGCTTAGGAGCTGGCGTTGGCATTTCCTTGGCGTGCACTCATTGATGTCCCCTGAGCACTACCAGGACTGCTCTTGGCTCCGTAGATGCGGGAAGTTGCTCGGAAGCTCTGTGCTTAAGATGAAGGACCCCACCAACGAGTTGATTAACTTCCGGCCGGCTGTCTCGACCGACATCGGTGCCACAGTCCGGGTGCTGACAGCGGATGCCTTCGTCTCAACAGCCTGGCTCACAAGCTGTGCCACGGCTCGGAGCTGTGTTGTTCTTGTTGTCCATGATATTGTCGTGGAGATCAGGCACATGCTCTCACACTTTGTCGTTTGCGATTAAGTTTGGTGATGCTGGGAACTTTCCGACTGCACGATGAAAAGTTCATGGCTATGTTTCATCGGACGGGTGCGATGTGAATGTTGAGCTGAGGCTCAATGCCTGCGAGCGAGGCGGCCTGACAGCGGTGCAACGTCGCAGGTGAAGTGGACCAAGCCTGAGAACGTAGCAAGGTTCTCGGCTTCCGTCGGTCCGTAGGTGCTGGGCCCCCGCGGAGGAGGAAGAAGAAGGGGCCAGCCAAGGGTCAACAGGGAAAGTGTTGAAACACAGATGCTATTGGCACAGCCCTGCGGGAAAACTGGATGCATGGGATGTCATTGCATGAACTATGTTTTTGTCTTGCGTCGCCTGTAGAAGCAAACCTGTGCTTTGAGAGATCGCTCTTTGACAAGTTGCCCGGCAGGAAGTGCAAATGGTGCCTCAACCTTTGGCATGTAGGCTCGATGGAAGCAGCTCCGAACACACCCTTGCTGAGCTCGGCAGCACATGCTTTATTCTGAGCACCCTGGTGGCATGAGGTTGAGAGCTTGTCACTCTCTGTAGCCGGATCACTGGTGAATCAAAGGCATGCCTGCGAAAGCAGATGAAGCTGAACGGCTGCTGCGGCTGGAAGAAGGAGCTGGGCAGCGAAGGGTTGGTGATGAAATGAAGTTGGCCTGGGGTTGCTTGATCTGACTTGTGTGTCCTGGACACTATGATCGGCTGCGGAAGGAGGAGGAGGAGGAGGAAGTGGTTGGCCGGTAGAGCAGTGCCTCAGCCGCCACTGTGTGAGTAGGAATAAATCGCGAACATCTCAGATTCTGTCCCGTGGATGTGACGGGATGGCAGCAAACATGGAGGTACACGGAACCCACGGAAGTGAAGGGCACAATGTACATGTCATGTGCATAGACGGACTGAATCAGTGGCCTCCAAGGGTGATAAAGTTCACCCGATTGCTTGCCATTTGCTTGTTTTTTGGGGTTCTGCCCGAAACAGGTGTGGGGCTTATGCAAACATACGGTGGTAGTTTCTGTCTACCGCTTGTGCTGACCACAGTCCTGATGTTGATGGTTGCAGCCTTCGGTAAGGCCATCCGCGTCACCAAACTACTTCTTCTGCTGCCCGTGGATTCTGATTGTTCCCTTCTTGGCTGTGGCTGCTGAGTCGCAATGAGACGGAGGTTCCGCAACCACAGTTGACTCGCTGTAGCAGCCTCGACGTCAAGCAGGTGTTGTTCTTTGCCGTCCAGATTGGCTCGCTAGTGGTACTGACTGTCGCCTGGGCTGCAGGCCCAACACTCAAAGAAAGCAAAGAGTGGGGGGGCTGTGTTGGTGTCGATGCATAAATACATATAGATACCATGGCCGAATCATAAGCCTAGGGAAAGCACAGCCCAGCCAGACAGGGCTCATCGTATGTCTACCGGTCTGCTTCGCGCTGGTCTACTTCTGGTTTTGGCATCTCGGCAGCCAAACAGGGCTCCTTTCGGAGGGCACATGTGGATGTGGCTCAGTGTTCTTTGGGGCATTGCTTGGGTGGAATGGGCAGACCATGGATTGAGTCCCAGATCACTTGAGGCGATCCACTGTGATTGTACAGCTTAGCTTAGATCTAGACATTGCATGGAAACCCCTGGATGGGGCGACGATGTATCATGATCCTGGGGGACAACGAAGTTGCAAGAAGCTACCCCCCCTTTCTCTGGTGCCCCACCCTGCCAGAGCCCCAACCCGCGCCAAGGGATGTCATTCTTGTTGCCGAAACGGAAGAAGCAAAATCACGGAAATCAGCTGCCTGCCTGCCTGCTCACTACCATGTCAAAGCCGTCCCACACACACACACACACACACCGGGCGTGGCCTAGCTTGCATTCTGGGAGGGGATCCCCATCCACTTCGACATTCCAGTGCATCCACTTCGACATTCCAGTGCGTTCCTGTAACCAGCACCAAGCCGTGCTGGGACCCAGACCTCGCACCAGTTGGCAGAATTCCCCCCAAAGCCTTCGCAAGAAAGATGACTTGGCACTCGGCAAGAGCCAATGGCAAACAGCTTGTGGTTGCGTGGTGCCGGCATCCGCCCGCCAGAACCAGGGCCAGGAACTGTGTTGTAGTCCTACTAGTACGGGGGGGCGTCTGGCCCGCACGGAGTTTCCAAGCGTTTTGATATCCAAGGAATTCAGGGGTCCAATTTCAGGAGTCACTAATGCCTTTCTCCCAGCCATGCATCAGCCTTTCTCCCTGCAATGCATCAGGCGATGTTGCCCAGGCGGGTCTTTCTGCATTGTCGTGCCTTGCGCTTGCACAAATCAGGAGGCGGTTTAGATGGCTGCGCATCGTCTGCCTGGAAGGTTATTGGCCGACGGACCTGTATGAGAAGACGATCTATTTCACCCATACGGCCTGGCCAGACGAGCATATTCAATAATAATGACTGGCAGTTTGCCCTTGACGAAGTTGAGTGAACTCGTGCATTCCTTTTGGGGCGCACACAATCACGTCATTGTGAAGCTGATCCTTGCACAGTAAGGGGTCGGGGTCTGCTACCAAAAGTACGGTGACAAGCTAGGCATCCAATGGCCTTGTATTAGTTACTCGCTTTCCGTTGATGCGCCGGGCTTCTCTGATACCTGGCACACTGCCAGATATCATTTCTTGGCTGAAATCCTGGAAATCTTGCCCCTGTCAGTTGATGAGCATGAACGCGAAGACTCCAAATGCGGGGCCAGAGCGCCTTGGATTCTGCAAGCCAAATTGACAATAAAGCCGTCGGCGCATGCAACATGCAAAGGTCGGTCAAAATTCTGCCAGGTTTATGCCCGTGTCTGGCTTGCGTCCACGAGAAGAGCTCCCGAAGTCTTTCCTGGACTACGCGCTTTTCTTGCGTGTGCCATTGGGCTCTGCGGACGAGTTCAGCCTGTCGAGCGAGAGCATGATCGAGCGGGCCATGTCCGTCCTTCCACAGTCCGAGCACCTCGAGACCTTCGGTCCAGATGAGAACCCTGTGGAATATGTCATGAACCAGCTCTCCTCCATCTATCCTACAATCTACCAGGCAGGTTCACCGTCAATCACAGTTCCCTTAGCTTAATGGGCTTAATGCTGAAGTTGATTTTCAATGGTGTCATCCTTAGTCCGCCGACCGATCCTGCGTTTCGGTCGTTGCAGTACCTGTGCCAGTTGCTAACAATTGTTCTAAGAGCCGGCGTGCTGCTTCTGCGTATCACCGCAGCGCGCTGGCGGCCTGAGATGCTAAGGGGATCACCCGAAGACTCTGGTGCTTCCCCTTGGTTAGCAAAGATGCCAGCAGGAGTGGCCAGACAAGCTGAGCGACACGGCGCTGGCCCGCTTCTGCCTCCACGGCCTCGGGGCCCACCGCTGGCGCCCAGAGATGCGTGCCCCCGCTCTGCTTCAGAGTATGAGGGCTTTTGGGCCATAGGAATTCCCCTCTTTGTCTCAATGACTCAAGCTTCGCTAGAATGTTTTGGAGGTTCGGGTTTTGGGTATGACAAAAGATGGCCAGAACCAGAAGGAAACCATTAACGTCATTAACGTGCTTCAATGACAGTTGGCTTGTTGTGCCGGGTTAATGTGCTCAGGAGATGGGAAGAAGTATTTCGTGACTGGGTTGCTGTTCAGCCCACTGGAAACTTGTAGTCAAGAGTCGCGTTGACTTGCAGAGTTCTGCAGTGCTTGTGTCAGTGTGGTCTACGAGATTCTACGAGCATGTCAGTAAGGTTGTCAAAACCAACGCGTTATCTGGCCTCCCTGTTCGGGAGGGCTTTGAGAGATATGGAGGCGACGCGTACTTTGACGAACACTGGAAGCCTGTGATGATCGTGGACAAAGGACGCGGTCCCTTGCGAGATGATGGAACTCAGGAGACAGTCACGACCAGACCCGGGGATGCTGACTGGGATCGTGCGAAGTTTCGGTTCCGTTCCTCGCTCTTCACTTTGGTCACGCTTGTAGATCACCTCTACGACATCCACTTGCAGAAGGCCAACCTTTTCGTCACGGCCATGCGCGAGAAGATGTCTTCAGACCACCCAGTCCGGCGCTTCATGACACCTTTCACTTACCGGACGATCACCGTTAATGACAATGCTTTCCACAACCTAATTACCAAGAATGGGATGGCTCCGCGGTGCTTCGCCCTCACAGATCAAGGCTTTGGGCTTGCCATGGCGGCAGCCCCGTCACTCGTACTAACCGGAACAGAAGTTCCGGTTGGCCCGGGTGGCCCCATGATGTTTCGCACTGAGTATGTGGAGTACCTCAAAACACAAGGCGTCGACAGTGCTTACTGGAGGCAAGTATCCCAGCTCTATGAGGTCTTCTTACGCTTCGTCCTTGGATACTTGGAGTGCTACTACCCCAAGAAAGAGGATTTTGCAAACGATCCAGAAATGCATGCGTTGGTGAAGCAGTATTTCTTCCAGCTAGAATCAGCTCCGCCGAACATGATTGGCGCGAGCGGAGATTTCACCTTGTCTTACTATGTCACTGGTGTCGATGAAACGTACATGTTCTATGCGAAGTTCCTGGCGCAGATAATGTTCTGGGCAGCTTGGCACAAGTTTGGAAGTGACAGATCGCATTGCAGGGGAAATCCAGCAGGCCGATGCGCTATGAAGGTTCCAGTCGCAGTATTGGCCGCATGTAGTGTAGGGCCCCAACGACTTCTTTGAGCAAGCCGTGGCATATGACCAATCTGCATGGCCAACACCTGCCTGAGCACTTCCGAGGTGACTGCAGGCCACGAGCAGGCAGGTGCAGTGGAGGTTTATGCACAGGACGCATCGTGGTGCGCCTTCCGGTGGGTTCCTGGAGCGACTGTGGGAACCAAGCAGTCGCTTGGCGGCGCTTCATTTCAGCTCTCGGGCCGTTGGATGTTCAAAGTTCCGGGGGCATTCGGGGTCCGAAGAAGCAGCATGACAGGGCAGCAACGGCCACGGCCTTGCTGATGTCCTTCACCAGCTTGCCCATGCCCAAGTTCCTCGGCAAGACGATGGCGTGTAGAGTCTAGAGACCCGGGAAGGAGACAATCCCGAACATGAATCGAACTAAGAGAAGAAGACGGGAGAAGGGCGTGCTCGTGCATTGGGGAGTACGCGGAATGCTTTTTGACGGGCCCCAAAGAATTCAGAGTGAGACAGCAGCACTTGCCTGCCTGCGTCCGAAGACTGAAGACCAGGCTAATGGATGATAACTGGACACATTTGTTTCCGACGCCGGTGGCTTCCGGGAAGAGTCCAACTAATGTCTTTCAGAAGTCGCTTGCCTGGAACCTTGAAGCAATGCAGGTGTCTCTGACGTTCAATTCTCCTTTACAAAGCTTATTGCTTTCTTGCTCAGGTTTCAGGAGGATCTGAGGGCCATGGCTGATGAGTGTGACGCCTTCAATGCTGCCTCATCCTCTAGGAACTTCCCGGAGAATTTCCCCATGTACGTGAACAATCCGAGGCATGAGAGGGGCCGGGGATGTTGTGGCTCAAGGTTGCTGGGTCTGGGTGCCGATTTCGGATGAGCGAAAAGAGAGGGAGCGGATGTTCAAAGTGATGACAGGCTGTTGGAGGTCAGCGTCAGCCTCTGAGGGATGTGTTCCTGCGCAGTGCTGTGCAGTCGGAGTTCAGTAGCCAACCTGGGCAACAGACCCAAGGTGGGTTTTTGTGGATGCACACAGCATCCGGAGAGAGGTCCAAAGCAGCAACCGGAGGGCCTCGGCCATACGTGCCAGGTCCTGCCAGGAGTCCTGCCAGGTAGGTGCTCTGCCCTCGACCTCGAGCAACTTTTCTCGAAAAAAGAACCATCACTGAAGTGAAGGGGAGGGAGGGTTAATGCTCCATGATGAGTGGAAATGGTAGCATCGTCGTGATCAAGAGATTAAATGGGTTGAGGGTAGACGTGGACGCACTTAGGGTCATCATGAAGTTGGTCAGTTGCTTGGGCATCGGCGATGTCCATCATCGGCACCTCGAGCTTTTGCATCGCAGACCTTGCACCCAGCATACGGCTGACACTACAGTTTGACACCATACATTTGCCATGCCTCCACGCTCGCGGGGCTCGCAGGCGCGTTTCTCTTCGTTCCCCAGTCTTGGTCAGCACTCTGTCGGGGGAAGCTTTGAAGCTGCCTGAAGGAACGACAGTCAGCAAGCAACTTCGTGCCTGCAGCTTTGCCCTCAGGATGGCAAGACTTGCTCTGACATGGTGGGGGCACATCAGGGCAATAGGATGCGGCACGCGGCACTCAGCAGTTCGGCCAGGTTGGCAATTTTAGTGTCCGCAGCCAAGACGGGCTGTTTCTGGCTGGATGAGACGTTTCGTGGAATCCTTTGCTGTGGCTCGTGAGTCTTCAGGTGCAGTACAACTTCACTTCTGCATCCATCGCTGTTCAAGTTCTCAGCGACCCAGGCAGGCCTTTTCATACGGGTCGACATGGCTGGCTGATTTGTGTTGCGACAGCGGTTTCTGTGTGCCGTGTTTGGTTCATCGGCCTGGTGGATCATGCAGCATCTCAGGGCAAGCCAGTGCAAAAAAGCCCATGCAGGGCTTAAATAGACGTGTCTTGCCAGTCGAACTCCGTAGAAGGGACACACTGCAATGCACCACGTCGGCAGGATACCTTGGCTATGCACTCCGCGAGGACGGCTGGCATCATCACTGCCAGACATTTTTTAAGATAGGCCTCGCAGCTTCGGCAGGGCGGGAGGGGAAAAACATAAGATAAGGGCATGCGAAGAAGGACGAGGCAATCTGTCTCAGGGTTTAAGGAGCCAATCAACCTCCCCACCAAAGGTGTTAAGCTAGATCCCGTACCTCTGCCAGGAGCCGAGGTGGGCGGAGGCCAGGATGTGAGAAGGCATCTGGCCATGGCTGTGCACATGCACATTCACCCAAGGATTTCACTTTGGCAACGGTTTTCCTGGGGGCAATGCTTGGCATGCTGGTGATGGGACGTCCGTAACCTAGGCCTTCCACTATCGAAAGCATGCAAAACTTTGTGCGCAACTTTCTGCTGGACAGTCCGAGGTCTCGGTGATCTGCTGGGCCGAGCCAGCGCCATGCAGGCGCTGCTCGTCTTGTATTGCCCTAACCGGCCCTAATCTTATGAAACGTGCTTTTGCCAGGTGACCCTGACTCTGACCGTGCTGGGATCCTTGATCCCAGCATGCGCCTTAGGTGGTAGCAATGCCACGTGCGCCTTCCCTGTCATCCTCTGGGATCGTGACTGTGGGCATGTTGCTGAGTTTTTGTTTGGATCCTTTCGTTGCAGGTATGCTGTGGTATGTGTAGGACGCTTGGTCCTTGGACTCGGTGTAGGCGCAGCAAGAAGCACCCCTTCCAGTCTTGTGTTTTGGCTTTACCGTTTGGATGGGGATGAGACTTTGTCGACGACAGCGCACCTCTGCAAGTTGCATTTGAATGCAGGCGGAATCTATCCCCTATCTGCTGTTTCGTCTGCCGAGGGCTGTGAGGTCGAATTTGGCCTCACGCATGAACACGCACTATCCCGGCTTTTGCAAGACGTGGCCAGGAATCGGCAGCACGAGGGAAGCATGTGGGGCAGGCCAGGGGCAGGATGAGCTAATGGCCAGCAACGTATGTTCGATAGTCGGCGCTGCGCCCTATTTCTCGTTTACATGTTGTTGATGCTGGAAGGCCTTTTTCTTCCAAACCTTTGGCCAGCTTGCGCCATACGCTCGGGCCTGAATTAGTCTTGACTCGATTGCTGGCATGTGAGGTAAGCACATTGCCCGAGCTGAGTTGGTGGCGATGCTTTTGTTGGGGCTGCTTCAGCCTTCCACTCCGGCAGAGTGGGTCGTGGCCCGTGCTGCGGTCACATCAGTTGCATTCGTCCTTTTTTGTCATGCTGGTCATTCTACCGAAACATTTCTCACCTACGAGACAGGCCGGTGGGTGCTTTAGTGACATGCTCAGGTGCCGCAACTCCAGTTTCGACTGCTGTTTGCTCTCGGGGCAGCCCGCACCTTGTGCGTCTGAAATGGCAGCTCCACCCGTGTGGGGGGCGTTTTGAAGTTTCATCTCGCTGGCGCACCCCGCAGATGTTTCGGCTTCAGGTCTCCATCTTTTTCTGCAGGTTGGGCTAGGTCCCGACTGGCAGGGATCGTTTCCGTTCTTCCCCGAGCTGAGAGGAGTCAGAGCCGGAAGGCCACAAGGCAATGCGAGGCAGCTCCTCGGCTTGCGCTTGGTACAGGCATAGTCATCCATGTGCGCGCCGAATGGCTGTACTGCACCGCGTGCATCACAGGTGCCGCATTCATCCTGGCACCAGTGTTGCTGACAGGGTGCTCTGGCACTCGTCCGGCGCTGGGCGAGACTGTTGGAGACTTGGCTGGAGCCAGATACAGCTGATCATTCGCCCTGGTGCACCAGCACGCGGTGTGCGCAGCCCCTGATGCAGTAAGGGCACTACCTCTCGGAGGATAGGCATGCACCGGCATCAACAGAAACCGGACTCGCAGCCCATCTGCATGGATAGTAGAAGTCACCCGTTGCCGTGACATCGCGAGTGCCATCAGAGGTGAATCCAAAGAGATCACTACTCCAAAGGACCAGGTCCTGAGTCTGACAGACATAAGCTTGGCCGCATGTGGGGATCATTTTTGGGGCGGACATGCCGGACGCACCCATCTTCGTGCAGGTCTCATCTCCGGCTGCGGCGACAGCACCGCAAGCATCGGGCACCTGGGCAGGGTAGCCGCAGAAGCTCGATACTCGCCTGGTGCCGTGGATCCAGTGACTCGATGGCTCTCTCAGTTGCGTCAGGCAAGCCCGGTCAGGCACGGCCATTCGGCTGGCACGCGCGGTAAGCACAGCCGGCCAGTGCCTCACATCAGTGTGTGAAGACTGTGAAGACTCAGGGTTCGGCAGGACAACCTTCTCTGCAGGCATCCAAGCCGCACGACAAAATCCGTGGCGACAGCACATGATGCAGGCGAGCCTGCTTCTGATGCCGCTTTCTACCTGCTTTGCCCTGTCGGCACAGTTCCAAGTTTGTCCCGTCGACTCGCGTACTCATAGGGTTGTGGTGGGACGTTTCGCAATCCGTGTGCTACTCTCTGCCATGCAGACATGAATAAAGTGTGGATATGAGTGTATTCGCCCAGGTACATCATTAGAGGCGCCTGGAAGGCATGGGCCAATGTCCCAAGACTGCACTGAAGCGGGGCGGGCTGCATGATTTGTGCATCTAGAATGCACTTCGCACAGGTTCGCAGCGCGCTTTCACATGTGCTTTCGCATATGCTTTCGCCAGCTCAGGCTGGGAATCTTGGGGTTGGTCTGCTCGGGTCCAAGTAGCTGAAGGGGAGTCTGCTTGAACAACGAAACGGTTCTTTTCGCCAGACACTGCCAAGGTTGCGCGCTCATGGCCAGAGCCGTATACTTGTGGTGGGCGGCAGTCCCTTCGAAGCACTGGCGTCATTTGCGTCCGCCAGTTGCCTGCTCTTGAGCCTTGCTTATGCGTCATGTCGCAGGTCCAAAATTCATGGAAGCTCTGGGCATCCAAAATGCAGACGATATTCATTGCGCTCTTCGTGCCATGTCTGAGACGGGGCGCGGCAGCTGGGAAGTGACAGCTTCACGTAGCTCCCACTCGAATCTCACTTGGGCAAAGTGCGAAGGCCCTGGGATCAAACATAAATATCATAAGCATGACATCAACATGTCAATCAGCTGCCGCGGACAAGCCGTGCAGGCGTCCGGAAAAATTGAGCTGCGCGCCTTTTTTTTGCTTTATGCTTGCATGGCATGCGGAGGTCGAGAAGTAGAAGCATGCATGCAAATGGAGTTTGCAAGGTTCCTGCTCTCGTGGTGTTGGTAGCTTCCTTCGGGCAGGAGGCAGGCACGCAACTTCAGTGCCACGATTTGCCAAGCATGGTGATGTCAGACCATGTATTATTAACGTGCACCTTTTTTTCGTTACTTTATACGAGAACCTTGAACCAAAACAAGGGAAAGGGTACTCAATTGCCTAACGCTTTGCGCTCTTCTGGTGTGCTCGTCAGCAATAGAGCCTTCCAATGCGAGAACGGGAGCGGGCACAGGTTCTGGAAATGACCCCCTGTTCTTTTCTCCTCACTCTGTTTTTTACACTTTGTGAACAGAAGCTTGCCCGTCCTCGATCTCTTGATGGTGGGTAGACAAGTTGGGAAACTTTGAGCTGAGGCCCAGGCAGCGGACATTAGAGCCAAAATGGTCAAGCCATTTTGGCATGATGTTCCTGACACGTGTCTTGCTGCGGAGCTGGCTTGGCGTTTTCGAAGTTTTTTGCCTGCGTGCAAGAGCGCAAACACAGCATGGAGGCACGAGATGCGACATGCTGAGCTTTTCCGTATATGGAGATGTTGCATGGTGCGAGCGCCCAACCCGAAGCCCGCTTAAACGTACGTCGTTACTCAACTCAACGAGAGGCAACAAGAACCTACAAGTTCCCCCCGCCCCTGCACCCTAGAGACTGCCGCAGGACTCCGAGGAGTTCGCAGCGGCACGAGACGCCCAAGCGCATGGTGCGCGGCAGCTTCGCCATGCAGGAATCGCGTCGACACTTCTAGGCCGCCGGGGCAGGGGCCGGGCATCGGCGTAGCTTTCGCAACTGAATCCAAGTAAGTGAGCGTGGGAAGAGATCACCGTGGCAGGCACCGCAGGTTCCTGGTGCCACTTGGAAGCATACGAAGTAGGCCTTGCCAGAGAGTGGCACAATGATGCCCCGAAAAACCCGATACTTACGACTCCTTCGAACCTGTGTGTGTGGGCTGATCTCCGCAAAGCCACCAAGATGCAAAACAACGAAAAAAGCCAAAGCCCAAAACAAAGCAACAAACAGCCAAGACAACGAAACCACAAACAGCCAAACTTTCTGGGCCTTTGTCCTCTGGGTCGGGGGGACAATATTGTTTATGTTTTCCTTTTGCTGGTTTTGGGGTCTTCGGAGACAAATTGCGCGCTGTTTGCCTTGGTCCTAGAGGCATGCGCTTTCGACTAGAACAAGTGTTCTTTGTTCCAACAAGTGATTTTGGCGCCTTATTCCAGTAAAACAAAGACCCAAAGAGCAACCACACACACACAACAAATGAAAAGCGACCAGAACAAAGTCCCTCTGGGTCCGGAGAATATTCTTGTGTTCATTTATTGTTTTGCTGGATCTGCGGTTTTCTGAGGGAAGCGCGTGCTGTTTGGGGGTTTGTGCAGTTGCGTGTGCACTGCAATTGGCACCCTCCATTAGGAGATGTGAACGCCACATTTTTAGAAAGATAGGGTGGTCTTGTAGGGCGGGGGGAGGGGGTGGTTGTACCCAGTATTTGTTCTTTTCTTTCTAGATCCTATCGACTCTCTATTCCTGGGATTGTCGCTCATACCTGCCATACAATGATTATATGTTGCCACTGCTCTGGTTGTACTCGCCGCCGCTATTTTGCAGAACATCGTGCGTCGGGGCTCAACATCATTTCAGCTTTTGAACATCAGGTCTCTACGACGCTGCCTTCTATGGCACTTCTATCTTCGCGCCAGGGCTCCAGCTCAGGAGCTTAGGGTGATGGTCCTTGGCTGCGACAGTGGGAAAGCCTGAGGCCAACGATCCTTCAGCACATGTGCCTCACGGGGTCCATGGTAGATGGGCGCTGCGGCTTGGCCGAAGTAGCGGCGGAAGCTGTGAGAGGAGCTCCAACAAGGAGAACGTACACATGGCGATGCTCTGAGGTGAACAAACGTTGCTGCAGACCTCGCAGCAGACCGCCATCATCACGGCCATGGGCCTCCCTCTGAGATTTTGTGCCAATGTGGGCACACCATGGCGTAGCAATTTTGCAGCGGAGTCTCGTGCCCTGCAAGGCATCCCAGGCTGCTACGCTGCGATGCTGGTGGTCGACAGGCGCGTGTTGTGCCTGTTGTGCCGGAGTTTCCCGATTTTCCACGCATGGGGAATCGGCAAGGATGGGCTGCAAGCGTCTGAATGCCTACGGTTTCCTAGCAGCTCGGCCAAGTGACACAGCTAACCCGCAGAACTCGAAATCAGGCCGGGTCTTTTCGATGTCTGAGGCCCTTGCAGTCTCTTTCGCTGCTCTTGCTCTGGCCTGGGTGCTGGCGCCCCACGCGCCGCGCACTTCAGATCCTTCCTGTGCACATTGCAAGAAGCTTTGAGTCAGCATCTAAGCTCACCTACTGAGGCATTGGGTCCACTTTGCCTCTTCCTCAGCGCATGGTCGAACCATTCCATCCTGAAACAACACTCTCGGAGATGATCTGGCGTTCCAGGCACTTGCCTCGTGAGAGGTGCTTTTCTGCTTGCTCACCTTCCTTCTCAATTGGGGTCCCAACGTCGGCACATACGCCCGAAACTCAGGTCGTGTTTAAGAGTTAAAGAATGCAGATGTGGGGTTTTCGGGGCTGTCAGAGATGTAAGGTACTCCCAGTTGTTTGCTTCCCGACCGCGATCCGGAGCACGTGCGCGGCACTGAGTCCCTGGCTTCGGAAGTACTCACCCTAGTCATCAGACCTCAACCTGTGACATCAAGCCACGTGTGTGCACAGGCTTGAAATGTCAGGCCCAAAGAATCCAAAGAATGCCCGTTGTGGTCAGTCTTTTCGAACGGCTACGTGCTCTCTCGAATTCATGAATGGTTGTTCTTGCCCTCCACGCTTGCCCATGTATGGGAAGTCTGAGCTGGCAAGAGCTGCCTTCCTTGTGACACTACAAGGTCGCGTTTGTGGACCAGTCATTTTCATGCAGATCTTTCCTGCGACTAACCTCGGGCCCCCAGATGAGGACAAAGAAACAGCACAGAAGAGACCTTGGAAGACAACTTTTCTCGCCCTGGCGCTGCGCCAGCACATGCAGCACCTTGCGCAACACCGAACAACTTGGTCACCGCGAGATAGGGCTGAGGAAAACAGTAAGCAGGCTTTACAGTTCATGGCATCGGGTTCCGGGTTTGTTTCACTGCTTTCCCGAGGCCACGGACTCTCAAGTGCGGGTGGCAAGGTTGGGGCACTGGTGCGGGGCCAAGGCCCTTGACAGCACTGGCGAATGTTGCTGTCGTGATCAAGTGGGCTGAGCGAGGTGGGTGCCTTGATTTTCGAGCCCATCAGCTCCGGCGCCAATCTCGGTCAATTCGTTCGCCACCAACAACCAAAGCATACCTCAACCGCAAGTCGCTTCTTGTCAGGTCCCCTTGGCATGACGGGGGTTTTGTGGATCCAGGCTGCTTGGTGCCTAGCTACACTGCAAGAATGTGAGTCCTCGATTGCGTTCACCAAACAAATTCTATCCTCCCAAAAGCAGCACGTGTCTGCAGCAAAGCATACGCCCTTGCAGCAACATCGAAGGGAGCAAACCCGAAGTTGAATAAAGACTCCCCCCCCCAATACGCACATGTGAAAGCTCAAAGTCTGCAGTTCTACAGGTCCGTCTGTGGTCTATCTTCGCAGTGCGATTGGCAACCCGTGCATTTGGTTACAACTTGGTTGAACTTCCAGGTGCAGGTTGGTAGACTGGTTGAACTTCCTCGTGCGGGTTAAACTCTTTAACTTGTTTGAACTCCCCGGTGCAGGTTGGTACTTGGTTGAACTTCCAGGTGCGGGTTGGCCACCCCGTGCTGGATGCAAAAGGTCGATGAAGCCGCGCAGCGCTCGTGGCTGGGGACCGCACGTTTGTCTCGTATCTTTGGACGCAAATCGCCTTCTCGCCTCGGCGCGGGCTTGCCCGTGTTCGCCGTCCTCGAAGCTATCCTCGCTTTTGCGCGTCGGTGCTCGCGAGATGCGAAGCTGTCGTCGATTTTGGACTTCCGGGCCCACACGGTCTGTGGCTGTTTGGAGTCTGTGCTGGCAGAGTCGTGTTTAGGCTCCAGATCGTGGCGTGGGTTCCAATTCTCGTCTAAACCGTCTAAACCTGTTGGCATTTGTCAAGCGGAGCTTGGGGCTAGAAGCTCGAAAGACACGATTTGCACCCAGCGCCCCATACGTCATCGGTTTCGAGAAGCCTGCTCAAGTCGCTCTCAGCTTCAACACTCTACCCGTGGTAGGAGATGTTTGCAAGTTGACGATGTGGACGGGATCAAGGAGCTAGTGGGAATTTCCCGCAGAATAAATGTTCACAGACCACGGCCCTTGAGTCGGGGGCTGGGCAGTTGAGACTAGAAGGCGCCCAAATATTTCGGTGCCCGATCTGACCTTCCTTGACCTAGAAGCTCGTCTGCTTTTTTTGAGCGGGTGCCAAACAAATTGGTACAAAAGAGGCTTCCCGTGAACATGAGCGGTGTGCATGAGGTCATCTGCATGCTGGGTGCAGCTGTTGCGCCGTCCCTGGCTAGATTGCAACAGCAGCTCTTTGTGATAGGAAAGAGGCCGCGTTTGAGCTTTTGCCATGTCTGGCACCAAGTCCTGGGTCTTCCTGAAGCACGACTGGGAATACGTAGCCTGTGGTGCCTCACGTGGGAGTCCTGGAAATGCCCTGGCTTCCTGTGAATCTGAGACGCAGACCTTGCTGCTCGATACCTGATTGGGCTTCGGGGTGCTGAGGTGGCAGCTTCCGAAACCATGTGGAAGTTGCCTTGAACCGAGCGATGCATGAGCTGCCAAGCCCCAGTAGCAACTTGAGCTCTGCAAGCTTCCTAGCGCTGCCTCAATTAAGGCGGGCCCCATCTTGGTGGAATGAGTGTGGGGGCAGATGTTTCAGTCCCAGTGCCAGCAGCCAGGGGCCCTCAGCCTTTGAATGATGAACTTATGGAAACATGTCTTCCAATTGAAAATCATCCCCGCAACTTGATCTGAATGGGGGCTTACTTTGTGGTGAGTTGCATATGTGAATGGTACCAGCCATTTCGTTGCGGGCGCCCACAACAGCCACAAATTGATACTGTCCCACTTGCCTCACTTGCCCCGGAAGAGCTACTTGATGTTGCTCCACTTGCCTCACGTGCCCCACTCGCTGCCCCGGAAGAGCCAGTTAGTTTATGTTGTTCCACTTGCCCCGCTTGCACTTGCCCCACTTGCCCCAACCTGCTACATGCCACAAGTCTGCTTCAAGAACAGCCCGATTTGAGACAGACTTGTGGCTGGGGCAAGCATGGGGCAAGGGCCTCGCTTCGTTGTGGGCTGTTTGCCTCAAGGACAGCGCGGTTTGATGCAGACGCCCCCACTTCCCCCGTTGCCCCGCTTCCGCCGCTTCCCGCACCTCCCCACTTCCCCCACTTCCCCCACTTCCCCCACTTCTCCCAATTCTCCCAATTCCCGTACTTCCCCCACTTCCCCCCAAGTGAGGCAAGTGGGCCAACAGGGGCAAGCGGGGCAAGCGGGGCAAGAGGGGCAAGAGGGGCAAGAGGGGCAAGAGGGACAAGAGGGACAAGAGGGGCAGAAATCACTCAGCAGTTAACACAGGGCAAGTGGGGTAAGGAGGGCAAGTGGCACGTATCGTTTCCGCTTCCCGACCAAAGCAAGTGGGGCAAGCGGGCCAAGTGGCAGAAAAATAGTTAGCGGTGCAGGTTTGCACGTGCACTGAGCCATTTGAGGCATTCATTGACGTCTTGGACGTAAATTGCTTGCCTGGCGAGGAAGATCCTTGCCATGTTTCGGAGGGTTCTTTAGCCTCGCTGAAGATGATTGTCCGGTGCAACTACGCCCGATAAGCCATGTCCTGCCCTGCTATAGACAGGGAAGCGACTTGCCAAAAACTGGAACCGTCAGCAGGGCAGCATGCCAACTTGTTTGATTGCTGGCTGGCAAGGGTGGCCGATGCAGTGCTCACATGTGCTCACTACGCTTGGGAAACATTTGACAGGGAAGTGTTTGTTCGAGTTTCCTGACAACATCAAACAACTTGTGCAGCATCCAATTCAACTTGCCTCCGTTGTTAAGCCATCATCGTGCCGGACATGCTGGCATCACCATGGCTGCTGGCTGTGCCGGGTGCCAAGACATCTGGTACAGCCTTTGTTTAGGCAGTGTCGTCGTGTCGCCAGTATCCTGGAACGTTATGCACCCTGGATCGTCGCAGCCATTTTTCCCAGAAGCCCGGATTCAACGAAGCGCCCGTACAGTCCATATAAAAGCGAAGCTTTGTGTCACTCATGCTTGGGATGAAGGACCGGCTGGGGTCGTTAGCCACTCACAGCTGTGGCTACAATGTGCTGACGCAGGAAATCAAGCTGATTGCGGAAACATGCGCCATCGGAGGCAGCTACATACTAATCAGTGCCAGCCTGATCACTTTTAACAAATACCTCATGACCTTTGGCTGCAACAGAAGCGGCTGTGTGCATGTACGCATGCTGCACCTAGGAGAGAAGAGAACCTGTGCAGGAAGAGTCTTCATTTTCTTGCATCCTTTCACATGCACATGTGGGAGAACATCATGCGGCAGCCAAGGAATGCTGAGCGCTTTCCCCACCCAAAGGCGATGACTGCAATGCACATGCTGATGACCATGGTCATGTCGCTGCTGCTCTACACTGCCTCGCCGAGCCTGTACCCAACAATGGGAAAAGCCCGCGAGAACTGGAAGGTTCTGCCTGGGCCTTAAGCTTGGCCAGACTGACCCCAGCGACAACTAGCTTATGCAAGTTGATTCGCTGACAGGTTGAAGTACATTGTGCCACTGGGAATGTTGTTTGCCCTGGCCTTGTATTGTTCCAACCGCGCCTACCTCTACTCCAGCGTTGCCAAGCTGCAAGAAAGTCCGCCAGGTTGAGACCTTCGGCCTTGTCTTATGTTTAGGCCGTCTAGGCAGTTGTGGACCGATACAGGGCAGGGAAAGCCGGTCAGAGGTGTCGAGTAAGGGTATCATCCCAGAGCTCCCTCAGCCAAGCATCTTTGCAGGTTGCCTTCCTTCAGTTCTGCCACTGGGCCTGAGCTGTCTCGAGCTGCATGGGTCGCGTGGATGTTCTCGCGCAGCGTTGTTTCATGCCATGCTGCTGTGAAGGAGAGTTGCTGTCAGAGAGCACTTTGCCCCCCCAGGGTACACAGTGAAAACCTAGCGGCCTCGTGCAGGAACACGGGCAGAATGCACGGAATGTAGCCCCAAGTAGTGATGCCCAGCTTTGTCACGAACCTGTTCTGCAGCTGCGGCTTTCGGGCGCCTAGCGAGGCAAGGAGGGCAATGTGGCCCTGATCTTTGCCATGTCCTGCGTGCTGGGCCTTCAGGCCAGTTTGGGAGAGGGTGGAGGGTGAAGGTTAAGACAGAGAAAGAGGCCGAGACCGATACCCCTCGGAGGCCTTCAGCTGGACGAAGGTTGCAGTGCTGAGCATCGTCGTAGTCGGATGTTCGCTGTGTGCTCATGGAGCCCTGGCTTAGTGCAAGTTGCTATTCATGAGCCCCGGTCTTGGATCCGAACCTGCAGATAGGATCAGCCGAGGCGAGATCAACTTTGTGTGGATGGGCCGCCCAGCAATAACCCGGAGACATCCATTTCAGACCATGTGCTTTAGGTTCATTTTTCAGAGACGGGGCGTGTTTCGAGGGCCTGGCAAGGGGGTCTCTCAGGCTTCATGCTCCAGATCACCTCCCAGTTTGCGGAGTGCTCAAAGAACCTCATCGGCGAGGTGGTGATGACCGGGGCGGGCATGAAGCTGTTTGGCTTGGAGTAAGCCTGCAGCCGACACACCATGTGGATTGCTTCGTGCAGCTACTGCCCTGCTCCAAGGCTGGATGTGCTGACTTTTGTGATGTTCCAGGCTCCATGCTCGTTGGTCCCCCTGCTGTCTCTTGGTTGCTGTTCGGAGGTCATGCCTGAGCCAAGTGGAATGTTGAATGACACTTATGCGTCCAAGTCTTTCCTCCGGTAGCAGCTCCCAGGATCAGTGTCGTGATCTCGTGGGAGCCCGAAGTGTGGACGAACTTTCTGGCGCACTGGCAGTTGCGCCTAAGCTGCAGGGTTGAGACAGCACAGCGTTGTCGAACAAATGCTAGGGCGTCATGCAGAAAGGCGTTCAAAGGGGGGTCGGACCGCACTGAAGCCTGACCACCAATGCAGGATCATGCTGAATGCCCTCAACGCTTTTGCATGGCACTCAGGGCTCCAAGCCAAAAGGATGACCTGTTGGAGACTCTGCTTTGTGATCTTGACCAGGCACTCAACCTGATCATCGCCACGGCCCTGAAACGGCTCTCCGCTGTTGCCTTCGTTATCATTGGAATTGTGAAGGACCCGGTTCTGACAAGCTCACAAGATCCGGCAAGCCTCGCAGTTTAGGTTTTGCGTGCCATCTTGCACCATTTTTGCCACAGGACTCTGTGATTGTAGCAACCTCTTCCTTCGTGTTTGGGGACCACATCTCCGCACAGCAGCAGATTGGCTTCGCTGTGGTTATGCTCCTTGCCATTGCCTAGACTGCCCCAGATTCCAGAGGCTCGAGCATGAAAGCGCTGGTTTGTGCCCTTTATGCCGAGGACGGGCATTGCTGCGACCCAAGCTTACGACACCGAAAAAGCTCAGCTCAGTAAGTGATGCTCCTGTGTTCCCACTCCGAACTGGTTCCGACCTGGTTCCACATTTGCACAGGTAATAATAATAAGAAGACTAATAATAATAATACTAATAATAGTAATCATAATAATGATAATAGGAAGAATAGCAGGTAATAATAATAGGAAGACTAATAATAATAATGATACTAGGAAGAATAGTAATAGTAATAATAATGATAGTCAAATAAAGTATTAAGAAGTATCTTGGCACCTCATCCTTCCAAGGCCCTGTGGGGCAACCTGAAGATCCGAGAGCAGACCGAGAAGGACAAGCTGAGGGAAACGGAGCCTCTGACCAAGGACAGGAGTTTAGGGTTTAGGGTTTGGGGGTTAGGGTTTGGTTCCCAGGCTCTGCCAGGTGCTCTCCTGCGTGGGAGTGGTGTTTCTTCTTTTTGTAAATGCCCGGTGTCAGGAGCCTTCCCGAGTCTAGAGCCGAGCTGGCGCCTAGCTCGTGCAAGATGCGGTGCAACACCGCGAGCGGATCAAGCCTGCTGTGCAACGCATAGACTGGTGCCGAAAAGAGGAGGATAAAGAAGGCGTGCCACTGCTTGCAAAGCGAATGTCATGGATGCAAGGAAAGGACATGGGCTTGGGCCCAGGCAGCCTGCGCTTTTCCGAACCTTTGAGCTTCCACCCACTGAGGGCCAGGCACCCGCATGGCCTCGGCCATGAAAAGCCAAGAACCACAAGCATGTGAGCAACCTCTCGGGTCGAATCTCTAAGGCCACAAGGACTGGTGCTGGTCCTTTCCGGCCGCCTCTGCCGAGGTCAAGCTTGCACTCTGCTGGCAGGCTTTGTCGCTGGGAGGATGAAGCCCGTTCTCTGTCAGGCGTGCTGCTTTCGTGCCGAGGCCACCTCAGTGCAGGCCTGCTGGGCTTACCTGGGGTGCTTTCAGGACCTCCCTTCACGTTTAGGTCCAAAGCCGATGCTGGCCAGAAGCCTTGATGGGGGTCGCCTTCCTCCTCTGCTGCCTCTCCGTGGAGCAGCACGGCTTTGCTAGAAGTTGTGCGGCCTGAAATGGCTGGGATAGCAGCGAATTTACTGGCAAGTCAAGGGCGATTTTTTGAGAGCAAGCTGAGGCATGCGGCAACTGTGAAGGCGGAATGGCGCCAATCCTGCATAGACACTAGAGGGGCTTCATAATGCGCACCTGTGTTTGCAAGATGTGGTTGACATCATATGTCACCCAAGCGTCCGGAGGCACGTGAGTCGCTTTCTGACAGATGGTCAACGTCGCCCGGCAAAGGCGGCCTTTTCCGCCTTCTGTTGAAGCTTGAGTGCTCTGACAGTATCAAAGGTCCGCTCAGTCCATCAGCATTGCTGGAGGACTTGGCTGGAGGCCGTTGACACACGAACGTTGGGGGTTCAAGTCTTTGTGCCCGCAGAAGTGGCAAGAGTCCTAGTTAAATGGAAAAGGCTTTTGGGGCGTTGTTCCTTGGAAAGGTTGACCCTGCGCGCCAGGATTTGGGCCTCTCCACAGCGCCTACCACGCCAAAGATGCGCTTTGGGCTCGGGCCGCGTCATGCGATGCTTCAGCTTCAAGCCAAATAAGAACTAGTAAGAACTAATAATAGTTGTAATGGTAAAAGTAACAAAAATAATACTGATAATAATAAAAGATAAGAAAGGTAATAAAACTAGCAACAAAAGCAATAACAACAATAACAATAACAATAACGATAACGATAACAATAACAATAACATCAATAACACTATCAATATCAGTATCAATATCAATATCAATAACAATATCAATAACAACAATAAAAACATCGCTCAGGGGGGTGCTGCTTCAACTGGTGATGGCGCTGCCGGTGGCCCTTGGCCTCAGCAGTGATCCTGGGAGGGTCCTCTGCTGAAGGGTGCTGCGAGGTTTGGGCCCACCTTGGCGCTACTGCTAGGCTGGCATTTGTGGTGTCATTGCAGGCATTTACTTATGACAGCCTCCGGTGCTAGGTCTGCTAGGTGGTGGGTGATGCACCGATCCGTGGCCGTTTTACGTAGCTCCGGGGTCGATTGGTTGATTATTAGTTTCCAGCAGCAGGTGGGGCAGTGCATGGATCAGGTGATCGTTCCTTCCCAGAAGCGGTGGTCAACCTCAATGCGGATGGTGTGCGCGACGTTTTTGCGAACATTCTTGGCGCATCTTTGCATCGTCCGGGGAGGCTGGCTCTTGAGATGCTCAAATTTGTGGATGATGTGGAGGCCAATTGTGCGGATGCAGCTTGCACGATGCCCTCGTGCAGCATGTGCTCAATGCCATTCATTGCTCATCATCAGGCTTCTCTTCTACATTCCTCAGTCCCAGGCCTGAATGTCATGGGTTTGCGTTCACGGGTCATTTTTGGCATGCTGCCAGGTCGCGAGTCGCGTTTCGGCCCTGTCTGGGATGCCAGGCGGAGCTCTGTGGTTTGTTGAACCGATGGGCACTGCATGCAGCGTCGGCCGGAAGATATGAACTCGCGTTGAAGCTGTGTGAACTCATGGCGGAATGAAGAGGCACTGGAATCGAAGTTATCAGGCCAGGTAGACTTTGCATGGGTTCGCCGAGATGTGGCAGCGATAGTGCGTCCACTGGGGAAGGGGCAAGGCACCAGCCTCCCCTTTCGAGCCGTGGCTTGTTGAGCTGCGCCCTGAGATCCTGCCGCTAAGTGGCGTGAGAAATGGGTGAGAGAGTGCCAGACGTGCTGGGACGAGATGTCGTGTTAGTTGTGCTGACCGTGATTGAGGCCCGGCTGGGAGGTGTTGCTAGCAGGCCCCTCGGTACTTGCAAGACATGTGCCTCAAGCAACTGACCACAAACTTCCTACGCCAACAACAACAACAACTTGCAGTGGCAGTAGTGGCGTAGTGGCATGTATTTGCAGTCCTTGCGAGCAGAACTAGCCAACAAATCGCTTGCGGCCACTCAACCAGGTCGAGCTGCAGCCTCCTTCTCATCAGTTGCCACTGGTGCGCCAGGGACAGGTTTTGCTATGTTTCAGCATGTTCTGTTGCAGCGAGACTGCTTGTCCTGTGGCACGCAAGGCCATGGTCCCTATCAGTGATGAGGCATTGTGCATCTGCGTAGACTTCGAGCCACGGCCTCTCACATGGTTTTGTGCGTGCCAGGACCTCGCGGGCCCTTTGGTCGACTCCCGGTTGTGGGTTAAACCCTCATGCTGCCAGTCAGTGAAGCTGTGAAGCCGGCGTTTTTCACCACGATTGCCACATGAAATGCCCTCCTTCCGCAGAGTGAATGCCCTCAAAGCTCCACTGCACAGACCCCCTTGGGTCGTTTGAATGTGTCGGGCCTCTGAAGTTTCGCCTTGCTGCACCCAAACCAAATTCATGACCAATTGCATTAAGAGGACGTCCATCAAGCAGCGCATGGCAATGGCTCGCGCTCGGCCCCTTGTTTGGGCGCACCGCGGTGCATCCAAGATGTGCCCGGAAAATACCTTGGCAGCCTTCCGAGAAGGCGTCTATTCTCAATTTCAGGGCAGCGTTACCTAGAACAATTCGAAAGGGCATGTGAAGGCAAGGACAGTGTCATGGAGCCGTCGTCACTTGGCAGTTTTCATTAGCTTAAGTGGGAAGGCTCCTAGGAGTCGCAAGCGCGACCTCGCTTGGCGGGTCAGGATATGCGGCAAAAAGTGTGTAAGACATCAACAGCTCAAAAAGGTGAGGGGGTGCTCTCCCCCGCCCAACCTGTCTACTTGGTTTTGTTCAAGCGGTGCCGTCGAAGTACAAAACATGAGATATGAGAAAGGTTTGCCTGCTAGACCCCGGCGACCCCGCGACTTTACTCAAGTATTTCGGAGGACTGGCAGCTGGAGCAGACGGAGTTGAACTGGATGTTCACCCTACATTGGATGGGCATGTGGTGGTGATCCACGATGCCACGCAGGACACATGGCAAGTACCTTGTGCCTCAGGTGCAATTGACTTGCCCTTCTTTCTGGATGCATCCCGAAAGGACAGAACTACCAACGGCACGGGCTTAGTTTGCCGTGCGTCTCTGGACGAGATCCGGCGACTGGATGCTGGCGCGAAGCACTCCGCAGCCTTCCGGGGCGAGCGGGTGCCTCTCTTGAGTGAGGCCGTGGCAGACAGAAGCAGACTGGGCAAAATGAAAAAAACAGGATTTTACTGGATTTGCGAGGATTTGTGGCTTCGGCTTCGTTGTGTTGTGCTACGAGACGCGGTGTTCAGCAGACACCTGTAAACCATGAGTGCAGGTTCTTGACCTCGTCATGAACTGGCCGGGTGGCGACAAGAAAGTTCTCATCGAACTGAAGGGTGGCTTCTCTGGGGTTCCGGATTGGGTTCAGAGAACGCTGCGGCGAGTGGGCATGCTGAAGCAGGAGCCATCCAATCCCGGCTTGGCACGCTTGGTTGCAGATGTCTTGCTGCCCTACTCACATCAGGTCGAGGAGGGCCGGATTCTGGCTCAGTCTTTCCACCAGCCTTATTTGCATGAGTTGCGTGGGCTGATGCCCAGCCTGCAAGTTATGTACCTGTCTTTGAGCTCTAGGCTAGGATTGCTGGAGAAGGAGGACTTGCAGCATGTTGGTCTTGGATTCTCGGGCGTGGCTGTCAGACATCCTTCGCTGTCTGCACAGGCAACTCAACAGCTTCACGTCGTGCAGGGACGGGTGTTTGCTTGGACCGTGGATGCGATCGACGATCTGGAAGCAGCAGTTGCAGTGGGCGTCGATGGTATCATTACGAACTATCCTGACAGAGCTGTGGCCTTGCTTGCGGGCCATGTCCCTCATGTCCCACGACAACGTGGCCTGGCTAGCTGAGCCCTGCTAAACCAATCAAAGGTCATAGAGCTGATGCTGCAGCACAGTTCTGCCTACATGTGCCTACATGTGCCTACATGTGCCTACATGTGTCTACATGTGCCGGGGAACAATCCTTTCGCTTTCCTCAGCACCCTGCCGAGGATGGCGCGGATTCTGTTGCCGTGCGAAGCAAGCAAGGCGAGCGTAGAGCAACCGACATGATTCGGGATGGCTTTTTGGCAACGACGAGCATCTTCTCCACCTCCATGCAAGAGCAGTTCCAGTAGATTCACGGGCCAGGGCTCCGGTGTGGCCAAATTAGTGTCTGGAAGTAGAGCGTGTGTGCCGATAGGCGCAGAGGCGAGAGCCTGCAACCATTCCAGCGTGGCAGGGTCACCGTCCCTCGCAGTCCATGCGTCCATGGCAAGGCTGTGAGACCTGGGAGGTCTCTGTTGACCGTAGACCTTTGTTGACAGTCCACCTCCGTGCTTTTGTCTGTACTTACAATAGTGAGCGAGTTGGGCTCGAATAAGAGGAATGAGGGTGGAGACGCTCACCATACAACTACTGTACATTGCAAAGGGTGTCCCGCTCATTTAATCTGATTGTCACATTCAGTGAGCAAGCTGTGGATCAAACGTGTTTCTCCAAGTTGCGCACGACTAGGCAAGTGGCCAGGTTGCCACCAACTCCTGTAATATTGCAGCCTTGCATGCGCGTGGCAAAACCACCTGTGCACCACATCCTTCAGTTTGTCTAAGGTTCCACCTATCAGTATCGCTTCTCTACTTCGGCGTCATGCAAGGTTCTCGGAGGAGGTGGCCCATGCGTGGTAGCCTTTCGGGGCGTCAAGGAGTTCCATGGTTGATTTCGGCACGTGAAGATCCTTGGCCGAGGTCCAGCGCGTGCAATGGATTGCTGCATCACCAGCAGAGCTGCTAACGTCTGCCGCTGGGCTTCCATAACTCCCCCCCTACACGGCTCCATTCGCTTTCCACTCGATCTTTGATTTCATCCTGCACCTACAATGTCTGAACACCTCTGCTTGACGATTCTGAGTAATTCTGGTCGGCTTCGTGTCAAGACTCAAGACGCTTGCGGCAGAGTGTGCCAGTATTGTGAAGGCTGTGAAGGCTGTGAAGGCTGTGAAGGCTGTGAGAAGGATGGGCTGCTTCTTCCTAAGTTGCAAGGTTTGGAAGCTCAGCCGCGAGTTGACACTGCTGTCACAGAGCAGCAGCCCTGGTATACAGCCTGGTGCTGGGGTTTAGCGTTTAGGGTTTAGTGCAAAAAAGGGTTAGGCTTTAGGCTTTAGGCTTTAGGCTTTAGGCTTTAGGGTTTAGGGTTTAGGGTTTAGGGTTTAGGGTTTAGGGTTTAGGGCTGCCGCCTACGGAACATCGAGCTTATCATGCTTGTCTCACGTCAACTTTGCAGGGCGCGCGTGTTCAGCACATAACACCTTCGGGGAGCACCCCGAACTTTCGGAAGGTGAACAGGGTTGGGATTCGCTGATCCGCTCAAGCGGGGTAAGCATTCGTTCGGATACAGTTCCGCGTGATTGCTCGTTGGCTTGCATACCGAATGACACCGAGCACAGCGTCTGCTACATCCTAGGCTAAGAAGGAACTAATGTCCCTCCTGTGTTGGCAGGCTTGGTTCTATTGCTGACGACGTTTGACTTGCTTCGGGCTTGGCACCTTCGGCGCCAGACACGGTTCACTGTTCACTCTTCATGGCATCTCGCGACCGCCAAGGCGTCGCTCCATCAACGTGTTTCCAGGAGCAGCTCGGTGAGAGTTCTCAGCGAGTCAGCTCCTGACGTTCTGCAGGGGGGGTTCCAGGACCGCAGCTTCGACTCTCTGATCCGCCGCTGCATTCTGACGCCTGCTGTGCGTGTCTCAGCAATGTCGAAGTCCCCTGCTCCTGCTCAACAGCTACGCTTGGTTTGTGCGACATGTCTTGTCTTTGAAGGCACGACATGTAAAGTACACTTAAAGTACCAAATCCTGATTATCCAAATTGCGGCTGCTGCGATCATACGAGAGTCTGCGAAGGCGAGCGAAGATGCGAAGACACGCCAAGCCGAGTGAAGCCGGGCGAAGCCACGAAGGGACGCAACGAGGAGTGAAGACACGCGAGAAGCGCACGCACTCCCGCACGCGCGGCAAAGCTAAACTCCCAAGTAGGGTAGGAGAGACGTCGGACATTGTTGGGTTGGTTTGCCTGCTTGGTGCGAGTGCGCGCGTCGAAGCCCTGAGCCGCTGCCTAGAACCTATGCACTAAACACTGAGCTCTGCTCTAAACTTTCCACCCTCAAACGCCCCAAACCTGTTCCCTTGTTCGAGACTGTTAACCGTGCATGCAGGCTCCGCAGGCCCTAGGCCCTCAGTTTTGCTTGCATGGTGCCACAAGCAGAATCAGTTTTCCGGAGTATGCAGCTTCTTGGAGTCTACCAGTGAAGCTTGAATGGGAGCAGCGCGGCCACAATCCACACCGCATGACCTGCGGAACATGTCATCGCGGGAACTGAAAATGAGTCTACGGAGGAGTCGGCGATTTCTGTGTTTTCAAGCTGGAGCATGCTTTGTCTCTCGGGAACTGGCATTTTACACACCACGAACGGCGCTGCTTTGGGTACAAAGTGTACAAGGTTGGGAAATGTTTCAATGAAGTCAGTGGCAGCTTTGGGCATCCAACGTGCGTCTTTTGAATTTTGTGCCAGAGTTTTCGGGGACGAGCATCTGAGGCGTTGGGCATGAACCACACTGTAGGAAATGTAGCGATGATGATAGTCGCTCCTGGTAGAAGTCACAGGCTTCGTGGACTGAGTTCGAAGCAGGGTTGAGTCCTGCAGCAACGTCCCTTGGCGTCGCTGGATACTCGACGCTCGTCGTCACTTGGTGTCATTCGTCTTCGACACTGTGTAATCATCAGTGCAATGAAAACTAACGTTTTCTGAAGTTCCATCGCTTCGCTGGGTGTCGCCCGTCCTAGCTCGTCGTCAGTTGTCTTCTCTCGGCGCTCAGAGCCTTATGGTAAGTTGTCCTTGCGGTTTTTGGATCCTTTACGCCGATGTCATCAGCTGCATATACCGCGCTTGACCACGTGGTCTGCGATGTCAGGTGAGCGCTACAGGATTCTCGGTGGGCTGTTGGAGCGACTACGCCAGGAGTGCGATTTCGTGGCTGAAGTCACAAGCATATCAAGCATGCCCTGTATCGTTGTCCACTGTCCAGGACCTTGGAAAACAGAGGCTTGTTTATGTAGAAGTCGGTGTCGCCATGCGCCAAGTGTTTGCACATTTGCATTGGGATGGGCAGCTTGAATAGCATCAGTGACTGCATGGCCCATCATGGCCCACCTTGCCCAACATGCAACATTTTCTTTTTGCCAGGGCCCAGTTGACAAGTGGGTTCCCTGCCCGAGGCCGATGGGCTGACGGCCCTCTTTCTGATGCGTGCGGGAACCTGGTTACCCTCAAGCTCCCCCGACCGTTGCGCGCGCACGTTGGTCACCACAACTGCCTTGGTCCTCCGTTGCAGTGTCAATTCTGTGGGGCTGCAGACCGGGTTTCCTCCCTTATCTTTGGCATTGGTTGACGTGCTTCGGCAGTGAGTTCTTCAACGTTTCCAGTGTGGTTGAGTCATGTTGGGTCAGCGTCTCCAAGCATGGACCCCCCGCCTCCCCTGTCAATGATACCTCGCCTGCGCGAAGATCTTGATCACAACCCTGGAAATGGACAGTAGTCACCAGGTAGCCTTGAGACCAAGAGCCGGGGTGAGGGAAGTTAGAGGAAGGTGGCTGTTCACTGCCAGACTGCATGGTTTCGGCTCCAGTCAAGCTCTTCAAACCTTGTGCACCGTATACAGAATTATACAGATCGCATCTTTCAATTGCCCGTTGATTTCATGCACAAATCCTCAAGGTTGGTGTTGTTTGATACCGGCGCCGGCCTAGCCGCCAGGCTCTGCAGGTGTTCAACCTTTAGTGGTCAGACTAGGCCGCAAACATCCGCAAACGCATGCCACAGGACTTGTGCTTTGCCAGATGATGACTGGCACATGGGCACGTAGCCGCGTAAGCCATAGTGCGCGCACAGGGATTCATGGTGTTGTGACCCACGCTTTGATTGCAGTTGCTGGTTCTGGGTCATGCCGTCAAGATCTTGTTCAGAATATGTTTAGAATCACATGAAAGCGCGGCTGGCGACTGTAATGGCGCCATGAACAAATACGGGAGGCCCCCGCCCGTCGTGCCACTCGGAGCATAGGCATACTTTTCTGGACGTGTCTATGAAATACCATTTGGCCTTGTCAGTGCTGCTTATTGTTCTTCCGCCTTCAAGTTGGGCGAATTTCTTGAACACAAAGCGTTGACTGTGCAGAAGAAGAAGAAGAAAGCTAGCCAGCCAGGGAATGAGGGGGACCCCCTCCAGGGTCTTTGGCCACAGTGGGCAACTGTTAGCAACTGGGGCGCGAAGCCCCTCGTCAGCCCTCGAAAGAAAGGACGAAAGAAAGGACGAAAAACAGGACGAAAGAAAGAAAGAATGAATAAATGAAAGAAGGACACAAAGAAATAAAGAAATAAAGGAATGAAGAAAAGAAAAGGAGAAAGAGAGAGAAGGAGGGAGAGAGGGAGGGTTACCTTTTCCCTCAAGCCCAGCAGAAGAGGAAAAGAGAGAGAGGGAGGGAGAGCAAAACTCCCCGCGCCATGCCCTGGAGAAGAAGAAGAGGGAGCAGTGCAGAAGAAGAAGAAGAAGAAGAAGGAGAAGAAGAGGTGACAGAAGGAGCATAGGGAGGCAGAGAAATGTAAGTGGCTGAAGACTCTGACATATTGGAAGAGGAAGAGGAAGAGGAAGAGGAAGAGGAAGAGGAAGAGGAAGAGGAAGAGGAAGAGGAAGAGGAAGAGGAAAAGGAATAGGAAGAAGCAGAAGAATCAGAAGAAGAAGAAGAAGAAGAACCAGAAGAAGAATAATAAAAAAGGAATAATAATGAACAGAAGAAGAATAAGAAGAAGCAGAAGAAGAAACAAGAGAGAGAGAGAGAGGGAGAATGATTTAGTTTAAGGTTCTCCTTGTGGCTGCTCTTTTTCATCGGGGCCATACTGAGCGGATGTTCAGGGTTGGCGCTTGGGCAAGACATCATCGACACGAGGGACTCGAGGGAGGACTGCCAAAGCAGAGGCGGCGAGTTTATCTTCGTCAAGCTTCAGTTCGGCTACGCTGCGACGGGGCAGAGCATCTTTGAAGGGCTGCAGTTGCTGACTGATGCGGATGAAGGAGCTGACACCGACTACCACATCGTGTGTGTGCCCAAATGGTGTGCAGGAGAGATAGGGCTTTCTTCGCAACATTGCCTGCAAGTCAAGGGCTGGTTGACACAGACGTTGTTGGAGATGCAGCGCGAAGAAAGCCAGGGTGCGGATCAGCTCGGGGTGGACCACATCTTTGCGAGCGTTCTTCGGCAGAACAAATGGTTGGTCAAAGGCGTGGGGCCGCTGGAGCTGGGCGAATCTGTTCCAGCTCCACCTGTCAGTGGCTCTTCTTTGCAAGAGGACGTTGCGCCGACAATGGCCGGTTCAGCTGTGAGGGTGGCCATAGTCAGCGCCCATGCTCCGTTGGCCGACGTTTTCTCTGACCATGTAGAGCAAAGTGCCAGAAGTGCGGGAATTGGTCCTCTGGACTTTGCGTATTATGGTGCCTGCTACCTTTGCATGCAGTCACCCAGGTGCTTGGAACGAAATGTGCCAAGCCGAGCTGATAGCCTGTGCGAGTATTTTCACGAACCAGACGTGAGCTTCGAGCAGCTCTATGAGATTGCCGATGATATAGTTCGCAGGGAGGGAAGTGCTGATATGATTGTTTGCTATAACGTGCCTCTCTGCTACATGCTCTTTAACCTTTTGCCAAGTATTCCGCGACTGCAGTTTCTTGGCATGAACCCTTGCCACGGCGTTCCTGCAAGCTTGTCCGGCGCGGTGCAGCTCGATCTTGTACGGAGAGCTGGACAAGGGGACCTTATCTTCTGCACGAGTGAGGTGACCTGGGCCCTGCTCGACTATCACATCGGTAAGGTGGCCTCCAAGGTTCTTACAATTACGCTCTTTAGATCCCAGCTACTGAATTGGGCCGTGCAGATTCCGTGGCAGCTGAGCCGCCGGGTGCTTCTGGCATCCAGCTTCATAATGCAGAGCTCTGCCGTCTACCTCGCCATGAGGGCCGTACTGCGGCAAATGGCGTCATTCGAGTTTTTTGAGCACACTCATAATACGTTCTGGAGCTTTAATGAGCTAGAGCATGTCGAGACGGTGCTGAGTCACTGTTGTGCGGTTTACTTCCCGGAACACCCGTACAAGAACTATTTCAATGACCTGTATTCCATGCTGCTGCCGCTTTTTACACCAAGCCTAAACTTCTTGGCCCACATCTGGCTGCACGTTTCGAGCTTGGATACAGAGGAAGTGTATGATGGCTGGTTCGATCGCGCTATCCCGCGAACACGGTTGAGAGTTGGAGCTAGTGATGATGGCTTAGCTCCGTTCAATCTGAGCAGCAATGGAATGCAGAAGATCATCAAGTGGACTGCGTCAGCTGACTACTTCCATTTCCCTGGTGTGATAATGTTCAATGGTCTTGCCGACTTGCAGCGTGCCTTGCCTAATTGCCGAACTCAGAGCTGGCGCGGCACCGTTTTGTTCAGCGGAATACCTTGTTGCAGACTGTAGACATGCCCCTAAGTGCTAAGCTAGGGCGGGTTTATTTCAGAGCCATTTCAGGGGACCGTGAGCGGCATGATGGGCTCCTGTAGATTCTTCGTGCCTTGAGAGAGACAAAAAGGTCAGTTGAAGTCCCAAGACTTGCAGTTCAGCCTGGACGATGCACGCAAGAGGATGCGTCAGCATGTACGGTCACGACACGAGGATGTCCCTGGGATGCAGTATGTTCCCTTGTGGTGGCTATCATGTCGTGTCGTTCTTGCAGTCGTAGAAATCACCCTCGCGCGGCAGCTCATGAATGACTTGTTGCAAGGCCAGGGTTGCCGTAGCTGCGACTGCAAGAGTCTTCCGAAGACATCGTTGTCTCAGTCAGCATGGAGCAACATGCATCGTGATGCGTCCTCGCGAAAACGAAAGAGCCCATCAACAGACGCCACGCTGGAAGACGCGACGTGCTTGTATTGAAATGGAGTCAAGCCCTCACTTCTGCAGCTGTCTCGCTTAGCTGCATGTTTGGGCTTGGCCAAGGCCCGCGAATGATCTCATCCATCTTTGCTCACCTCTTGTTGTCTTGCTCCTCCCCAGCGCGCAGCTCCCTGGGTGTGATGCTTCTTTCGTCCTTGGTGTTTCGCACTCCAGCATCTCCGTTTCGTCATGGCCTCCTGGCCGGATGACGCCCCGGCCGCTGGCTTGTGTGGGCTCTACTCGCAAGTTCAAGACCTGCGCAGCCTATGTGCTGCCACATGTTTATTCACGGAGGACCCGAAAATTGAACTGCTGCAATTTTACGGCTACGCTCAAGTTGGGCAGCCGACATGTCTCGGCGATTGGAGTACGACCTTTGAAAGCACGACGTCGCACAACACATCTTGCGATGTTCCGAGTGCTTCGTGATTTCGGCCCCGTATGTGGTTTTGGGGTTTTCATTGGGCCTCCTTCCTCTTGGCAAGTTTTAGTGGAACTTGAACCCGTAGGGATCCTGAAAAAGTGCCAAGCCGCAGTTGCCTCGTGCTTTAGTTGCGCTTTCAGAAGCACATGCAGGATTTGATTCGAGAGCCGGCCAGGAGGGGATACCTTTTGAACAACTTGCAGAGAAGCTCTATTCAAGTTGGGTTTCAAATTGACTCGAAAAGTGGGCTTCCTGCAAGCGCACAACAGAGGGAGCCTCAAGAGCATGCTCGATGTGGATGTGGGGGTTTACGATAATAAGGGACCCCGAATATAGCCCCCCAAATAGTAAGGTCCCCAACAAGGTACCCCTAATATCGTAAAAAAAAAACCCTATGTTTTTTGTCATGATTTGCCTGGGCCATCTGAGGCGGTGCAGAAGTGCGGAAGGTTGCTGGAGCATTTCGTTGCAGCGGAGAAAAACAGAGAAACGTGCGCTTGCCTGTTGGTACCATGCAACTGCCTGTCCTGAGCCCGAAGACCTGTTTCTAAAGATGAAGCTGAGCCTGCAGTCATCTCGTTCTCTAGTGACTCTAGTGATGGGTTGGCACTGTGTTCTTAGGCTGTCCTGAGCTCGAGCAATGACTGAGACTGAGAGAAGTGGCATACAAGGCCTTCCCTGGCTTCACGCCTACCTCGTGGAGAAGCAGCCCAAGGAGGGGGCTTTGAAAGTCTTGAGAGCACAGCGGTTTTAGAGAAGTTTCCCTGCAACGTGGGCTGGGTGCCAGGGCTCGTGTCGTTAGGGGCATTTAGGAGAGAGGTGTTGATCGACTGCGGCTCAAGCAGTGCTGACCGTCGATTCTGCGCTTGCTCCCGCTCATCGCTCACCGCGCTTGTGATCATGGCTTCTCAAGGCGCTGATTGGGGGAGGGGTTTGGATCTGGATGGCGTTTTTACTACTGCACCCGGATCGCCAATCTTGACCAGGTGCCACCCTTCAGAACTACAACAACGAGCTGGTGAAGTCGATTGAGGAAGTGGACTTTTCTTGTTTCTAGCGGGCGCTCGGTTTAGGTGGCCGAAGCCTAAGTCTAAGAGTTGCAAGCTTCAACTGCTGCACCTCGGGCACAGCATCCTCGGGCTCAGCATCGATGGTAAAAGGCAAACAGAAACTCATTCTGATCGTGATGAGAACAGTGCAACTATAGTCATCGAGTCATCATGAGCAGTCCGGCTCACCAGGACCTCCGAGAGAAGCGAGAGGAGCTCAACCGCCAAATCCTCAAGGAAGAGGAGGCTTGCGGCATAGGGTGTAATTCTCTGGATGGGCTCGGGATGACTCAGGGCCGTGTGCAGCCTTTGTATGCCATGCTGCCTTCAAGCTCATTCGGCCGAATGCGCGCGCGCCAGCTGTGCAGGACAAGGCGAAGATCCAAAAGGACGACGGGCTTGTGCTCGTGCAGCTGAGGGTGCTACTCATAACATGTGCTAGCCTTTGGTAGTCAGCTTTCTTTGTGCAACGGCAAAGACAAACTGTCAAATGGCAGCTTTGCTTGCGGCATACAATCAGAAGATCCTGGTTTTCCTCACAACGCGGTCTTGTCCAGGAGCTCTCCATCCTAACGGACCGCCTGCAGAAGATCAACGAGAGTCTGGTGCGGAAGACCCAAGCGCGAAACGAGTATGACAAGACCATCCAGGACAGCTTCCTCGCATTGTTGCCTTCAAGATATGCCCACTAGCTCCAGAGCTGTTGCATGGAAGGGTAGGCGATGCTGCGAGCTGCATGACGAGCACTGCTCTTGACTTCGGCAGCACCGCTGTAGCCAGAATTTCCTGCAAGGAGACCGAAGCGGCTTACATGAAGATCCTCGAATCCTCGCAGACACTGCTGCACGCTTGGGCCTTAGAAGGTCCTGCTAGCTTCGACGCAAGGAGGACGTTTCAAGCGCTGGCAGCATGCCCCAGGGATGGAAGACATTGTGGATCAAGGGCTTCTGGATGCTGAGTTTAGGGAGTTTTTTCGAGGAAGCTTAGGCAAAGCTTCTACTCAGTGGGATCTCTTTTGGTTTTGAGGGCGAAGAGACCTCTGCAACTTGACGTGTGTGGCACGCACTCCCACTTGCTCCAGCGTTCTCTGGGCCTCAAGGGCTACTGATGGCCACTGATGTTTTATAGGGCATTATAGGGTTTGGGGATGGCTTTCCTTGCATCTGTGCGGCCCCGTTCCTGACTCTTCTGACTTTTGTCTCCTCAGGAAGGAGCCCTTGGGTTTAGAGTTGGCTGCGCGTGCATTCGTGTCCCAGGTGCTCAAGCGCGAAACTGTGACCAGGTTGCAGATGGATCAGGGAGCTCGATGGTGAGGGTGCTCTCAATTTCTTGTTGCAGGATTACAGGTTACAGGGGACCCGACCCCGGCTTCGGAAGTTAAGTCAATGAATCGCCCCTCCTCCAGCAACATCCTCGAAAACGCCACGTTGGCGCTAGCGTGGCGCTAGCTTCCACCAGTACGTGAGAGCCGAAAGGAATGTAAATCCTAACCTGTTTGAAGAGGTGCGCTAGTAGCACGTTTGTTATGGTAAATGGGGGGCTCTTGGGAAGGGTCCCTTCCACGAAAAATCCGTACGTCCCCTTTTTGGAAGGCCGAAAATCAGGGCTCTTCGTGGCAAAGACTGGGCGATCATGTGGTCATTGCGTGACGTAGGCATTGCATGCTGCGAGCCCAAGGTGAACTTGACGAAGAAGAAATCGGGTTCGGACTAAACGCCACCGGCGCGGTGTCTCAGCAGAACCATGCTGAGCTGCCTGGGGTGCCTTGGCATGCCATGGGTTGTTGCATGGGGGTGT
Organism: Symbiodinium natans; assembly: GCA_905221605.1. Taxonomy (NCBI): domain Eukaryota; class Dinophyceae; order Suessiales; family Symbiodiniaceae; genus Symbiodinium; species Symbiodinium natans. The sequence goes on along the minus strand of CAJNDS010002201.1, from coordinate 360,248 downwards.
GGGGGCTGTTCGTGCGTTCTTCTGCTACTTGGGTCTGCTCGATGCAGCATTGGCTCTCTTGGCTTATCTCTTCAGATTGCACAGGAGCTTGTCCCCATTGCATGCCTGGCATGGCATTCTCTGAGCGCAGGCCACCGCAAAACATAGAAGCAGCTAGTTTCACCCAGTTTGGATGCCAAATGCACAGGGCCGAGTTGATCAAGGATGCTTGTTTCGACGGGCAAGATGGTTTAGGGTTTCGGGATGTTTAGGGTTTAGGCTCGAGGGTTTAGGGTTTGGGGGACATGATGAAGATGCTTGAGGCTTATGGAGCAGGAGTTGCTTTCTGCATCTTGGCCTGTCTTCGTTTCATCTAGAATCAACCGCTTGATCATGCTGTTTGCCAGCGTTGAAGCGGCGTGCGGGGGAACATGACTCTGTCAGTGCTCCAGTTCTATGCGCCCTGCTTCCGTTGGCAGAAGCAGCCTTCACCATCGGCTTGGTATCACTTTGCATGAAGCTCATGCTTGACTGTCACTGTGCCAACGCAAATTCCGGCGACGCCAAAAAGTTGATTCCAACCTCGGAAGTCACTCTCTGGCTTGGTTCTGCCCTTGCTTAGTCTCAGGCGTTCGAGGAAGTACAAGATGCCAGTTTGCCCCTTCTGCAGGACAGGCTGCTGCATGCACTGGGCCCTCTGCAAGATCGGGTGAGGAGCTTGACAAGCGAGACGGCCAACCCCCGGAACTTTGATATGGGGGTTTCCGAAACTAGGGGTACCCGTTTGGGGGTCCCCTTAAGGGGATTCTATTCTATTTTGGGTTATAAACGGGGTAGCCCTATTTTGGGAAATGCCCATCATATGCAGGCGGTGCTTGACTTGGGCTGGAAGACTAGTCCGAGGCCCACCTCCTGCCCATGGACAGCGTGGACGCGGCTGCCGAGGCATGAGGGTTGGCAAGGACAGGTAGATGGAACACCGTCCAAATTGGGCACTCCTGAGTTTACGCAAAAGAAGGGACCCCGAATCTAGACCCCCAAATAATAGGATTCCCTTACAATAAGGACCCCAATAAGGTACCCCCTATTTTGGGAAACCCCCCCATGTAGACTCAAAAATGCCAACTGCAGAACCGTTCCTCTCGCAGCACCCTGCAATGCAGTTTGGCAGCGCGGGCCTCGTCGCGGATGCAGTGCCGGGTGCCAAGGAGAACGTCCCGTTCTGCTTTTGCCAAAGACCACCTTATGCTTGTCAGCACGCACTTTCACAGCTCCACGCACCCCCCTCCACCCACCCCTCCACAACAAAGCGGGTGCTGATGTGCGCGCAGTGCGGGTGGCGAAAGCCAAACAAAGACTACGACCGGGGAAGAGGGCCGGCACGTGTGCGTCAACACGCAATGCTTGGATGAGCACTCTGGCAACTGAAGATTCGAAGCACCCAGGAATGCTTGCAATTTCATGTGGAATGCTCCACGTCTCAGCAGTTGGATGGAAAAAAGCTTCGGCAGCACTTTCAAATGCTGTAGCTGAAGCTTCGAAGAAATGCCATAGTGTCATGTGGAGTGCTGTGCTTCTCAGCATTTGGAGCTCCGAAACGGCTTCACAGCACCTAGAACTGCCGCAGTTGCTATTCAGAAGATGACGAGCTCGAAAACATCTAGGCCTAGGCATGCTGTAGTTGGAGCTTCGTGAACATGAAGTGCCGAAAAAACCTGGAAGCACTGAGATTCGCAAACATCTAGGAATGCAGCCAGTTAACGGCGAGTAACGTCTGTTACGGAAATTGGCGGGTTGTGAAGGAAACGGCCGGCTTGAAACCGTTACAGAAACCTGGCCGGGGCGTAACATAAACCAATGCGGGTTCTTTGTTTCAGGGTTAAGGGTTTAAGGGTTTGGGGTTTAGGGTCTGTGCAGACCTGGTTGGAAAAGGGTTTAGGGTCTAGGCTTTAGGGTTTAGGGTTGGTTTTGGTTTAGGTTTTAGGGTTGGTTTCCGTTACACCTGCGTCTGGTTTCCAGGCTTGGGGTGATTTCCGTTACATTTAATTTCTGTTACATTCCCTTTGGTTTCCGTTACACACCTTACCCCTTAACGGCACTTTTCCCGCAATGTTACCATACATGTCCGCAGTCGTATTTGCCGAACGCTAGGCACACCGTAATGGTCATGCTTCTGCAAATATCCAGAGAAAGAGCAAGATGGAAGGCAAAAACAACCAAACGCGAAGCGAATGGTTGGACTTTCAGCTTTGGTAAGGTTGGATGAGGGGCCGCATGCATTGAGCCAGGTTCCTGGATGGGGACCACACTGCGCACGGAATTCGTCAGGGGCTCGGTGGCATCTCTGCATGTGCTGCGCCTGTGGCTTGAATTTGCTTCATCGTTCCAGGCAAACTGTCACGTTCTGATGGTAATGTGGAGAGATCAGCAAGTGGCCGAAGGTAGCCTTGCACGCTCCCTTCCCAATCGCGTTGGCCAGCAGCTAGCAGTCAGCAGCCAAGCAGCCAAGCAGCCAAGCAGCCAAGCAGCCAAGCAGCCAAGCAGCCAAGCAGCCAAGCAGCCAAGCAGCCAAGCAGCCAAGCAGCCAAGCAGCCAAGCAGCCAAGCAGCCAAGCAGCCAAGCAGCCAAGCAGCCAAGCAGCCAAGCAGGCAAGCAGGCAAGCAGGCAAGCAGGCAAGCAGCCAGCAACCAACTCGCAGGGAACAAAACAAGAGCAACACACAACATCAAAATACCGTTGTTCCCCAGGTGCGACGTTCTTCAAACCTCTCGCAAATAGCATGCTTTGGGCTTTGCATCGCGAGGGGAGGGCGCCAAATCGCGCTTTTGCGCACAGCTTCCAGGATAACTACGTTCACTTCGCGCGGCGTTGCAAAGGGCGCTCTCTTTGGAAGGTCTCGGCATAATCTGGGAGCTCTTGGGATGAATTGAGAATGGTTGGGCCTTCGCGTGTCTACGCAGGCGTTATTTCTTGTTTTTCAACGGGCAGGCGTTTGTTTGCTGGCGCCGCGTGGCCACTCAGTCCATGCACACAGTGGTGTGTTGCAGTGGGATTAAAAAAACAAATACCATACCTTACTTGCCGCACAGCTCAAGTTTGGGGGGATGAGAAGGCCAGAGCAAAAATCACAACACCAGAACCCTGCCCAAAACGGCACTGGTTTCTTTGTGCCCTTTTTGAAACCAACCCCCTACAGGTCGTGACTTGGCTGCCTGGTCGCCTTTGCTTCGCGATGGTGGCCTCCTCGCGGGCCATGATTTTTCTTGGGACCGCGGGGGGGGGGGGGGGGGGGGGGGGGGGGGGGGGGGGGGGGGGGGGGGGGGGGGGGGGGGGGGCGGCGGTCTCACTGAGATTCTTGGCTTGTGCTGACTGCGAGAGTTTCTCTCCAGGCTTGTTTGGTTGGGCCAACAGCAAGTGGAAGGGGACCAGTCGTGAAGAGGTAGACAGGGTGTGGTGATAAAAGCCTCTTCGAGCAGAGGAGCACCCTGGGATCCTGGAGACGATCTTCCACGAACGAGCGGGCGCAGAGCTTTACCTGGCCCCGGACCACGTCCCGAGCTCGGACTGGCAAAATTTGAGAAATTGTAGAAATCACACTAGTAGGAAAGAGGTGCGGCAGATGCAAGATCCTGCAGTTTGCGCGGCGAATCCGGATCTTATCGGTCCAAGGTTTTCTATTGGTTCCAGGCATCCAATCAGAGCCGCCTGCACAACGAAAGAAGCTGACGTGCATTATCGTGCATTCCTGTTTGAGCTGCACTTGCTGGTTGACTTTTCCGCAAACATCTACTTGTGGCAGCACTGCAGCAGTCCTCCGGCATGCCGCAAGATTTTCAGGTGGGGCAACTGGCAAGAGGCTTGTCACTGTTACATGCCACTCAGGAGCACCGAGAAGCACTAGCCTGATCTAGCCCACCCCATGCCACAAGCTTTCCACGTCTGGCATCTCCCGGATCATGATCCGCAACTTGGCATCTCAAAGCACCGTTTGTCCCCCATCTTCGGCATCTTCGGCATCTTCGGCCCAGTGGCAGAGCCTTGCGCTTTGCGCGCAGGCGGAGTCGGGTCTTCCCGTTTTGCCTTGCGAAGTGCCCCAATGTGTTTTCCTTCATTCAGCTGCCCCCGGCTGTTGCGAAGGGGTGGCTCCCCCTCGCCCCTCTCCCTCCATTTCAGGGTCAATTTCGGAGTCAAAGCACATTGAGATTTTGTGCATTGGCTCGCATCTCTTGGGCTTGAGTTTATGGGCTGGGCTTTGAATTCTTACGTGGGGCTTTTGACACTTGGGGCTGGTGTTGGGGCCTGTTTAGGATTTTTGGTTGTGGGTTTCTTGAGCCTTAGATACTTGGGGCTTCTTTTCTCTCGCTTTTGGGCCTTTGGGCTCGGGGCATGCCGGCCCGGCTTGGATCTTTTTGGTGGTGAAATCTTCAACACTAACCCTTAACACCAAACTTGTTTGGTTTCTTGGTGTACAGGTTTGGGTGCAAAAGAGGTTTTGGGCTTGGGATAGGATTCTTGGGAATGTTGCTGTTCGAACGGTACAAACTACGCATGAAATGCTTGTTTTGAAATTAATTTTACAGACACGACGTGCGGAAACACCTTGCCGAGTTAACACTGACCACGTACGGAATTACCCGCACTACTCCCCGTGTGTGGCGCAAAAAGGGTCGGTTCAGAAGCTGCGAAGCTAGTATCTACAGGGAAAGCAGACCCTTAACTGCCGTCAATAAGAAGCGTCAAACTTGCTAAGCACCTTCTTGTGCGTTCCAGCTTAATTCACCCGCTTGGGGATTTGAGTTTGCAACAATCTACACGGCGGAGAAAGTTTAGATTTGCTTTGGCAGGGCTCAGGGGGACCGGTCCAACCCTCAGGGTTGTGTTTGAATTGATAATTTCGAGGGTGGGTTTCAATATTAGGGGTGCGGGGGGGTCAGTGTGTAATCTATGTGGGGGGGGGATATTTGAGGGATGGGGTGATCTTGAGTTGTAGGTCGCGGTTTGTATGAGGACGCGTTCGCACGTCGTGTTTTCTCAGCCGAGTGTTGTGGGTGGCTCTTGAGGTCTAGATTTAGATCGTGCAAAAAGCAACGCTGCCCGTAACCCTCTCGAAACCCCGCAGCGCAGCCTATGCTTTTTGTTATTGCGCGGGTCGCGATTGTTCTACATGACAAATGACTGTTCTACCAAAGCCCGCATTTGGACCTTTGGATGGCTCGCACATTGTATTGCGTGCGCAAATGTATGCCCCTAGGGGTCGCGATCTAGATCCCAAGGGCCATTCACAACACGCGATGGCGCATATAAGGAGAGATTTTGAAAGCCAGCCTGGGTTGGCAGGATCATGGTTTAGGCACATGGCATGAGTAGGTACCCATGATCGTCATGATTCTCGTTATTGTCATCGTTCTTCTTACTACTATTAGTATTATTTTCATCTGCATTGTGGCAAGGGGTATACGAGGCTTTCATGGATTGACGCCAAGCTCGTGGAGAACCAGCCCAAGGAGAAGGTTTTTTAAGTCTTGAGAGCACAGTGGCCCACCAGAAAAGTTTCCTGCAACGCGGGCTGGGTGCCAGGGCAGGCGCATTTAGGGGAGAGATGTTGATCGACTGCGGCTCAAGCAGTGCTGACCGTCGATTCTGTGCTTGCTCCTGACTGCTCATCGCTCACCGCGCTTGTGATCATGGCTTCTCAAGGCGCTGATTGGGGGAGGGGTTTGGATCTGGATGGCGTTTTTACTACTGCACCCGGATCGCCAATCTTGACCAGGTGCCACCCTTCAGAACTACAACAACGAGCTGGTGAAGTCGATTGAGGAAGTGGATTTTTCTTGTTTCTAGCGGGCGCTCGGTTTAGGGAGGTGGAGGCAGGTGCACCTCGTTCGCAGCATCCTCGGGCTCAGCATCGATGGTCAAAGGTACACAGAAGCTCATTATGATCGCGATGAGATTAGTGCAACTATAGTGATCATGAGCCATCCGGCTCACCAGGACCTCCGAGAAAAGCGAGAGGAGCTCAACCGCCAGATCCTGAAGGAAGAGGAGGCTTGCGGCATGGGATGTAATTGTCTGGAAGGGCTCAGGATGACTCAGGGCCGTGTGCAGCCTTTGTATGCCATGCTGCCTGCAAGCTCATCCGGCCGAATGCGCGCCAGGACAAGGCGAAGATCCAAAAGGACGACGGGCTTCTGCTCGTGCAGCTGAGGGTGCTACTCATAACATGTGCTAGCCTTTGGTAGTCAGTTTGCTTTGTGCAACGGCAAAGACAACCTGTCAAGTGGCAACTTTGCTTGCGGCATACAATCAGAAGATCCTGGTTTTCCTCACAACGCGGTCTTGTCCAGGAGCTCTCCATCCTAACGGACCGCCTGCAGAAGATCAACGAGAGTCTGGTGCGGAAGACCCAAGCGCGAAACGAGTATGACAAGACCATCCAGGACAGGCCGACACCTTCCTCGCATTGTTGCCTTCAAGATATGCCCGCTAGCTCCAGAGCTGTTGCAGGGAAGGGGAGGCGATGCTGCGAGCTTCATGACGAGCACCTGCTCTTGACTTCGGCAGCGGCCCTGTAGCCAGAATTTCCTGCAAGGAGACCGAAGCCGCTTACATGAAGATCCTCGAGTCCTCGCAGACACTGCTGCACGCTTGGGCCCTAGAAGGCTTTTCGGTAATATGATAAGGCCGTAGTACGAGTAGGGAGCAGTAGTCGTAGTTCGTCGCGGCAGTGGGGATGAGTCGCGGTAGTGAAAGAGATCGCCATACCGCAATCACCATCAAAGTCACACTACTAGTCTATTGCTACGTATAGTACCTACGAGCAGTGCGTCGCAGTCGTAGTCGTCGTCGTTGTGATAGTAGTGGTGACTGTCGGAGTGGTAGTAGGTCACAAGCCAGCAGGAAACAAGTCCGAGCCAAAGGTCCATGCACTTGACGTGGTTTCTCAGCATGGGAACCACATCCTGAAAAAGCAGTTTCGCTGGGCCTGTGCCGTTGTAGCTCTTTCGCAAGAAGCCGCCGCGGAGTCGAAAGTTGTCTTGGCCGCATGCATGCCTGTCCGAGGTGCTCAAGCGCGAGACAGTGACCAGGTTGCACCTGGACCATGTAGCCACATGTCGGGATGTCATGGCATGCTGCACTCGTGCTAAAAAATGGGTTCATGCCCCCTGTGATCGCAGCATGGGGTGGGGGGGGATGGTGGTCGTGCTTGCGTTGTGTCACACGCTTCGAAGCCGAGGTGAACCTCACAAAGAAGAAGTCGGGTTCGGACTAGGCACCATCGGCAGCGTGACTCAGCGGAGCCATTGGTTGGGCGTTTAAAGTTTTCTGCCCCCTCAATGTGCAGAAGCCTGTCTGTTTCTACCATGTCATAATGACTCAACAGAGCCAGGCCACAAGGACAGCAGCTGGAGAGGTTGATCAAGGATGCTTTGACCCGGCCCAGATGACAGAACAAACTTCGTGCGGCATGAGATGCCGCGAGAGTATGCGGTTATGCATGGGAAATGGTTGCACGTTTCTGCATCTTGGCCTGTCTCCTTTTTCATCTAGAATCGACCACTTGATCACGATGTCTGCCAAAGTTGAAGCGTGGTGCCGTGGATACCGTCATCCAATCTAGTTCCAGTATGTCCCAGTGTTTCAGCTCTACGCGCCCTGCTTCCCTTGGCAGTAGCAGCCTTCACCATCGGCTTGGTATCACGTTGCATGAAACTCATGCATGAGAGTCACTGTGCCAATGCAAGTTCGGCGAGGCCGAAAATAGAATTTAGCCTCGGTGGTCTTGGAAGATTCTGGATTGGGGATCCGCACGCACTCGAACCGTAGAGTTTGGCCTATCCGGGAATGCGATCCTGACCCAAGATCCCTGCACACGGTCCATAGGACAAGTTTCGCAGCGAGGGCCTCGTCGCGGATGAAGTGCTGGATGTCAAGGTGCCATGATTTTCCTTGGGACCGGGGGGCACGCTCACTGAGATTCTGCTTGCCTTGCGCGTTTTGGGGGCCTACTTGTATCATGTAGAGATATGTAGAGGATGTAGACGGGATGTAGACAGGGTGTGGTGGCAAGAACCTCTTCGAACAGAGGAGCACCCTGGGATTCTGGAGACGATCTTCCATGAACGAGAGGGCACAGAGCTTTACTTGGCCCCGGACCACGTCCCGAGCTCGGACTGGAAACGTTGGGGAGAAATCGATAGTAGGAAAGAGGTGAGGCAGATGCAAGATGCTGCAGTTTGCGGGATGAGACCTGTAGCTGAACTGGTCAATCCGGATCCAAGGTCTTCTACTGGTTCCATGCATCCAAATAGAGCCGCCTGCGCAGCGAAAGAAGCTGATGTGCATTCCTGTTTGGGTTGCACTTGCCGTGACCTGTAAACATGTACTTTGTTGCGGCATCGCAACAGTCCTCCAGCAGCGACTCTTTGTGTATGCCACAGACTTCCAGGCTCTGGAACAACTGGCAAGAGGCTTGTCACTATTCCATGCGGTTCAGGAGCACCGAGAAGCACTAGCCTGGCCTAGCCCACCCCATGCCACAAGCTTCCACGTTTGGCATCTCACGGATCATGATCCGCAACTTGGCATCTCAAAGTTAGGGCCATGGCACCGTTTGTCCCCTATCTTCGGCATCTTCGGCCCAGTGGCAGAGTGTTGCGCTTTGCACGCAGGCGGAGTCGGGTCTTTCCGTTTTGCCTTTCCAAGTGCCAGTGTGCTTGCCCTCATTCACCTGCACAGGCCGCGCAGGACGCTGTGATGCCGGGAAGCCGGAGACGACGCGGCCCGCCACTCAAACCCTTTGTCTCTCACCTAGTAGGCTTGCTGCTAGAGCTAGTATCCGCTGACTCGTTTGTGACATCTGAAGCCGATGTGCTGTTTGGTTGTTAGGGCCGGTGCCGACCAAAGAGCCAGAACCTCGTTGCTTGGACTTGCGTCCGCTATGTGTATGTGGGGGTCGTGGCGATGAAATGCCGGCGAAGATGTTGGAGTGACAAGGCTTCTCTATACATATACATGTACATATACATATACACATACATGTACATGTACATATTCAGATTCATATTCATACTCATATACAAACAAGCATGAAGAAGCTCCGACAGATAAGCCGTGTTTGGTGGTTTCAGTGCGTGCTCACGGAGGTCGGCCATCTTGACGGAGCCGGATGGTGAGCCAGATGCCCCAGCTCTGGCTGTTTAGGGTTTAGGGTTTATGGTTTAGGGCCGGATGCTCCAGATGATTTGTGTGTTCTTCGGGCCCAACATAAAGCACAGCGACTTGCTCAGAAGACAGCTCGCCGCCAAGCGCGCTTGAATGCGAATGCAGAGTCATTAAATCCCTAGTGCGATTTCGGATGCTAATTTGCGTACCTTTCATGCCCTGAAGAACTCCTTCTGGCAGTCTTCTCAGACAATCGTGAACATGAGTTCAGCACCTACTCACGAGTGTGGTGCTTCCTGCAGGACTGATGCTGGCTAGATCGCAAGCCCAGTAGCAAAAAGGGCCGGATGCAAAAAGGGTTTAGGGTTTAGGGTTTAGGGGGTTTAGGGTTTAGGGGTCATAGACGTGTCTTCACAGCAGCTGCAGTTATGCTGAGGCGCATTGGTGGTCCGTTGGTTCCCGGCTCAGTTTGACGCGCTATTAGGATGAACCCATTGAAGCCTTTCATCACCAAACGTACGCAGATCGGACACAAACACGGCTCAGGCACCGACAGTGGCAGCTGGGATCTCAACTTCTTCTTCCCATCGATTCCATTGGCTACGAGGTCTACTGTCTAGATGCCTCCTACCTAGTTACAGTTACTCCCCCGCTCCCGCCATATTCGGCCCATGTATACCCACGTCACACTCTCCTACCAGAGCCCAACGCTTGTTGTAAGCCGCATGCATTCTCAACACATCAATGTAACCTCTTCCGTTGACTAACTAGTGTGCATGCAGGGTTTGCGTGAAAAGCCTGGGTCTGTCACCGGAGCCATGACCCAGGTGGCTGCCTTCCGGGGTGCCGTGGCCATGGACGCCAAGGCAGGAACAGCATGGCGTGGAAGAGCTACTTGAATTTGCTGCCCCACTTTGCGGCGGCATAGTTGGCCGAAACTGCTTCGCTCTGGATCGTCAATCTTCAAAGTTTAGGATTATGGAAGCAGGGCACACGGGACACGGGGGAGCTAAGTGGCAACTGGGACCACGGGCAGCAGAAGACAGCCAGAGGTCGGCTTGGCCCACTTAGTGAGCCGAAAATGTCCGGACTTGCCTCATTTGCAACAGTCCTGCAAGGTTTTTGTCGTATGGCGACGGGCACTGACAAACGATAAGAAGACCATCAATTTCAGAACCTTTGCACAGCCCCATTGTCCCAGCTCCACGCAACATACAGAAGTCTGGATCGTTCATCCTGAGATCATGAGACTTCCGAGAGGGCAGGGGGGGTGGGGAGGTGGGGAGGATGATGCGAGTCGGGCATGTGGTGCAAAAGTGGTATTTTGCCAGCCGGCTCATGTCCCACTTCAGGGCTACAGGTGGCCGGTTTGGATTCTATTTTGGGGCACTTTTCCAGTGAAGATGATGCTGGATAAGGTTCTGGGCCATGGGGTTTGCGTGGTTGTCAGGATCTGGGAGACCGATCTAGGTGGTAAAATGAGGTGAAAGAACAATCAGGGGGGGAGTGTCGGGGTTGGACGTGGTAGGAATTCGAAAATGATGCTTGCTGGCTCCTGCGGCTCCTGTTTGTGAGCACTTTGGTGTCGCACATTGGCTGCAGACGGGCGGCGGACCGCTGCTGATCGAGGTATCCTCCTACCTAGAGTCCATCACGAAGGCCAGGTGACACATCGCGTCTCCGAGTGCCACCATGAAGCGCGAGACTGCGAGACATGCCAACAGGCGTTGTTCTCACAAGCCTTGCTTGAGAGGGCCAGCCTGACAGAGGTGCGCTCTACTCGTACCAGCCGCAGCACTGGGTTTGAAGTCAGACATCAGGCCATCCAGCCCATCCTGGAGGGCTCCGACTGGGAGGCCAGAAGCCACTGCTTTGCCTCTGAGGTGCTTTGCCTCAGTCGCCCACGCCCCTGCACTTAAAAAGAAACCGCGCTTACTAATTTTTGCAGGCCGACCGGATCGATCGGTTCTGCAACACGTGCTGGGAGGCCAGGGATCAGCATGCAGCAGGCCAGCCATCCCACAGCAACCTGGATCACAAGTCTGCACAGGCAGCTCGCAAAGCCGTCTTGCGCCAAGCAGGGACCTCGGCTCTCTCGGTTTCGGTGACCAAGGCGGCTGCAGGATTCACATGTTCAGTGCTTGGCCCTTTGCGCTGCCCAAGGAAAAGTCAACATGCTTTTGTGTTAGCCAACTAGCCTGGAGCCTTGAGAACGGCGAGGCATGTGGCCATCCTCATGATTCGATTTGACGAAAAGACCTCTAATGCAGGAACGTAGTGACTAGCAAGCCAATGAACGCAACTGCCTCCTTGGTTGCAGCTCCCATTGCGAAGTGATCGGCGACATGCCCTACCAATGCCACTGTGGCTGGGCCAGTCGAGGAGGGCTGGAAGACCTTGATGCGCACTTGCGTGGAAGGTGGGATGTTGGTAACCTGAGATCAACAGCGCAGCGCCAAACTTGTAGCACGTTGTTTCAACATCTCTGCGTGCAGGCACAGCTTGGACACCTCGCATCCCAAGTCGCACAAATGGCTGCCGGCGCAAGATGGGCAACGGTATGAGCGCCGCTGTGTCAAATGTGGCTTGCCAGCTTGTTGGCTCTGCAGAATTGCCGCGTTCTACATTTAGCGGCGTTAAGTCACCACACGCTGCGATGAGGCAACAAGTACTTTACTTCCAACGACAGCTTGCTGGAACACCTTCGTCCCTCAGACGCAATTGTCAAACCCACATGGGGCCAATCAGGTGATGATGCTTGTTGCAGGGCACCTTGGTGCCCATTGTCTTAAGTATATACTGCATGGAGGAAGGATGAGCTAGCATTGCTGCCAAGACTTGCTGAAGAAGGTCTAACTGAACGCCTTGAGGGAGCTAAGAGTCGACCAGCCACAAGCAGGACCTTCTGCCTTCAGCTGCTGTGCGAATCTTCAACAGAGGTGAGATTCATCAAGTCCATGTTGTCAGCATGAACAAAACGAAGAAGTGAGAGCGCTCTTGCAAAGCGTGTGAGTTTTTCAAATTGCAAGTTCTATAAAGTAGCTTGTGATGCCGGTAGAACGAGAAGTGGCAGATGTCGAGCCCCAAGTGAAGCTGGGCTCGAACCGACATGTCCTGGAAGACTGCAACAAGGCAGCTTTCCTCGGCATGTTTGGATCAGCTTGCTGAATGCTTGAAGAGGCACTTTTTGAACACTTTGGCGGTTGTTCGGCGGGAGAAAAAATGGCCACTGCTTCTGTGCTACCTTTGAGTGGAAACTCACTAGGGCAGAACGAAGCAAGGGTGTTTTGCTTGTTATTGGTTGTTGGCTGCTTGCCGCTGCTGCTGCCGCTGCTGCTGCCGCTGCTGCTGCTGCTGCCGCTGCCGCCGCTGCCGCCTCTGCTGGTGGTGCCGGCGGGCGGTTGCGGTTGTGGTGATTGTTGTTGCTGTTGATGAGTGAGAGAGTGAGGATTCAAGGGAAGGCGTGCCTGAGTCGTGTTGCCTTTTCACCATCAATGGCTTGTGGTGCAGGGATGCCATGTTCCCAAACCGCGTCTTACACCAGCAATGCCTGGTGAGGGCTTCCGCGCTATTACGCTGTGGCTTC